>CM077166.1:1457486-1908117 GCA_039583875.1 Platanthera guangdongensis | reverse complement strand
GTCTGCAAATATATCCAAATGATCAAGGACTCTAAACAATGAAAAAAAAACAAAATACCAAAATCAATTAAGATAACTAACAGGGAATGTCCACACATGAGTTGTACCTAATCAAAAAATGAAGTGCTACGACTAGAACATGAGGATAATTGGTTTCCCCAAAACCAAAGATTCATATAAAATTCTCATTACAGCGGATAAATTTGATATGAAAATTACCTTTTTAGTAGAGTTCTCAAACTAACATGACAATTTTCCAATGTAATAACTTCAACCTATCATCATCAAAGCTGCGTACCTCCACCAAGATATACACATTATCAGACTCATGTTCACCATTAATCTTCTTGCCAGAATAACCGTGTGGAATAAAAAAAGGTCACAAATACCATGTTTGACCTGAAAAGGCAGATAGAAGACAGTGAGAGGTACCTTGGAGAAGAAAAGAGTTAAGGAGAAAACCCTAGATCATCCAAGGAGAAGAGGAGGTCAACACATTTAGAGTATGAACTGACTCCACACCTTGGTAGTAGTGGAGCAATGAAATCATGCAACTTCAGTGTCTAAGATGCTCCAGTGTCAAAGATGCTCTCCGCGTACAAAAAAATGCTCGCACTCTTAATAAGCCATAATTAAATATATCATTGGTAGTGTACAACCCCGTATTCGCCGAGTGGGCCCACCCGCGAGGCGAGCGAGCCAAGGCGGCCGGCCCGCATCAGTATAGTAGGAGGGCGAGTCCAGAGGGCCGGCTCCACTCTCGCCAAGGCCAGACGGGCGAGCTGTGCGAGCCAGCCCACCCAGGCCGCGCTCGCCTAGGCGACCTTGGCGTCGGCCCGCCTCTGAATTTGGTGGGCGAGCCAAGGCAACCCGGCTCGCGCATCGCCTGAGGATAGAAGACGAGATGCGCGAGCCAGACCGCGTCAACCAGTAGGGTTGCGAGCTGACCCGATGACCAGGAAACTCACCCCCGCGGGGTCCAGAGGCAAATTACCTGGATGCCCTTTGGGTGTGCAAATAGTTTATCATAACAACGGATTATGCTGTTGACAGACCACTTTCGGCTGCATATAGCTGCTTACAACAGCGGAGGTTGCCTATTTGCAGGCCGCTTTCAAAAATCTATAAATAAACTCAATGGGGTACCTCAGAAGACATGCTTTCTTGTGCCCAGATCTTTCTTGCGCTTTCTGAGTTATCCTTAGCTCGGCATTTGGCTAGGGAGGGGGAAACACTCTAAGATCTTCCGGGTGTGTGGTGAGACCTCCACGCCGAGCCCTTAGGTCTGTTCTCTGTTCTTTTTCCTTAGTCGTTTGGCTCGTGAGAGAAAAAGTGTGCGATCACCCCTTTCCCAAGGGTGACCTCCACAGAGACCGGGGTTTTCGATTTCAGCATTTTTGTGACGGTGAGCGTGGAGCATGGTCAGCACAGAAAAATCTTCAGCAAGCTTGATGACTGGAGAAGGGCAAGGTTCGGACAGGGCCAAGTCTCCACCCCCACCTCCTCTCGCTACGGTGGGATGTTCGAGGAGCTCAGACAGGAGGTGCTTGACCTCGTCAGGTTCGGCACTCGTCGAGCGTGCCGAGAGCTCGACACCAGCAGTTCCAATCGCCGCGCCCCGGCTCTGGGCGAGGATGCCCCGGTCGGCGAGCTGGGAAGGAGGTTGCAGAGGAGGGGAGTGGGGGCAACCTCCCGGGCGAGTACTCTTCCCCGACTCGGCAAGTGGGGGCCGATTCGGTGAGATGGGGGTGCGAGATCCTCCGTCTCGCCCAGCAGGGGGAGGCAGCCCCTTCAGCGAGTTGGTTCTTCTGCCCCAGTTCCAGAGGGTTCAGGAAGACGGAGATGTCCTACTACACACCAGAGAGGAGAGACCCGGTCCAGCACATCAAGTGGTTCGAGGATGTGGTTTCGATAAGGCAGATGTCAGATGCCTCAAATGCAGACTCTTCGCCATCACCCTCAAGGAGTAGGCGAGGGAGTGGTTCCCCAGCTACCAGCCAACTCCATCTACTGCTTCGAGAACCTGCGTCGGGGGTTCATGTTGAGGTCACCACTTCCAAGAAGAGTAAGAAGGAGTCGAAGTCCCTGTTCCACGTCAAGAAGGGATGAACGAGACCCGGGGAGCTACGTGACCGGTTCCAGAAGAAGGTCACCCAGGTCCAGAGATCAGGGCACTCCCTGATGAGGCTTTCACCTTGGTGCTGCAGTAGGGTTTCTTTCAGGATGGAGCTAAGGAGGTGCCCCTCACTCCTACGAGGAGGTGAGGAGAGGGCGGCAAGAGAAGTCGACGGGAGGCGTCAAACCCCGAGTTCGCGAAGAAGTGGCCAGGTGGGCAACGAAAGAGGAGAAGGGCTAGGAGGTGGTCGAGGTCAGGAGGTGAGGAGAGCTGAACCCGACAGCGGGAACAACAGCATCAGTTGCAGCAACAGCAAAAGTGGGGGACGCCAGGAGGCGAATAATCGGCTCGGCTGATAGGCAGAGGAGTGGCAGGATCAGGGCCAGCGGAGGGGTTTCCACGAAGTAGACAACTGTCATAGGGGCAAAGGTCAGTATCACCCTCCAGGAGGGAGGCAGGGCCAGAGACCTCTCCCGATCAGCACCAAGGCTATGAGAGAAGCCATGCAGAGGAGGAGGGGGGGTAGCCAGAGGAAGGAGGGAAGTCAGGGTGGAGACCCTATTGCGACTTCCACCAGGAGGAGGACCACGCCACAACCACGTGCCGGAGTTCTCGATGAAAGTGCAATTAGATCTGATATACTCTAGAGGGGGGGTGAATAGAGTATATGGTGCTTTAAAAACTTTTACAAACTTTTACAACAATTGTTGTAATATGTTGTGAGCAGGGAAGCAATAAAAAGTCTAATCACAGAACTAAGTTAAACAAAACTAAGCACAGAAAAATCAAGGCCAGAAACAAAAAATTAAAAGCAAGCAAAACCAGAAGACACAAGGAAATATAGTGGTTCCCCAAACTTGGGTACATCCACTCTTCTACCACCCTAGGTAGGAATCCACTGCAGGATGAGTTGAAGCAGGTGTCCTGGGCACCAATGAGCTTTTGATAAGGTGCTCAAAAACCAAAGCAGATTTTTTGATCAGGTGTCTTGCCACCAATGAGCTTTTGACAAGGTGCTCAAAAACCAGGTTCAAACTTTTGAAGGGAGTTTGAAAAACCCTTTACAGAGTGGGGGTGAGAGAGTGATGGAAGTCTTCTTTTTCTCAAACAACTGAGAAGACTATGTGGATTGTTGTTGTCAAAGCTCCCCCTGAATCCTTGAGATCTTCAGGAAGAAAAGCTTTGCTGAGGGTGATAGGCCTTCAAAGATTGAACTCCAGCAATGGATGATTTCAGCAATAGCTGAAATGTTGAGTGTCTGGAGTCTTGAAAAATGTTGGCCTTGAACACTTTGAAAACTAAGAGATCTGAAGATTGTGAAAACTTGATCTCCTTGGATGAGTGTTCTTCAGAATTCCTTTGACAGAAGATTTTTGAATGTGTCTCTATAATCTGTATGTCTCTTCTGTATTGTGTGTTCTTCTATTGAGAGATTCAAAATTCTGTCTTTTATTCTCTGGTATGAGATAGAATAACATTCTCTGTCAAGTATAGCCGTTGGTCTGCATTGATTGCATCCTTAATTGCATAATCTCTTCTGGAGGAAAGTCCACAGATACATTCCTGAAAAATCCTTGAAACTTGGTCCAGAATTGAATGAAAACGGCTAGCAAATCTCTGAATTAATTGCAGAATAACTCCTAACTGATTTGAATTTGAATTCTGGAAGTTATCTGAAATCGTCGAACTGAGCTCTGCTATCGTCGAGCTGAGCTCAGCGATCTGAAAATACACAGCAGCAAAATAATCGTCGATCTGAGCTCAAAGATCGTCGAACTGAGCTCAGAGATAAAGATCCAAGCAGAGTCAAAATCGTCGAACTGAGCTCACCGATCGTCGAATGGAGTTCGACGATATAATGAAGTTGAGCTCAGCGATCGTCGAATGGAGTTCGACGATCTGTCGAAGTTGAGCTAGACGATCGTCGATCGGAGTTCGACGAATCGTCGTGCTGAGCTCGACGATATGACTTAGTCTCCAGACAGAGAATCCTGGTTCAGGGCAGCTTCCAACCTAGACTTCTAACCCTTAGACTCAATTCTAATTGACCTATTAAGCTATACAGAAGGTCAAGCAAAGGTTCCTAGAGACATAGTGATCCTGACCCAAATTAGTAATAGGGTGTTCCAACAATCTCCCCCTATTTGGGTTAGGATTACTATTTACAGACTTTGGAAAATTTAAATAACAAACATACAAGTATTAAAGCAGAAAAAAACAACAGCTAGACAAGCAGAATCACAGAGATATATATATCATCCAGATAGCAATCAGAATTCACAGAAACTGTCACCTTACAATGTCATTTCTTCTCTTTGCCTTTGACAATTTTAATTTCTCTGTTTGGATTGAGGGCTTCTTTGTTGGACCTGGTGTCATCTGCTGCACCCAAATATGTTTGCTTTGCAGGCCTGGGAACCACAGCTGCAGGATGTAATTCCATGTATCTCTCAGCATCAAAGAATTTACTGGAGGCATATTTCTCTAATTCTTTCTGTCTTTGCTCAGACATTGTTGAAAATTGGAAGAATCTAATCCTTGATCTCTGGCCTTCTTGATCTGATCCAGTGCAGCCAATTCCTTCATCCTGGCAGTCCAAGCAGATGGATTATTTTCAGGGTCCTCAAAAGGTACAGGTGGCTCATACCTGTTGGAAGGATTGTCTTGAGGAGGCCTGGCAGACACAGTCTCTTTTAGCTGTAAGGGAAAGGACCAGATGATGTATCAGAAGAACCATGTCCTCCCTAGAATATGGGTGCTGCCTGGAGTACCCTTTGGAATATACTTGAATATCTCTTGATTTCCTCTATATCCTCCTCTCCTAGAATATGAACCCCTGGATTGGCTTTCCCTTGATAGGATCTGGCATGAGGTTGATAGGGAGCCTGGCTTCTGGCTGGGGGCTGACTTGCAGAGCTCCACCTGCACCTGCATCAGGAGGAGGTGGTGGAGGAGGATGAGAGTGCTGGACTTGGATGAACCCTTCTCATATTTTCTCTTTTTCTTCATGGCTTTCAGCTGGTTCTTGGAATACTGCATCCAGTGTTCAGTGATTGGGCAATTATGAAGATATAATAAGGGATATCATTGTTTTCCTTAACTTTGCAGGAGGACCCTTTTCATAGCCTTGCTCCTTGCCTTCCTTTTCCTGGCAATGGTAGCAGATGAGTCATCAGAGTCTGTTTTAAATCATCAGATTCAGAACTCTGGTCATCATATAAAGCATCTATTTTCTTCATCAAATCTTTCTTTAGCTGAACAAAGCAGATGAGGCAGAAGTGGAGACAGCAGCAGCAGACAGAGATGGTAACAGCAGGGACAGCAGCACAGATGGAGAAGGTGTAACAGCAACAGCAGCAGTGGTTCTGGACAAGTGACAGCAGCAGTAACAATCTCACTACAGCAGAGAAACAGCAGATTCATCATCAAAAACTGCAGCAGGCTCAAAATCAGTGGCCTCTGACATCAGAATATCCTTGGATATTGGCTCATCAGAAGCAGAAAACTTCAGCAGCAGCAGCATCAAAATTTCAGAAGCAGCAGTATCAGTCCTTTCTTCAGGAGAAGCAGCAGCAGCAATGACTGAATTGACAAAGGAGGAGAGCATGCTAGGGTCACAACAAGAAAAAGGCACAAGTGCCTTGGATAAGTCTTCTGGAGGCTGGACAGCATGGACCTCTGACAGATGGCTAAAGTAAGCAGAGTCAAAGCAGATAGCAAAGACCTGAGGTCTATTGCCAGAACTGGAGTAGGAGGCACAACAGCAGCAGCAAGAGGAGGAGCAGCAGTCTCAGAAACAACAGCAACAACAGCATGAAGGCTTTCTTCATATGGCATCTCCCCTGCCTAGATGCAGATACATCTGGATCAAGGCACACTGCTGTGGGTGCTGCCTGAGGGAAGAGGGAGAGAGCCTGGCAGAGAAGCTGCCACTGACAGGTGTAGAGGAGCCAAGGAGGTCTCCAATAGTAGAGAGAGCCTGGGGGCAATCAGCTCATACAGCCTGTCAGCTAGGGCTGAGAGGTCTACTTGCTCAACAGCTGGAGCAGAGGTAGAAGGAATGGGAACAGCTGGGATGCTGGAAGGAAGGCTGGAGAATTGGGGAATGATGGCTGAGGTGTTGGTAGGGTGGATATGGAGGATAAGGGGATGGATATGAGGGAGTGAATGTGGGCTGGTCATATGATGTGGTGTAGGAGGTCTTAGAATGAAGTGGAGGAGGTAGGGAAGTCAGGAGGAGATGAGGGGGAATCATCCATAAAGGAATCATCCAGTAGGGTGAAGGATGGAATTGATGGTGAGGAGGTGACATCAGGTGGAGGGTAGGAGAACAGTGTGGGAATTGTTCTCTGGTGGAGGTAGAATGGGTTCTGGAGATGGAGTTGATGTTGGAGATGGGCTAGATATGGTGATGGTGGATGGAGCTGGAATGGTGGATGGTAGGGAAGGAAGTGATGGAATTGGAGGAGGAGAAGAGGCAGCAAAGCAGCAGAGCCAGGTCATCTGCAGGAGCAGAGACCTGTGGAGAGAGTGACTCTTGGAGTCCTTTGTGCCTGAAGGAGCACTGGAGGAGGGCCTGCTAGGCTTGCTTATTTGCCTGTCCCACTTTCAAAGAGGGCACATGTTAGTCTCTTGGAGGCATTGATGTGAACTCCAGAGGAGACCAGCAAGGCAGGGCACCTGGTCTGCAGGAAAACTCCAATAATTCTTCCAAAGTTAACAAAACTCTTGTTTATTTTCTTCTTGATGAGGTAAAAGAACACCTCTCCCCAGTTCAGATTTTTCTTATCCACAAGAGCTCCCATGAGACAGAGCTGATGTCTGGATATAGTATCATGGGCTGAGTGCTTTGCCAGTAGCACCTTCCCTACCACATCTGCCAGAAACTGTATTCAACAGACAGATTCCTCTTGAATAGCTTGCTAGGGTTTCCCTCTGGATGACCCATCCTGGCAAGCAGTTCAGAATAATCCTCTCCAGATAACTCAGCAATATTTTCTCCATTTCTCAGTCCAAACACTTCTGATAGAATGGTTGGGGTCAGGGTACCTGATTTCCAGCTATGGATCCCAACAATGGTGTTGTTGTCCAATTTGTGTGCAGTATAAACCATTCCTTGATTTCATCAGAAGCAGCTTTATCCTGGTAGTCATGAGGGCAGATAGATTCTGATCTTTGAAAAACCGAGTAGATGTCCTGAAAGACTTGATCAGTGGTGTTGAAGGATTCCATATCAATGTCAACCCTGCATCGAACTTCATGGCGGCGAGGACAGCCACTGACACGGCCATTGTACCTGCAAAAACTCAACAAACAAAACGACCAAGCGTAGAACTGTTGGAGGAAAGAAAATTCTTGCAGAGAAATTGAAAGCGCAAAGAGAACGACGGCGAAAAATGAGTTTTATATTAGGGTTCGACGCAGAATTGGAAAGATCGTTGAACTCAGTTCGACGATCGAGGCTTCTAAAGGAATCTGAAGAGACTTCAACATCGTCGATCTCCGTTCGACGATATTGGAGAGCGTCGAGCTCCGTTCGACGATCGTTCAGAGAACAAAATCGTCGAGCGCCGTTCGACGATCGTTGACCGGAAGAGATAGTTCATACTATCTGAGAGGCGCTGAACTCAGTTCGACGATTTGGAAATCGTCGATCTCCGTTCGACGATCTTGGGGAAATCGTCGAGCGCAGTTCAGAGATCAGAAAATTCTAGACACTAAGAAAAATCAGAATTTTTGCCTAGTCTTGGTCAATTTTAAGCTTTCAAAATCTTGGATATTATTTAAGACTTCCTCCATCTAACATTCCTAACTGATTTAGGAAGAAGGTGTGTTTCTTTTCATCCAAGGGCTTGGTGAAAATATCTCCCCTTTGTAAATCAGTTGGGATATATTGTAATTCAATTTTATTCTTTTCAACATTTCCCTTAAGAAATGATGCCTAATCTCTATGTGTTTTGTCCTACTATGGAGGACTGGATTTTGAGCTATGGAAATAGCACTTGTGTGTGTCACAAAAGATTTTAGACTTCTCTAAGTTGTAACCATAGTCTAGGAGTTGATTTTGGATCCACAAGATTTGTGAACAACAACTGCCTGCAGCCATATATTCAGCTTCAGCAGTTGAAGTTGACACAGATGTTTGTTTCTTACAAAACCAAGAGACAAGTCTGTCACCAAGGAACTGACAAGTTCCACTGGTGCTTTTCCTGTCAATTCTGCATCCAGCATAATCAGCATCAGAGAATCCAGTTAACTCAAATGCTGAATCTTTTGGATACCAGAGACCTAGATTTGGACAACTTTTACATACCTGAGAATCCTCTTTACTAATGTTAGGTGTGACTCTCTAGGGCTTACTTGGAACCTAGCACATATACATGTAGCAAACATTATATCTGGTCTACTAGCTGTAAGATACAGTAAAGAGCCAATCATTGCTCTATATGTTGTCTGATCAACAGGTTTCCCATGTTCATCAGCATCCAATACAGCATTGGTAGGCATGGGTGTTTTCATACAAGATGCCTCAGACATACCAAATTTCTTAACCAATTCATTTGCATATTTGGTTTGAGAAATAAAGATGCCTTCAGCATGTTGTTTGACTTGCAATCCTAGGAAGAAGGATAGCTCACCCATGCTACTCATCTCAAATTTAGAATGCATTAGGTTAGAAAACCTTCTGCACAATTTTGAGTCAGTAGAACCAAAAATGATATCGTCTACATAAATTTGTACTAGTAGGGTATGGGACTTATGGGTTCTAATAAAAAGAGTTTGGTCTACTCTACCCCTTATAAAACCATTTTCCAAGAGAAAGCATGCTAGGGTCTCATACCATGCTCTAGGAGCTTGCTTGAGACCATATAATGCTTTATTCAGTCTAAAAACATAATCAGGATAAGTTGGAGAGATAAAACCTGGAGGTTGTCTGACATAAACTTCCTCTTGATGTCTCCATTTAAGAAAGCACTTTTGACATCCATCTGATATACTTGAAGCCTTTGTGAGCTGCATAAGCTAGAAATATCCTGATGGCTTCCAATCTTGCAACAGGTGCAAAGGTCTGGTCGTAGTCAATTCCTTCTTCTTGAGAATATCCCTGAGCAACTAGCCTTGCCTTGTTCCTTATAATTACTCCTTGATCATCCAGTTTGTTTCTGAATACTCATTTTGTTCCAACAATGGAATGATCCTTAGGCTTTGGCACTAGTTCCCATACTTTGTTCCTCTCAAATTGATGCAACTCCTCTTGCATTGCAATGATCCAGTGTGGATCTTGCTCTGCATCTTGAATGGACTGAGGTTCAATTTGAGATAGGAAGCAGGTGTGCAACAGGTTTTGGTTGACCTGATTTCTGGTTTGCACACCAGCTGAGATTTCTCCAATTATTGGGGAATTGGATGGTCTCTTGATGTTACTAAATCAACAGGGGGTGTTGATTGTTCACCAACCTGTGTTGTTGTTTCCTCTTGTGGTACAACAACTGGCTCTTCAAGTTGTGCTTCAATGTGTTGAGCATTCCTTTCATCTTCACTGCTTTCATCTCTTGAGTAACCTGTAACTTGTTCAATCTTCAACTAGAGAGATGTTCCTGCAAAGGTTCTATGGTAGAAGAAATCTTCTCCTTGAAAGACATGTTAGTTTCATCAAATGAAACTGTGAACAGATTCCTCAATTTTCAAAGATGATTTATTATAGACCCTATAGGCCTTGCTGATCATGGAGTATCCCAGAAACACTCCTTCATCAGCTTTGGCTTGAAATTTTGCTAGATATTTCTTATCATTATTGTGAATATAGCAAATACAACCAAATACTCTAAAATAGTCAACTTTAGGTTTCTTCCTTTGAGTAATTCATAGGGAGTCTTTCCCTTTAGTTTATGTATCAGACTTCTGTTCAGCACATAGTTGGAGGTGTTCACTGCCTCTGCCCAAAAGGATAGGTAGGTAGATGAGCATCTGACAACAATGTAGTGGCAGATTCAATAAGGGTTCTATTTTTTCCTTTCAGCTACCCATTTTGTTGAGGAGTTCTAGGAGCTGAGAAAGTATGCCTGATCCCTTCACTCTGACAGAACTCTTGCATAAGAAGAGAATCAAACTCTGTCCCATGATCACTTCTGATCAGGGCAATGTGAGTATTGAACTCAATCTGTATACATTTGAGAAACTCTGTCAGACACTTAAAGTTATCAGACTTCTTCCTTAGAAAGAACACCCAAGTGAATCTAGAGAAGTCATCTACAACTACTAAAGTGTAGGATTTCCCTCCTAGGCTTTGTACTGTGATGGGTCCAAATAGATCCATGTGTAACAGATACAATATCCTAGGTGAATCACTCTTATTAAGTGACTTAAAACTGTTTTTAGTTTGCTTGCCTATTGACAAGCCTTGCAGAGTCCTTCCTTCTTGTAGGGGCCAGAAGGTAGTCCTCTAACAAGGTTGTCCTTGGATAGCCTAGCAATAGTTCTAAGGTTTAGGTGTCCTAATCTCTTATGCCATAAAACATTTGGTCTACAGACTGATTAAACAAGCAGATATCTACATCAGTTGAAAGAAAATCTACTAGATAGATGTTACCTTTCCTTTTACCTGTCAACACAGTTGTGTTGTCCTCTGACTTGATTTTGCATAAGGTTTTGCTGAAGGTCACCTGGTAGCCTTCATCACATAGCTGACTGATGCTGATTAGGTTGTGCTTCAGTCCTTCCACATAAGCTACCTTCTTGAAAGTTACTGAACCAATCTGGACTGCACCATATCCTTTAGTTTGTCCAAAGTTGGAATCACCAAAGATAACTTTGGGTCCAAGCTTGGCTCTGAAGGATGTGAGGTTGTCCTTGTTCCCTGTCATGTGCTTAGAGCACCCACTATCCAAATACCATTGCTGGTTAGATGTTGGATAGGTCTTCACCTGCACATAAGACAATTTATTTTTTTGACCCAGTTTACCTTGGGCCTAGGTTGATAACCTTTAAATTCAGAAATGAAAGACATCCCAGGTTGACTCTTATATCCTTCAGGATGATATCTCCTTGGAGGTAAAATCCATTCAGTATAAGGGTTTAAAGATTTGGGATGAGGAACCCTTAGGATTCAATTTTGACTTGCCTTTGAAAAAATTTTCCAGAGCTCTGACCTCTGTTCGACGATCTTGGAGCTGCGTTCGACGATCTTGGGTCAGATCGTCGAGCTCCGTTCGACGGTCGACTATGGCTGAGGTCAGGTATATGAGATCGTCGACCTGCGTTCGACGACTTTGGCTGAGATCGTCGATCAGCGTTCGACGATTTTTCCTGAGATCGTCGAGCTGCGTTCGGCGATCGTCGATCTTCATTCGGCGATCGTCGATCTCGTTCGACGATTTCTGCTGGGACTTGGTTTTCTGAGGCAGATCAGAATTTTTCCTAGCAACCTCTACAACTCCCTTTCCTTTGTCAGAAATGAATTGATTGGGGTTGTTAGAACAATAGGTTGGCTGGATGAGGCACCCAAGCCCAGTGTACTGTTGAATCTAGAGTTCACTGTGCTTGTGATGTCCTAGCAACCTCTACAACTCCCATTAAGGGATTCTTCAAGCTTCTTGGCCTCAGAGAGCTCACTTTTCAGTGAAGCTATCTGTTCCCTACAGCTCTCCAACTCCTGAGAGAGTTTGAGGTTTTCTGATTTAAAGCATTGTGTTCAGATAATTGATTTCTGAGAGAGATGATCTCTTTCTCAGACTTTAGCAGGTCTAAACACAGTGCTTTAAATTCAGTTTAAAATCTTCTGAACTAAAATCAAAGAACTAATTACCTGATCTTCTTCAGGTTGAGTCTCTGAGTCTGACTCTGACTCCTCTTCCTCTGAATTGTGTTGTGAGGCATTGATTGTCATCATGCAGAACTCCTTTTCTTCTGCATCATCCTCATCATCACTGGAGCTGGAAGAGGCTTCTGACTCCTCTTCTGTCTCACTCCAGGATTCAGCAACAAACCCTTTTCTTGTATGCTTATTTTTGCTGAAGAAGGTTTGCTATTGCCATTCCTTTTGGAGTCTTTCTCCTTCCTTCTTTCTTTCCTGTCCCTTCTGTCCTTGTTCTTGTTCTCTGGACAGTCAGGAACTATGTGCCCTGGTTTCCTGCAACCAAAGCAAATAATGTCTTTATTGTTACCAATGGACTTGTCATACCTTGGCTTATCCTGCTCCTTGTATGATCTTCTTCTGAAGTCCTTTCTGGCCATTTTGTAGAATCTTTTGGCCAACAAGCTGAGTAGTTCATCATTGCCTGTTGCTTTTATCTTCAGGCAGATCCTCAGTTGCTTGAATGCTATGGTCTTCTCTTTTCTTGTGGCTGGTGAAGCAGCCTTCTGTTCTTCCTCTCTATTCTTGATGAGTAGCTCATAAGATTTGAGCTTACCCAACAGAGCTTCAGTGGTGATCTCATTCAGACTTCTGGCATCTTTAATTGGCCAGATTCTTGAATCCCAAGTGCTGGGGAAGCACATTAGGATCTTGTCATTAAGTTCAGTTAGAGAGATCTCTTTGTCCAATGTCCTTAGTTCACTGACAATTAGACTTAGTCTGTTGTACATGTCTCCCACTGACTCAGTCTCTCCCTTCTTGAAATTCTCATATTGGGAGATGAGATGAGATCTTCTGTCCTTTCTCTCATCAGCTGAGCCTGAGACTATTTCTGAGAGCTTGTCCCAAATTCCTTGGCTGAATTACATTCAGCTACCTTTTGAAAATATGTCATCTGACATTGTCTGGGCTAGGATGTTCATAGCCTTGGCATCAGCTACCTTCCATCTCTTTGATGTCAGCATCTGTTCCTGATGGAGGTGGAACAGCATTTGTGCTTGTGCTCTCTGGGGGTCTTGGACACCTGTCAAAACAGAATTAAAAATGTCTTCGTCAATAGAATTCATGTAAAGTCTAATCCTTGCTTTCCAAAGTGCAAACTTTGACAGATTGCACACTGGAGGTCTGGTGCTAGCATAATCTTTGTTTTGGGCCATGATTTGTGCAAACAAAATCTAATAATAAAATAAAATAAAAACAGATCTAGTTTGGGATCTTTGGGTTCAGGTGTTAGCCTGTACAACCAATCAGGTATGGTATGTTTAACCAACCTCCCTCTGATACCAATTGAAAGTGCAACTAGATCTGATATACTCTAGAGGGGGGTGAATAGAGTATATGGTGCTTTAAAAACTTTTACAAACTTTTACAACAATTGTTGTAATATGTGTGAGCAGGGAAGACAATAAAAATCTAATCACAGAACTAAGTTAAACAAAAGCTAAGCACAGAAAAATCAAGGCCAGAAACAAAAATGAAAGCAAGCAAAACCAGAAGACACAAGGAAATATAGTGGTTCCCCAAACTTGGGTACATCCACTCTTCTACCACCCTAGGTAGGAATCCACTGCAGGATGAGTTGATCAGGTGTCCTGGGCACCAATGAGCTTTTGATAAGGTGCTCAAAAACCAAGCAGATTTTTTGATCAGGTGTCTTGCCACCAATGAGCTTTTGACAAGGTGCTCAAAAACCAGGTTCAAACTTTTGAAGGGAGTTTGAAAAACCCTTTACAGAGTGGGGGTGAGAGAGTGATGGAAGTCTTCTTTTTCTCAAACAACTGAGAAGACTATGTGGATTGTTGTTGTCAAAGCTCCCCCTGAATCCTTATCTTCAGGAAGAAAAGCTTTGCTGAGGGTGATAGGCCTTCAAAGATTGAACTCCAGCAATGGATGATTTCAGCAATAGCTGAAATGTTGAGTGTCTGGAGTCTTGAAAATATGTTGGCCTTGAACACTTTGAAAACTAAAGAGATCTGAAGATTTGAAAACTTGATCTCCTTGGATGAGTGTTCTTCAGAATTCTTTTGACAGAAGATTTTGAATGTGTCTCTATAGTCAGTATTTCTCTCTGTATTGTGGTTCTTCTATTGAGAGATTCAAAAATTTTGTCTTTTATTCTCTGGTATAGAATAGAATAAACATTCTCTGTCAAGTATAGCCGTTGGTCTGCATTGATTGCATCCTTAATTGCATAATCTCTTCTGGAGGAAAGTCCATAGAAACATTCCTTGAAAAATCCCTTGAAACTTGGTCCAGAATTGAATGAAAACGGCTAGCAAATCTCTGAATTAATTGCAGAATAACTCTTAACTGATTTGAATTTGAATTCTGGAAGTTATCTGAAATCGTCGAACTGAGCTCTGCTATCGTCGAGCTGAGCTCAGCGATCTGAAAACAACAGCAGCAAATAATCGTCGATCTGAGCTCAAAGATCGTCGAACTGAGCTCAGAGATAAAGATCCAATACAGAGTCAAAATCGTCGAACTGAGCTCACCGATCGTCGAATGGAGTTCGACGATATAATGAAGTTGAGCTCAGCGATCGTCGAATGGAGTTCGACGATCTGTCGAAGTTGAGCTAGACAATCGTCGACCGGAGTTCGACGAATCGTCGTACGAAGCTCGACGATATGACTTAGTCTTCAGACAGAGAATCCTGGTTTTCAGGGCAGCTTCCAACCTAGACTTCTAACCTTAGACTCAATTCTAATTGACCTATTAAGCTATACAGAAGGTCAAGCAAGGTTCCTAGAGACATAGTGATCCTGACCCAAATTAGTAATAGGGTGTTCCAACACTCGAGATGAGTGGAAACAGGGAGCAACAGCAACAACAACCCCGCCAGGAAGTGCGGATTGAGGAAGTCCTACCTAAGGGAGAGGATCAGTGCGAGGATCAGGCGATGAGGGAGCCCGAGGAGGGATCAGAGTAATCCATGGAGTGTGGGGTCGAGGCTTCCCGGAAGGCGAGCCTCCACACCATGTATCGGAGGAGCGTTGCTCCACATTCCAGACCCCACCCCGGAGGAGAAGATCACCTTCTCAAGAAGTGACATGCCGGATCATGAGGATCCCTTCTGCGACGCGTTGTTCATCCAGACAGCGGTCGAAAATTTCACCGTCTCCGGATCCTCATCGACAACGGGAGCTCGGTCAACGTCATCTTCAAGAAGGCGTTCGACGCGATGAATGTGGAGGCCAAGAGGGTGCTTGCCTCGAACGGACCTTTGTTTGGGTTCTCCGGGGAGAGGAAGGGGGTTGAAGGAGTGGGGCTCCATGTCACTCTGGGGGGGGGGGGGCAGTCCAGGACTCTGCAGGTTGTCATTGTGGACGCTCTCATGCGTCCCCTCATCCTTCCCACCAATGTTTAAAGTTCAACGCGAGGGGATCCAGGTTCGGGTCCGAGGAGACCCCAAGGTGGCGAGGGAGTGTTACGTCACCGCGGTGAACTCCATCACTTAGCAGGAGGGGGCGAGGAGATGGAGCGGAGGATGGAGGAGGCGGAGCAGGAGGTCGACGGAGTGGAGATGGAGGTGGAGGAGAGCCGCAGCCAGGTGGAGGTGGCGGAGGAAGCCCAGGAGGAGTCGTCCGAGGCAATGGCTGTAGAGGAGGCTGAGGAGGAGGTCCTTGTCCCGGGAGGGGGACGTTGGAGAATGGGGAGAGCAGTCCCGTCTGGAGGCCGCAGAAGAGGTGGTGGAGATGGAAGTCCTCACCCTGAGGGGCAAGGTGGAGAAGGTGCGCATCAGCGGGGGCTGACACGGTGGACCAGGAGAGGATGCTGGCTTGCATCCAGAAGAACGTGGACATCTTCGCTTGGAGCGCAGCAGAGATGTCAGGGATCGATGCGGATTTCGCCTGCCACCGCCTCAACCTAGACCCAGAAGCCCGCCCCATCCAGGCAGAAGAGAGGTCCATCGCGGACAAGCTGGCCGAGCCCATCAGGGAGGAGGTGGCCAAGCTCCTGAAGGCCGACTTTGTATCCGAAATTCAATACCCCGGCTGAGTCAACAATGTAGTCATGGTAAAAAAAGGAGACGGCGATGGAGAATGTGTAGATTTTTCTTTACTTAATAAATCATGCCCCAAAGATTGTTACCCCTTGCCTAAAATCGATGCGCTGGTTGACTCAGCCGTCCGTTTTCCTGTAATGAGTTTTTTATATACATTTTCAAGTTATCATCAGATCAGGATGCACCCCCCGATGTGAAAGATGTCTCCTTCATCACAAGGGATGAGTGTTACTGCTACAAGATGATGTCTTTTGGGCTGAAAAATGCAGGGGCAACGTATCAAAAGATGATGGATCAGGTCTTCCAAAAGCAGAAGGGGAGGAACCTCGAGGTGTATGTGGATGACCTGATGATCAAGAGCCGAGGGGTTAACTCCCACCTTCAGGATCTAGAGGAGACCTTCGACACCTTGCGCAAATATAAGATGAGGCTGAACCCCTTAAAATGCGTTTTCGGGGCCAGCAGGGTCAAGTTCTTGGGCCATCTTTTCACCCCGGCGGGGGTCGAGCCAAATCCTGACAAGGTCAAGACAATCATGGAGTTGGGGTCGCCTCGGAATACTAAGGAGGTGCAACGGCTGACGGGGAAATTGGTCGGGCTAAGCAGGTTCCTTACCCGGGCCAGGGAGAAATGCCCCCCCCCCTTCTTCAAAGCATTGAGGGGAGGCAAGAAGTTCGAATGGACTGGGGAGTGCGAGGAGGCGTTCTAGGCCTTGAAGAGGTAGTTAACTCAGGCCCCCCTGCTCCAAGGGCCAAAGGAGGGGGAGGACCTGTCTTTGTATCTCGTGGTCCGAGCAGAAGCCTTAAGCTCTGTCCTGGTTCGGGAAGAGGGGAAGAAGCAGCTGCCCATATACTATGTGAGCCGAGTCCTGAGGAAGGCGGAGCTCCGGTATCCCATCTTGGAGAAGCTGGCCTTCGCTCTAGTCATCTCGGCTCGGAAGCTCCGACCCTATTTCCAGGCACACTCCATCCGAGTGGTGACTGACCACCCCCTCCGCAACATCTTCGAGGGGGTGGAGCATTCGGGCAGGTTGGCCAAGTGGTCGGTGGAGGCGAATGAGTTCGATATCTCCTTTGTCCCGTACCACTCGATCAACGCCCAGGCGATGACCGACTTTCTGGCTGAAGCAAGATTAGCAGCTAAGGGGTACAGGCAGGAAGGAGACATTGATTTTGATCAAACCTTTGCCCCAGTAGTAGCAAGGTTGGAGGTCATAAGATTGTTCCTTGCATATACTGCTCACAAGGAATTAAGATCTACCAGATGGATGTGAAGACAGTCTTTTTGAATGGTGACTTAAAAGAGGAAATCTATGTTGAGCAGCCTCCAGATTTTGTAGTTCCTAACTCACCTGATTCTGTCTATAGACTTAGGAAAGCTCTATATGAGCTAAAGCAAGCCCCTAGAGCATGATATGAGACTTTGTCTAGCTTCCTCATTGAGAAAAAATTCTCAAGAGGGAAGATGGACAAGATTTATTCCTAAGGGAATCTAGGGTAAGATCATCCTAGTTCAGATCTATGTAGATAGTTTAGATTTATCAGATGACATTTATCTTTGCATTTACCGATGACAACCTCTGCAGGAGTTAGTCAAACTTATGCAGGAGAAGTTTGTATGAGCAGTATGAGGTGAACTTAAGTTCTTCTTGGATCTCCACAGTAATAAACATACTGATGATGGTTTGTTCATATCCAATCTAAGTTCACTAGAGAGTTAATAAGAATCTCATTACTCTACTGCAAAGAGAATTCTAAGGTATCTTAGGGACACACCAGATCTTGGCTTATTGTTATCATAGGAATGAGAAATTTGAACTAACTGGTATTCAGATGCAGAGCTTTGCAGGCTGCGATGGAGGACATGAAGAGCACTTCTGGCACTGTTAATTCCTATGTGGAAGACTAGTTTCATGGAGCAGTTGGGTCCATTGGCCTCAATATCCTAGATCTGAGTGAAGTCAATCTTGTCAATGATATACATAAAGTTGAAATTGATGTGTGCCTGAGTTCATGCATGCATGAATGTCCTAACAACATTGATGGGACAGATAGTCTAAGTGGCTAAGTCAGGCAAACATTTACCTAAGAAGTGCATAAACAAAAATCTGTCCAAGTCCACAGGCGTTGAGTGAAAGTTACTCAACGCCAGATGACTTATAGCGATGAGTGGAGCCTATACAGTCAAAGTCAAAGGAGTGACAAGCTGAGAAAGCGGTTAAGTCCACAGGCGTTGAGTGAATGCAACTCACTCAACGTCATACAGCAAAAGGCTGTGAGACAGGCCAATGCAGTAAAATTTTAAGAGGAAATGGGCAGAAAAATGGTTAAGTCCATAGGCATTGAAAGAGTATCACTCACTCAACGTCATATTCTATATTCGTTGAATATTGCTCTGTTAGTCAACGCCACACAAAACTGTGAATATTTATTAAGTCCACATGCGTTGAGTGAGGGAAGCTCACCCAACGCTATGTGATAATGTGTTGACTAATACTCAAAGTCAGTGTTCTTTTTAGACACAAAAATTTGGCTAAATCCAAATGCGTTGAGTGTAGCTCATTAACTCAACGCATGATAACAGAAGAAAATCTGTTAAGTAGTTTGACGTTGAGTGGAGCTTACACACTCAACGCCAAGGGGCTGAAAAATTTGGCTAAGGCAGAAAGCGTTGAGTGAGGCGTGCTCACTCAACGCTCTCAACGGCTCACTCAACGTTCTCAACGTCATGACTCTGAAAATTGGGCTTAAGCAAAAAGCGTTGAGTGAGGCGTGGTCACTCAACGCTCTCAACGCTTAAGATGCTGAAGAAGCAGAAAATTGGTTAAGTTAGAAGGCGTTGAATGAGACATGCTCACTCAACGCTCTCAATATCCTAGATTTGAGTGAAGTCAATCTTGTCAATGATATACATAAAGTTGAAATTGATGTGTGTCTGAGTTCATGCATGCATGGATGTCCTAACAACATTGATGGGACAGATAGCCTAAGTGGCCAAGTTAGGTAAACATTTACCTAAAAAGTGAATAAACAAAAATTTGTCCAAGTCCACAGACATTGAGTGAAAGTTACTCACTCAACGCCAGATGACTTATAGTGCTGAGTGGAGTCTATACAGTCAAAGCTAAAGGAGTGACAAGTTGAGAAAGTGGTTAAGTCCACAGGCGTTGAGTGAATGCAACTCACTCAACGTCATACAGCAAAAGGCTGTGAGACAGGCCAATGCAGTAAAAGTTTAAGAGGAAATGGGTAGAAAAATGGTTTAAGTCCATAGACATTGAGAGAGTATCACCCACTCAACGTCATATTCTATATTCGTTGAATATTGCTCTGTTAGTCAACGCCACAAAAAACTGTGAATATTATTAAGTCCACATGCGTTGAGTGAGGGAAGCTCACCCAACGCTATGTGATAATGTGTTGACTAATTCTCAAAGTCAGTGTTCTTTTTACACACAAAAATTTGGCTAAGTCCAAATGCGTTGAGTGTAGCTCATTAACTCAACACATGATAACAGAAGAAAATCTGTTAAGTAGTTTGACGTTGAGTGCAGCTTACACACTCAACGCCAAGGGGCTGGAAAATCTGGCTAAGCCAGAAAGCGTTGAGTGAGACATGATCACTAACGCTCTCAACGGCTCACTCAACGCTCTCAACGCCATGACTCTGAAAATCTGGCTAAAGCAAAAAGCGTTGAGTGAGGCGTGGTCACTCAACGCTCTCAACGCTTAAGATGCTTAAGAAGCAGAAAATTGGTTAAGTTAAAAGACGTTGAATGAGGCATGCTCACTCAACGCTCTCAATGCTGAAACTATAAAAAACATGGTTAAAGCACAAGGCGTTGAGTGAGGTGTGTTCACTCAACGCTCTCAACGTCAGGCATGCAAAAAAGGCTGCAGAAATGGTTAAAGCAAAAAACGTTGAATGAGACTTGCTCACTCAACACTGTCAACGCCTAGATAGACAGTATTATGTCTAAGTAATTTGGTGTTGAGTGAAGCTCATTCACTCAATGTCTATTCTTCTGATGCTCGATTTTGGCTAAGTCCACAGGTGCTGACGTCAGCAAAATCTGCAAAATCGACAAAGTCAACTAATTTCAAATCAAGTACGGAGAAGCTACAGAACACGACAAACTCTGTCGCGAAGCTACTGTACGTCTTCTTCCGTTAAGACAAGGTGCAGCTGGATGCTGCAAGTGGACCCCACTGATTTCTAAGAGTCGTTGATCGGCAAACTACAAAAGAAAAGAGTGTGGGCAAGACGACAATAACTTTTAGGGCTTTATCATTTTCAAAAAGGTTGCGGCTGGACTTCATCTTTCTCGTCATTGTTGCGTGAAAAAACTTGAAGTCTTCCTGCAAAAAGTTCAGTTAGTTGTGTGTCTTCTTCATTGACACCAGCAAGATCAGAAGGTTTTCCTTCTGAGGGAGAAGCAGAAACACGAAAGAAGTCTCTGCAGATAAAGTTGCTTTTTAGTTAGCAAGCTCTAAACTGAAGATCCACTTCTAAAGCTGAAAAGAAGAAAGAACAAAGTGGTTGACTCTGTACAGGGAAGGAGGAGAAAGCAAAGCAGTTTGCTGCTAGTTTCTTCCAGCTCAAGATCCTTGTAGCTGTGAAGAAAATTTGAGCTGAGATAACTCAGCTCAAGGGGCTGTCACAAAGAAATTTCTCTGTGATAGATATAAATCAATTTCACATTTTTGTAGGATCCAACTGGATCTGAGTTGTAGGGCTCTTTGAGACTGAGGTAGGACAATATTGTCTGACTTGTAGGAGAGTGAACCTCTCTGAGTTGTAGGATCCAACTGGATCTGAGCTGTACGACTTGGTTTCAAGTCTGAGGTAGGTGGTCAATTTGATCACTGAGCTGTAGGAGAAGAATACTCTCTGAGTGTAGGACCTTTGGGTCTGAGGTACGGTTGTCCTCCCAGCCTGAGTGTAGATCATTTAGCCTAAGGTAGGTGATCTACTGATCA
Source organism: Platanthera guangdongensis (assembly GCA_039583875.1). NCBI lineage: Eukaryota > Viridiplantae > Streptophyta > Magnoliopsida > Asparagales > Orchidaceae > Platanthera > Platanthera guangdongensis. The sequence continues at coordinate 1,887,160 of CM077166.1, read as the reverse complement.
TTGAGTTGTAGGGTCGTGTGGCTGAGTTGTAGGTCTTGGAGGAGACTGAGAGATCCTGAGGGATCTGAGCTGTAAGCTCTTTGAAGCAGTGTTTTGGAGAAGTGTCTTGACTAACAGAAAGTTGGCAAGGTGGGAGGAGAGTGGATATACCCAAATATTGGAGAACCACTATAAATATGTGTGTACTTTTTTGTATTGTTTTCTTTGTGCAGGTTCTTGAAAGCAAACTACTATCAACACACTTAGTGCAAAAGATAAAATTAAAAAGAGAATAATAACAGTGATACAACCTAAGTTAACAAAGGCGCAAGGCGCACCGAGGCGCAAAGGGCCCCTGGAGCCTAGGCGCAAGGCTGTAAGGCGCGCGCCTGAGGCATGTGAGCCACAAAAATGGGGGAAAAGGGAAATTGAGTGAATTGGACACCCAATTCGCTGAAATTGTGTGAATTGTGCACCCAATTCGCTCAATTTCAGCGAATTGAGCGAATTGGGAGCCCAATTCGCTGAAATTGAGCGAATTCGCGGAATTTCAGCAAATTGGGCGCCCAATTCGCTCAATTTCAGCGAATTGGGCGCCGAAGTGCGTCTAGGGGGTGCCTCGGGTGCCTGAGGTGCTACTGGGGCACATCGCCCGCCTCAGCTGTGCTGAGGCGTAGCGGGCTGCGCCTGGTGCGCCCGGCGCTTCAGGCGCGCCTAGACGCGCACCTTGACAACTATAGATACAACCTATTCACCCCCTAGGTTGTAAGCTACCTTGAAAATAAAGATTTTCAAGTGGTGCCTGACTATTGCACGCTTGATCCGTAGGCGATTGAGTAATGATCAAAATAACTGTTGTCAGCTCATTAAACTTGTTGGTAAGAGGGATCATGTCTTCCCAATGGCATGCATCTGCATCCTGAAAGTGCGTATCCATAGAGGACACAAGTGTTTGCATCATGTTACTTAAAGCATCCATGAAATTAAGCGAGTCTCTTATATATTTGGAGAGGAGCGAGAGTAGGCAACGGAGCGGCTAGATTCCTTGAGAGCTGCCAAAAAATTGGAACTCCTTTCGCCTACTATCTGGAGTTCACACAATTGTATCATGAATATGATCATTTTGATTCTCTGATCATGATATGCAACCCAAACGAGTTTCATGTTCGGACTCAGAAGGAAAGCAATATGGTGTTTGAGTTTTTACATGGTCTTCACAATCTTGATCGTCCACAACTGTTGTAAGTGCGGAAATTGTTCAGAGAATTTGGATCTACCTACTTTAGAGGGGGTGCATAGAGTATTCAAAATTTCACAAGTTTAAATCACAATTCACGGATAATCACAAAATAAAAAAATAAAGACAATAAACAAAAATAAAGAACAATCCAACAATTCAAACGACAGAAGAATTTATAGAGGTTCCCATTAAAAATGAGTACATCCACTCTTCTATCACAAATAGGAATTCACTATCCATTGTCCTCTATAGATGGCTAGAGCCATTTGATAAGGAGACTCGAAGAACCGCACTCCGAATCTTTTAATAAGGAGATTCATAGAACCACTAAATTTTTTAATAAGGATTTCATAGAACCAAAATCCTGAACCTGCAAAACAAAAATCATGTACACTTTGCAAAGGGATTTAAAAAAACACTTTGCAGTAGTTGATTAGAAATGTCCTGAACTTTACCATAATGAGATTGAATCCTCAACAAGTTCAGAATGAATCATGAATTATACAAAGTGTGGGTACAACCTTGATTCAATTTGTTATTGATCTTCTACAGAAGAAGGGAAAGACTAGAACAGATCTCTTTTCTTCAAAAAGTAGCAGCAACAATCTTTCAAAGAGATGAATTAGAAAGAGAGAGATGAAAATAGATGGCTAAGAAAGTAGAAGAAATTTGAGAGAAGAGAGTCAGAGATTTGAAAGCCCTTTGTATATATAATTTTTTCCAATGCTTTTCTTCGTAATTCAAAACTTTCTTCAATATGACACAACTATCAAATATTCAAAATCTTGAATAATTCTGGAATATCCAATCTTCTAGGAATATAATTTCTTAAAATTGTATCTCTTCCTTTCTTAAGTTTGTAACGGCTCAATCTGAATCCTAATATTCCTTGATTACATCAAGAAAATACTTAAGGAAATATTTTTGAATCACTGATGTAAGTTGACGTAAGCTCTTTAAACTTTGACTACTAAACGTGTGGTTATATGCATATCAGTTCATTCCAATCATTTTGTGATCTAAATCACTCCAAGGAGCATTTCAACAAATCATGCATGGAAATTAATTTAACGTTGAAAGCGAGAAGCTTTAATACAAACTTCTTTTAATCAATATTCGATCTTTAGGCCAAAGTGCCTTGAAATATAGTCTGTAGTGCTTAAGTTTATGAGATTTTCCCATCTTCTCTTCTTGGTTGTGTATACAATGGGTATTATTGGCATTGAACAAGTTTATCTCCTATGAAATAGGTACATGGGAGTTCAAATCGAGTTCGAGGTTCGGACACCTCGGGTGCTCGAGGCAGAGGTAGGCGGGGAAGAATGACAAACTGAGAATGAGGAGCAGCTGCGGCTCTCCCTTGACATGGTGGAGGAGCTGTGTGACCTCTCCGCCATCCGACAGAAAGAAGTGAAAAAAAGTATGACTAAGTACTTTGACAAGCACGTCAGGGTTAAACAGTTCGCGGAGGGGGATTTGGCCCTAAAGAAGGTGGATGCGGCAGGAAGGTCAACCGCAGTGGGGAAGCTCAACCCCAACTGGGAAGGCCGATACATTGTTGAGGAGGCTCTAAGATCGGGAGGGTACCGTCTCCGAAATGTGGAGGGTGATACCCTAAGTCACAGCTGAAGCGGTGATGACTTGAAATGTTTCTATCCATGAAAACATGCATGCACTCTCCTTTAATGAATAAAATTCTTTGATGCCCCACCCCTCTTACAGGTCAAGCTTGTGGCAAATATTTATCAGGCTGAGTCGTGAGATGCCCCCGCTGCCAGACTTCCATCTAGCTGGCAGGGTCGAGGATTGGTTGATCAGAAGCAAGTTATCTCGCTCTGGGATAAGGTCCCGGGATGCTCCCGCTGTCAGGCTTCCATCTAGCTGGCAGGGCCGGGATCCCCGTTGGACGTCGTTATGACCCTGGGGCAGAGTCCGATTGATGCTCAACATCCGTCGTCAGACTCTCACCTAGCTGATTGGGCTGGTGGTACCACCTCGCTCGCTGAAAGGCCCGCGGCTTCGCTCGTGATGAGGCTGACTCGCTGCAGAGTCTGGAGAGTGTACTTCGCCTCCTTGACAACATTCTTCTGCATCATCTCCTCCAGCTCGTATTCGGTGTAATGGGCGAGCTGGAAACCGCTACTGGAGGGCGGCGGCTTCCAGTTCCCGCACCCGCGCCTGCAAAGCATCCTTTTCCTTCTCAAGGGAGGCGATCTGGAAGCCTAGGCGCTTGGCCGTCGCCGCATCCTGCGAGAAGAGACAGAATGAAATTGAGAAAAGGGAAAGCGATCCTAAAGCAAGTAGTGCGGGTCGCGGGACTTACCACCCCTCCCAGGTACCCAGCGAGGACGGCATTGGCTGCGTCCGCCCGCTTCTTCTGGTGGTCCGCTTCCTCCCGAGCGAGACGACGGGCCTTTTCCTTTTCATCGACCAGCTTCTTGAGCGAGGGAGTGTTCTTCTCCAGCTGGGTGCACCGCCTGCCCACCATGTGGGCCAGCTCCAAGCTGCGGAGCTGGGCCCGCACGCTCTCATGCACGAGGACTCGCGTGGCCTCCTCGTCGTAGATCGTGGCGTCCTCCCGCGCATAAAGACCGAACGAGAAGTTGTTGGCCTCCTCGCTGATGCTCTCCTGCTCTAGCCAGCTCGGTAGCAGGGTGGAGATGTGGGCCCGGTTCGCCTCCTTGTCCCACTGGAGAAGAGGAACGCCAAGCTTGTCCAAAGGCCGCTCGCCGAAGCCAAAGTTGTGGTGCCATCTCGGCACCGGCTTAACGGCGGCCCTCTCTCCTTGCGGCCCGGAGGTGTCGGCCGCCTCGCCAGGGGAGCCGCCGGTCGAAGCACTCGGAGGGGCAGGATCCTCAGCTGGTTGGTCCGCCGGGGCCTTGACCTTATCCCGACTTGCGGGAGGCGCCCACGGTCTTCGACTTCTTGGGCGGTGGCGGCGGCAGAGATTGTTCGCGGGTGGCCCGCTTCTGGGTAGCGGGGGCTAGAGTCAAGCGATGTGCGACAGCCGCCGCCTCGGCACGGGCGAGCACGCTGGAAGCGACTCGCGCACTCTCATAAGGAGGATGCAGGGGAACGTCTCGCTCGCCTGCAGAGAGAGGGTTATAACAGAAAAATAACGGGCTAAGTAAAAAGAAGCGCGAGTAGTTTACCTCCTCCGGGAGCGACAGAGGCGAGGCTGTCTATGTTCCTGCGGAGGAACGCGACTTCAAAGTTCTTTCCTTTGAAGAACCCGCAGAGCTCGGCTTCGTGGCCCCCCTGGGTAGGGCGGCGGTAGCTCGCCTCGCTGAGCTGGATCGGTGAGAAGGGGACGTTGCCGAAGTCTCCCTTGACAAAGATGAATTTCTTTAGCCAGTTATGGCTCTTATTTACCGTCTCACGCACCTTGACGTGGTTGCTGGAGAAATAAGCGGTTTCATCCTTGTTCGCCCGGAAGGAGAACAGCTTGCGGAAGACCGCGAGGCAGAACTCGATCCTTTCTTCCTGCAGGAAGCAGGCGAATCCGACCACGACAGCGACTGAGTTTGGGGTCATCTGGCCGGGGACGACCCCAAAATACTTCAGGATCAGGAGGACCTCAGGCCATAGGGGAAGCCGGAGGCCCGCATCAAAGTGCGTCGTGGGGATGACGAGCTCCCCTTCCGAGAGGTTGTTGATCTTCTCCTCCCCTCTGGGTCGCCTCGCCACGAATCCAGGCGGGACAAAGTTATCAATCGCATCGAGGAACTCGCGTTCAGTAATGGCGGCGTAGGAAAAGGGGTGTTCAGAGAAGGTCCAGGCGCACTTACTCCGCCAATCAGCGTAACCGCCACCGCCACCCATCTCGCAGTCAGGTTGCCGAGCGGGATGCTGTAGTTCTCGCAAGGAGCGGGCGAGTCGGGGGTCGCAGGAAGTGGAGAGGGAACGAGAGTCTTAAATGTGGTAGGTAGGAAAGGGCGGCAGGGCCTATTTATAGGAAGAAAAAGGGCGGGAAAATGTCCCGTTGGCGGGAAAAGTGCAGATAGCAAAATGTGCCCCGACGCTTCGACTTCCAGGCCCGCCGCAGGTTCCTACCAGCTCGTTACTGCACTGCAACAGTTATTCGGCAGCGAACTGCGCTCACTCGCGCTCGCCTGAGAGGCGGGCGAGCCACGACTCGCGCCTGCCAAAAAGAGGTGGGCGAGTCGCTTCAACTCGAGTTCGGCAGATGCCCGGCTCGCTCCCGCCAAGACCAGGCATGCGAGCCAGACGAGCCTGTCCAACAGTCTCACGTCCACCTGAGGAAGGGGTAGGCGAGCAAGGACGTCCCGCCCGTATTCGCCTAAAGAAAAACTAAGCAGCAAAGTTATAAAAATAATATGCAGAGATCATGAACCCATCAGCGGGCGAGAGATCTCAAATAATTACAGACAAGAGTTCGACGTCCTGAGAAAAGATAAAACTTTGTGGCCCTACCATGCGAGCTGATCCACGATACAGGTGCGACCCAGGCTTAACGATCGGTAACGAGGAAGGGGTGGGTGGCTCAGTACTGGATCCATTTCCACCCGCCCCGCCCCCGCGTCCTAGATCGAGGCGGTACGCGCGGGTAGTGGTACTCGGGAACCGCCGATAGCTCCCCTGGGCCAGGTCGACCTGCTCCGTGGCATGCCTGAGCCGCTCCTCCGCTCGCGTGATTTGCACCCCCGGAGAGGTCGTCCCATCCCCGTCAGCGGGGCGGCTCATGCTCTCCAGCACCGCGAACCGCTCCTCCGCCTTGGCCTTGTCCTCGTCTAGCATGTTGCAAACCTCCTGCAGCAGCAGGGCTTGTTTCTGAAATAACCACGTCACCCGCTTCTTCATCCACTCAGCGTCCCGCGAGTCGCCCAAATATTCCGAAATGTGATCCGTAGAAGGGGGAAGCGAGTACCCCTAGCTGATCTCGACGTCGGAGGAGGAGATCGTATTAAAGCCTTCAGAAGTAGGGAAGGTCAGAAAAAGAAAGCAAGTGTACAAACTCACCGGGGATTGACACGTCCCCCGCGTCGGCAGGCAGCCGGGAGGTACCCGGCCGGCCCTGGAAGGGTTCGCCTTCAAGAGCTGCAAAGGTTTTCCCTAGCCCAGGGGGATTAGCGACGGAGAAATCGCAGGAGGGGCATGCCCCTGGGCCAAAGGGCTAGCGGCCGCTCAATTATCAATGGGGCGAAATGCCTCGGTTCCCCCTCTATCTTTGCCACCTTCGCGAGGCGTCTCCCGCAGGAAAAGAAATCAGAAGCGGAGTGACGAGTCAGACAGGGGGTCCGCATACCTCATGGGCGACCTCGACACCGGCCGCCGAACTAGATGTAGGGGCGTCGTTCAATGGAGACCGCCTGACTATTTTTCCTTTCTTCGGCCTAAAGAGGGAGGCCGGGTGATCCGCGCGCCAGCCACGGGGCGGCATCAAGGGCCTGATCCCGCGTCCCCTCCCTCGCAGCCGTCAGGCGCGGTCACATTTCTTCGGACACCGACATCGTTCAACTACTGATCGCAAGGAAGGTTAGGGAAAGAAGACGGGATTCTTTCCCGTAGGCTCAATGGTATATTTATAACACATGGGTGGGGCCCACCGAAAGATTCCCTCCAGATCAGCAAAACACTTACCAAACACGTGAGGTTGGATGATTCTTTCTGAGCTTTGTCATGCTCAAAAAGAGAGGGGATTGTGTACAACCCCATGTTCGCCGAGTGGGCCCACCCAGCTAGACGAGCGAGCCAAGACGACCGACCCGCGTCAGTATAGTAGGCGGGTGAGTCCAGAGAGCCGTCTCGCACTCGCCAAGGCCAGACGGGCGAGCTGTGCGAGCCAGCCCACCCAGCCCGCGCCCGCCTAGGCGACCTTGTCGTCGGCCCGCCTCTAAATTTGGTGGGCGAGCCAAGGCAGCCCGGTTCGCGCTCGCCTAAGGATAGAAGGCGAGCTGCGCGAGCCAGGCCGCGTCCACCCAGTAGGGGTGGCGAGCTGACCCGATGACCAGGAAACTCACCCCCGCGGGGTCCAAAGGCAAATTACCTGGATGCCCTTGCTGGGGGTGCAAATAGCTTATCAGAACATCGGAGTTACGCTGTTGGCAGACCACTTTCGGCTGCATATAGCCGCTTAGATCAGTGGAGGTTGGCTATTTGCAGGTCACTTACAGAAATCTATAAATAAACCCAAGGGGGTACCTCAGAAAGCATGCTTTCTTGTGCCCAGGTTTTCTTGCGCTTTTTGAGATATCCTTAGCTCGACATTTGGCTAGGGAGGGGAAGCGCTCTAAGATCTTCCGGGTGTGCGGTGGGACCTCCACGCCGAGCCCTTGGATCTGTCCTCTATTCTTTTTCCTTAATCGTTTGGCTCGCGCGAGAGAAGTAAGTGTGCGATCACCTCTTCCCCAAGGGTGAACTCCACAGAGACCGAGTTTTCGGTTTCAACAGGTAGAATTTAAGAATTCTTCTTAAGGTTATGAATAGTCTTTAGCACGTTATAATCATTCTACATAATAGAATTAACATGAATGATTAAATAGACATAATAAAATAAAAATATTCATTAGATGAGAATTGTAACACTCCAGTTGGCATTGCTCAATAGTTTATTTCTCTTATTGCAAAGGTTATGAATAGTTACAGAGCAGGTTAAAATGAAAGATTATCTTGTTGACCAGAAAATGGTAGAATTAACTAGCGCAAGTAATTCAGTTTGAATTCAAACAGAAAACAATCTGGGAAGACTCAGTTTGGCTCATCAAAGACCGAGGTAAGACTAATTGATTCGGTTTGGGGTTGGTTTTTTCAAATTTCAATGAAATCTAGAACATAAAATAATGCTTCCAAGCTACATGAATGGAGCTCATGGATCAAACATTCTTGTACATAAAGAAAAGCTTAAGTTGTGTTATTAGTTATTAATTTTCTGATTTGTTATTTAATAATTGCTGAAACATGTGAGTGTTGTGGTTAAATAAGCATAACCATATCTGTGTGTGTACTGCGTATGCACACAAAAATTGTGTTCATTTGATTTTGGTAACTAAAAGGTAAGTACAATAATACCATGGAAAATAGCTGGTATAGAATGACAGAAATCTGGGTGATTGAATTTACATGCTTAGGGCTGCTACGTATGGATGGCTTCCAAAACTTAATAGAGAAACAAGAGTGACAACCTTGCAGTTTTGGGAGAGACCACATCGACTCCGCATAGAACCAAGTGGTTTGGGCAACAGTCAGTTTGGTGATGAAATCAATTGGGGGGGGGGGGGTGGCCGATTTCAAATTTTCCCACAGAAATAGCAAGTAAATACCAATTGATTCATCGGAAAGGAAGTGTAGAGTTTTCATGAGCAAAAAGAAAAGAGTACCATGATAGAAACCACATTTTGAAGAACTCTCATGTAGAGCCATCACTTGAATGATATTATGGTTATAAACAATTTTTTGAAGATGGCTTGTTTCACTTGTCAATAGAAAGATTAGTGTGACAGACATAGTGAGAGAACACAGCGTGTGTATAAAGAACCATGACAGAACAATGCCTAAACAAGTATTTGTACTGGGATTTAATACCTCCGGCATTAGATATTTGCTTACTTAGAAACACATCCTTATGTTTTATGCTATTTATATGCCTTGAAACCTAACCCATCAGATGATTCCCAAAAGTTTCTCATTATGTCGTGCTCACGCATCAGGCAACACCACACTTGAAGACAATTCACACTTGAAGACAATTATATTCCAAGGTTAGGAGAGTACACGAAAGCTGGGCACCATTTCTCTTGTAACTGTCTCTGTTATTCATCTTGTTAAACAATTTGCTTCTGCCCGTGAATATATCTCATCTTGTAGTGAATCATATAAATCTGGTGTTTTCTGTGTTGTTTTCTCTTTCATAAAATGCACTGAGCCATATCTTCACTTGCAAATATAGAAAAGCACTTAGGAATCACCCATTTTGTCTTTAGATGCAAAACTTCCTTCAATTAAGTATTGTTGTCTGCTCAGTACAGAAGCAATACAGAGATTTATCAATTGTGAAGTTACGTCAAGGGTAGAACCTTACATTTGATGGATTAAAAGGATTTTAGCATGGTAAGAAAACAGAACATAAAACACTGAAGCGTTCAGTTATCCTTCTAGCAACTCCCTATGCTTGGATATAGCATGATTGGAAAAAAATGAAACTGCGCTACTAAATCTAGCATTTATGTTACACATCAACAACCACACAATTATTTCAATCTCTGTAGGTATTAAAGTAACAAAAAATTAGTCTTGCTTCGAAATATCGCAAAACGGTAGTCTTCAATCCAGTAAATATCTGAATTATGGTTCAAGGATGGCAGGAGCAAGTACATACCTCATTGCATCCTCCCTAAGAATGATGAGAGCAAACAATCTTTGATGATTCAATTCTAATAATAGAACATAGTTATCACTGCTACAAAAGGGGCAGTTTCTCATAGATTTTTCATACAAAAGCATTACAAATGCAATTGTCTCTAAAACTATGATTAAGACCAGCTACAGTCTACAACAATACCACCACTCATCCATAAGAGATTCTGATACAATAATAGAGTTCATAAAACCAAGCCCTTATGGGAGCTGCCCAAAATTTTCTCCACATCACCAGAATCACCTCCTCCAGGATCATTATTTGCAGAAGGCTTTGCTTCAGCAGTAACTGACTGCTGATAGAAAACTCCTCCTACAAGAGTGAAGAGGAGGCAGGCTAGACCGAGTGGGGTGGCATGCTTATCCCAGATGATGACATTGATTGCAGCTGTAAGAAACTTATTCACCACTCCCGTCACAGTAAATGCTGTAGCAGATATAGCCTTCCTTGTCGCAAAGCCGAAGAAACTGATGAGAAATCCAAAGACACAGGACAAACTGACTGCAACAAATGCACCAAAGTCAAACCAATCCCCATAGTCTGATCGAACGACAGCAAATACATCTGCATATTCGCCGGTCAGTACCCAGAACAAAGGAGCCATCATCAATGACAAAAGGTTATTGTAGAAGACAAAGCCCCATGTGTTCAGCCCAAGGTTCGTCACCATATGCTTTATGTAGACCATCTCCGATGTGATCGTGATCAGATAAGCTAAAGCCCATGAGTAAGCAGTGAGAGTGAATGCTGAATCAGCAATCACATAGCCAACAGCACCTCCCAATAAGATAACGAGAGATAAAAACGTGAATTTAGAAGGGCACGGTTGCTTTCTGAAGGTAGTGTCGGCAATGGCTACCAATAACGGTGTTAAAGATCGAAAAACTATGAAAGTGTCCACATTAGCATGCCGAAGCAGATTAGTGTTTGTGAAAATAGCAAGATAGAAGACAATGGCGGCAGGTAAAAATTTTTTGGCTGTTTCCAGAATGAAAGGATCATGGTAGAGAAATCCTAGTTGCCCTAGAATCCAAACACCAGTGGCAGAAGTCAGGTATTGTAGCGCCGTTAAAAGGCCAGGATAATTAAACTTTGTGATGGCAATTTTGTTAATGACAGCAAGCAAGCTGGAACACAGAGCATACCCCAAAACAAGGCTGCTGGTTGCGTAGTACTGTTTTCCGGCCTCAAGTTTGACGACCGCCATGATTTTCACCACACTAAACCTGCAGGATTTACAATTCCGCATAAACTTCATCGAATTAAACACCTCAGATGGGAAAATCAGTTCCATCTTACGGGTGACTAAAAAAATGCAAAAAAAACCAGAATATCAACAGTAATTGCAGCTGATGCTAAAATTAAGAATCTGTTTGAGAGAGTGGCAGCGGTTGGAAATGGAATGGTAGCAAAAAGAGGGTAGGAAAAGGAGTGGTAGCAAAAAGAGGATAGGAAAATGAGGTATTGAAAAATATCTATTGCAAAAGGAGATCTGTTTGGATTAACTCCTAATGTAGGCTCAAATTAGGTCTTCAAATTAAAAAATCCTTTAAGCAAAACAATTTATTTTATTATAGAATAAAATTTAGATTTTGAAAATAAGGGATTTTTCTGATTAAATAATTTGGAAATGATTAGGCTAAAATCGACTCGAAGTTTTGTTACGCTCTCAATCTCAGAGCAGATGACTTTTCTTTAGAAATATTATTCAAAAAATTGAGAAATAAATTCTTTGCTGCTCACGAGTTAAGCCTTACACGATCCAAACATTCCATAGATAAGACTTGTATAAAATATTTTATGAAGAAATAATAAAAATTTTGAATAATTAGGGAGATCTAGGCAAGCTCAACATTATTTAATCAACTGAATAAAAATGTTGTAATGAAAATTAAGTAGAGATGAATGAGTTGTACCAAACACACACTCGGCCGCAATTAATAAGCTGGCTCAATCCAATCTGAGAGAGCAAACTGAAGAGGGACGACTGGACCTTATATGACCGCTGGATGAAACTCAGTCGGGCATCTGGGTGAACCGGCGAGCAAGGCCAGGAGGAAACTTGACGTCGGCCGACCCGTACAGGCAACGTTTTTAAGATCGCGATTTAGATCGTAAGATCGTCCGATCTTATGATCTTACACAGGCGAAGAGGAAAATAGATGATAAAAGCTCTGCTAGTTTTTTCAAGAAAAGTGAAAAACACAATCAACAATTAACAACATTTTTAAAAAGAGGGTGTGAGAGCAAGCATGTAATGATATTGACTCATTCATCTACAACAACGCAATACCATTTAATGTGGTAAAAAGTGATGAATTCCACAAGATGTGTGAGTCTATTTCAAAACATGGATTGAGTTTCAAACCATCATCTTATCATGAAATTAGGGTCAAATATCTGAAGCAACAGTATGATTTGACAATGAAGACTCTTGTTGAACATAGAGTTCATTGGACGAAGTTGGAATGCACACTAATGACCATTGGGTGGACGGATAAAAGAAGAACACTAATAAATTTCTTAGTAAACAGCTCTATGGAAACAGTTTTCCTCAAATCTATTGATGCTTCTCATATGACTAAAACATCAGAGAAGATCTTTAAGATGATTAACGACATTGTTGAGGAAGTTCGTGAAGATAATGTTGTCCAAGTAGTGACAGATAATGTTGCAAACTACAAAGCTGTCAGAGAAATATTGATGGCTAAAAGGAAAAAGTTGTATTGGACAATTTGTGTCGCACACTGCATTGACTTGATGTTGGAGGATATGGAGAAGAAGATAACTGTGCATCATGAGACAATTCCAAAGGCGAGGAAAATTACAACTTATATTTATTCTAGAATTAATCTCATATCGATCTTGAAAAAATTTACAAAAGATAAAGATTTGATGAGGCCAAGAATGACTCGCTTTGCCACTGCATACTTAACTTTGGGATGCCTTCATGACAAGAAACTAGCATTGATAATAATGTTTAACTCAAATGAATGGAAGGGTAGTCGGTTTGCAGCTTCCAGAGATGGAAAATTGATTGACGATGTGATTATGGATAGGGAGTTTTGGAAGAATATTGTTATTTGCTTGAATAGGGCATATCTATTTATGAAGGTGCTTTGATTGGTTGATTCAAATGAGAAGGCTGTCATGAGATTCATTTATAAGGAAATGGATATGACCAAAGAGAAAATTGCACAGATCTTTGATGGTGTGCAAAAATAGTAAGTGTTTTTAAATAAAATGTAGCATTATTTATTTGTGTCTTGTTTTAACTTATTTGAATTTTTTTTCATTGTTTAGTTATCAACCTATATGAGATGTTATTGATGCAAGATGAGATAAGCAAGTCCATAGGCCCTTGCATGCTGCTGGCTATTATTTGAACCCCCAATTTCATTACAGTCCTACATTTAAGCCTAATTATGAAGCAAAACATGGACTATATGACTGTATAGAAAGAATGACGGGGGGAAATCTAGATAAAATTACAAAAAATGATAGCCATCATGAAGATTTTAAGAATAAGAGGTAATTTTTTGGATCAATAGTTGCCAAAGCTGGAGTTAATATCAAAACTCCAGCGGCGTGGTGAGATTCATATGGGGAGGAACATCCAGAGCTTCAGAAATTTGCTCTTCGTGTGCTAAGCTTGAATGGTAGTTCCTCTGGATGTGAGAGGAACTGGAGTACCTTTGAAATGATATAATTTAAAAAATAAGAAATTTTTTATATGTTGCATTTAAATTATGTTATGTACATTAACTTATTTGATTTTTTAGGTGCACACAAAGAGTAGAAATCGCTTAAAACAAAAGACCATAAATGATGTCATCTTTGTGATGACAAATTCAAGATTAGGCAAAAAAAAAAAGAAATACGGATGAATTCAATTTTGATGATATAACTTCAGATGATGAGTGGATTGTTGAAAATGAAGATGAGGACAATCTGAATGATCTTGGGGACACTTATGAAGTAGGTGCTCCAAATGAAGCGGAGTTGGATACTCCCGATTTTATTGAAGAAATTACTGCAGCCGCAGGAGAGGAAGAGGAGCAAGTGATGGTTGAAGGAGAGGAAGATGCTTTTGGGGAAAATTTGAATTTTGACTCGAGTGATTTTATTTAAAGTTGAATTGAACACTTTTGAGTTTGTTTTTTTGGAATATTATATTTTGATGTGATGATATGGTATGCAACTATGCAATAATTACAATGTCTTTTATATTAATATTTGTCGAATGTTGATTGTTACATATTTCTCATGCTTTTGTTTTACATTTTCTGATGCTTTTATTTTATAAAAGTAATTCTTCCAATCTGTATAATTTTTTTAATTTTTATTATAATACGATCTTCCGATCCGTGTCGATCTTATTTTTTACGATCTTAGGGATGCCTCCCGATCCTAAGTAAGATCTCGATCTTCACAACCTTGCTTACAGGGGATCGGGGTTGCAGCAAGCAGAAGACGACGTCGGCGCAGGAGGTGTCAGCATCAGAATGAAAGTTCACCGTCGTCGGGAACGAAGGCGTCGCGGTCGACTGACGAAGGGGCTGGAGTTGTCGCTGTCTACCATCGTCGTGCTGTTGTCGTGGAGCAGCAAGAGGGACGACGAAGTCTAACTGCCGAAATGAAGTCGCAGTGAAAGCTTCGGCCGAACAGAGGGAACAAAAACTCAGGGTTTCGTTCCTCTGTATTTTGGCATCCGTGATACCTTTTTTTTACTATTTTATAACAGAAGGAGGACCATACTGTTTAGGCAGAAATTTGAATTGATTGCTAAATTGATTCTTACTTTCCAAAATGAGATTATTCTCCTTGATGATAAATTGATATCCCTCATCTTTATTGTTATTTGATATTTAAATAATCAGAGAAAATATCCTAAATTACCGGACCTATTTAGGATCTTACTGAACGGTCAACCAAAGAAGTCAAGGGAAAAATAGACAATATGCGCGTGCGCGCGAAAACAACGCAACAATATAATGCTGACAATAATATAAATACAAAATACTAAGATTTGTCGCTGGATGCGACCTAGGTTGCATCAATTCTTCCGGGGTTGAGAGAGCTTGACCCAGGCAAGAACTCACAATGACTAGTAGTGGTTGATGCCGTCGGGGGCCTGAGACCGGGTGGTATCAGTGGGAGTGCTGCAAGATGGTTGAGTCTGATACTAGTGGAACTCCATCGAATGACATAAGGCCTATTGTATAGAGTGTCGGAAAGGCGGGCAAAAGTTCTCATCAATTTATCTATGAGCTTGAAATGAGCCAAACTTATCATGTTGCATCTTATGATACATGTCAGGAGTAACTCGTTTCCTGCTAAAATCAACAGATATCGCATCTGCCTCTGAAAGGTATAATGCCTGATGGTAACGACTGGCCATGAGATAATAGATTTCAGAGGTTGCTTGTAATTCATTAGCAAAATTCTTATTCAGTTTTCTCAAATAATTAATGTTAGACTGAGCGACAAAGGGACTGCGATCTTGGAATAATGAAGGATGGTGGTGGCACAGAGGCGGGATGAATAGGCTGTAAACAATTTCAGGTGGAATTTTAGCGGTAACACGTAGTTTATAAATATTAAATGCAAGTTTAATCCGTGGAGACACCGGATCCATTGTTCCTTGTAGTCAAATAACTTTAGCTGGTCTCTAATGGAATAACGCAACCCATTCAGATAATGAGAGACGGTCATATCATCATCTTCTCGGAGGTCAAGGCGAGACTGAAGGACTAGAAATTCGTTCGTGTACTCATCCACCGTCAATTTGTCTTGTCGTAGGTTGTGGAACCTACGGTAGGTTGTGGAACCTACGGTAGAGGGTTTGCAAGAAGTCCGTTGGGACATACCGCCTTCGCAATTGAATTTTAAACTCATCCCAAGTGCTAACCGGGGGCAATGCTAAGTTGAATCTAGACCACTCTAACTGACCCCACCAAACCAAGGTGGAACCCTTCAACCTAAGGGTGACGTAATCGACTTGCCTAGCTTGGGGAAATTGTTTCCAAGCCAGGAAGTGATTCATTCTATCACACCAATCGAGACATCCCTCAGGTTCTAAATACCCTTCAAAATCACCAACGACTAACTTGATCCCTAAGTCCCATCGAGGTGCATCTCTAACATTTTGTTGCCCTTGCGCAATCCGTCGTGGATTAGGGTTGTCGTTTTCAGCTTGCCTATGGTTATGACTCTCTTCAATTTGGAGTGGGATAATCCCTAACTTTTGGTTGGCTTCTAAGGTGTTAACATAAGTGCGCAACCCATTTATCACTTGTCGCACATCTTGCAGTTGGCAATAACATTCGTGCTCAACACTTCAATGATTTTAATTAATTTTTTAATTTGTGCGCTCAGATCGACCACTCCATTTTCTAAATTACCCATATAGGTGTGCAAAAAGAACCGAAAAACCGAGAACCGACCCGGAACCGAACCAAACAATTTAAGACATTTCTAATAGTTCTCGGTTCGGGTATGGTTCTTGAAAAGACAAGAACCGACCTTTCGGGTCGGTTCTCAGTTCTTGTAGTTGGGTACCCGAGAACCGAATGTCTAACACTTGTTTAAGAAAATCATATTTGATTACCACTATATATTCACTTACCCACATTTTCAATCCCTGAACATTAAATCTCACTCGCCTAACTCATATATACCCAACCCACCTTTCTCCTAGCAGTTATTTCCTAAACCCAATCACTCTACTTGCAATCCCCATCCTTCCAGCCATCTAAATGAAACTTCATGCACTGAAATCTGTTGCAGGAAATTCATTCAAGCAACCTGATACCACTTCCCCATTCTCCCAACCCTCCAAAAACTCATATAACTCTTCATATCCGTTACTGGAAGTGAGAACATCATTTATTTACTTGTCTTGCAAACATCCGACCCACAAAAGAGTCTTGTAGCCTAAGAGCAAGGCAAGGCGCAGGCGCGAGCCTGACGAAGACAAGGCGCAACCACATACATTTTAAATAATCAGCATCAAACATCATTTCAACTTCTCAATCAAATTTTTCATCTAATCTACTAATTAATCATTCATTACTATAATTTATACTTTATATATCTTAAAAAATAAAATCAACGTGATCACTTACATCATATCCAAGTTTTAACGCATAATTATCTTTCACAAACACTAAATCAATAAAAAATTATTGAGTTCTTACATTATTTTTTCCTTAATTTTTGAAGAAAAAATTTACAACAAAAAACTCACTCAAACGCGCATTTTATATTCTAAAGGAGCAAATAAGGCGCACGAAGGCGCAAACCTTGGAGTTTGGTGAGCCTGGAGCCTTAAGCGCACCTGAAGCGCGCCTTTAATAACATAGTCGGGACCAACTCATACAACCCAACCTACCATTGTCCTCAGTTGTCAAATCCCACCACTATCCTCAATACAAATATCATATGTTTTGCTTATGAGAAAGTGTTCTATTGTATGTCATTTTTCTATCAGAAATTTCTCTGTTGCTGCTATGTTTTCTTTTGAATTTTGTGTTAATAGCTACAAACTTGTACTAAACCTGATTTTTTAAAATAAAGATTCATTTGATTTGATATTTCTAATGATTACGAGTAGAACCAATAACCGAATCGAAATCGAACTATTCGGTTCAGATCCGGTTCTATATTTTAGAACCGTGGGTCAGTTCCGGTTCCAAAATTGTGCAACCAACGTTACATGGGTCGGTTCCTGGTCTTGAATGGAATCGAACTGAACCGATCCGAGTTGCACCCATAATTACCCACACAATTTTTCATTTAAAATAATTTGAATTAGAAATATTTTTTTTTTGTAATCTTAAAATAAAATAAAGATTTAATTTTTTGTTTTTTTAAAATAAAATAAAGTTTTAAATTTAAAACGACAATAATTTTTTTGAAAATAAATTATAAATATTTAAAAATAGATTTGTTTTTTTTTAATTGAAACTTATATCACATGATTCGCGATAGGAGCGAATCACAGAAGCTCTGATACCAAACTGATGTAGGCTCAAATTAGGTCTTCAAATTAAAATATCCTTTAAGCAAAAGGATTTATTTTATTATAGAATAAAATTTGGATTTTGAAAATAAAGGGAGTTTTCTAATTAAATAACCCGGAAATGATTAGGCTAAAATCGACTCGAAGTTTTGTTACGCTCTCAATCTCAGAGCTGACTCTTTAGAATTATTATTCAAAAAATTGAGAAAGAAATCCTTTGGTGCTCACGAGTTAAGCCTTACACTATCCAAGCATTCCACAGACAAGACTTGCATAAAATATTTTATGAAGAAATAACAAAAAATTTGAATAATAAGAGAGATCTAGGCAAGCTCAACATTATTTAATCAATCGAATAAAAATATTGTAATGGAAATCAAGCAAAGATGGAGGAGTTTTACCAAACACACACTCAGCCGCAATTAATAAGTAGGCTCAATCCAATCTGAGAGAGCAAACTGAATAGGGATGGTTGGACCTGATCTGATCGCTGGAGGAAACTCGGTCGGGCCTCTGGGTGAACCAGCGAGCAAGGTCAGGAGGAAATTTGACGGTGACCGACCCTTACAGGAGACCGGGGTTGTTGCGAGCAGAAGACTACGTCGGCGCGGGAGGTGTCAGCATCGGAATGAAAGTTTACCGTCGTAGGGAATGGAGGTGGCACGGTGGACCGACTAAGAGGTTGGAGTTGTCGATGTCTGCCTGATCGTGCTGTTGTGGAGTAGCAAGAGAGGCGACAGTCTGCCCACCGAAATGAAGTTGCGGTGAAAGCTTCGACCAAACAGAGGGAACGAAAACTTAGGGTTCCGTGATCCCCATTTTTTACTATTTTATAACCGAAGGAGGGCCATACTGTTCAGGCAGAAATTTGAATTGATTGCGAAATTGATTCTTACTTTTCAAAATGAGATTATTCTCCTTGATGATAAATTGATATTCTCCATCTTTATTTTTATTTTATATTTAAAAAATTAGAGCTTGCCCTTTTCTCCTAGACTGTCCTAAATTACCGGACTTCTTTATTTAGAATCTTTCTGAACGGTCAATCCAGTAAGTCAAGGGAAAAACAGACAATATGCGCGCACGCGCGAAAACAACATAACAATATAATGCTGACAATAATATAAATATATAATACTAAGATTTGTCGTCAGATGCAACCTAGGTTGCATCAACTCCTTTTACAGAGCTTTTCAGAAAGAAGAAGAACAATAAAAACTATTTGGCAAATCTCCGTTGTGGTGGTGACTGTTTTAGGAAAACCTACGAAATACTTTATGTCAAGCAATTTTTTAAAAGGCGGGCGGTCTTCTCGTAATTATGAGATAATAATAATACGCTGTTTGGCCCATGGGCAGCGTGTCGTTCATCGGCGAGTTTGCAATGAGGAATTTTTGTGTAGTTGATAGAGATTCTTGAGATTCATGTTCCGGTCGGGAGCCCTCCATGAGCTTCGACGGGTAACGCTGGATGTACAGCAAAGGGGAGATACAATTTCTGTCGCCAATGTTACAAACCAATGCAATTGGTTTTTTAATTGAAATGAGTGTTTTTAACCAATGACGGTTTAACCCATGGCCGCCACCACCATGCCAAACGGAGCCAAGATAGCCAAAAAACCTAGGTTTGATTCTGCCGTTTTCACAACCATTTGGACCATAATAGCAAATTCCCGAAGGGCAGAACTCTATAATGCTAAAGCCCATGAGGTAAATGGAGTCCCCAAGTTTTTGCTGCTTCACATCACATCATTGGATCATTAAGTTCATAGAAAGAAACTGGAGCAGAAAGAGTTGGGTAGTATTTTTCCACTTTACCTGCTATTTTTGACGGAGCAAGGAAGAAATAACCATGGCGCCTTCTCCCGCAGTTTCTCCGATAAGTAAAATTTACCCCATCTTTTTCCTTTTTAGGGTTTATACCCTTCCCTTCCGTTCTAACGGTGAGCAAAGAGGAGGCGGAGCGGAGCGAATAGAAAGCAGCTCCGGCAGCAGCCCTAAACCCTAAACTGCCTGGAGAAGCAGGAGATATTCCCGGCGGAGATTGGAGAAGGGCTAGCGGGACGACGAGATATTCCCGGCGGAGATTGGAGAAGGGCTAGCGGGACGACGACATATTCCCGGCGGAGATTCGTGTAGATCTGGCTGCGATTGTGACGAGCGCGATACGTTTGTGACTCGGCATCCAACAGCATCAGCACACATGTACATTTTGTCAATTGATGACATATTCTGGCACTTTGCACCCTCCAGGGTGCCAAGATGGTGCAGTGCCAAAGATGAGTAATGTGCACCCTCTGCCAGAAAGCCCATTTTAAGATGAGTGTGAGCATTCATGTAAGTCTTTGGATGCCCGTACTTTACGCTAAAGTGAAGTGATTCACTTTACTCCCCTCAAATCCGGCTGGAGGAGGCTCTTGAAATTTCAGCCGCAAATGACTTTGTGCAGTGTTTCGTTTGCGAGAGTGCGGTGGTTTATTCAGAAAACGAAAAAGCAGCTGAAAAAGCCCTCCCAAACGGATCCTAAATCGGCCGGTGTTCAAAGTTCCAACGAGAAGATCACGAGGGGAAACAATAGAGCTCGCTCCTGGCAGTCAGCTTCAGGTGTCTGGCCAATCCTCACTTTCATAAAATGTAATTACATGAATGATCAAAATATTCAGAAACATCCGCACAATTTGTACTCTTGTTTGGATTGTCACGGTCGTGACGAGCAGTAAACTTACAAGATCAAATTTGAACAATCCAATACACTACACACTAGGGAAAATGTTATTCTATACCGTGTGGCAAGTGCTTAACATGTACTCTAAAAACACGTTTTTTATGCAGTGGTGGACTAGCTGAAGTGTGAGGTGGATAAGATAGTCGCCTGTGTTGGTAGAAGGCCAACATCCCTTTTCAAGTAACAAAAACATATAACTGGCTAACTGTACGCTTACAAACACTGCAAATATGATATTTTACTAAAGACTTAACATAGCAGTTATTAGCACTGCAACTCAGAAAACTCGTGCCCTTTCTTCCCCAATTCTATCGACCACCTCTCCGGTGACCTTTCCACTATGGCACTCGGGCAAGTACAGTAGAAAAACAGCACCCTCTCGATGGACAGTAGCAGAGAGTAAGCAAGTCTTCTGTACAGAAGGGATTTAGACTCTATTTGGCATGGGGTGCCAGTCACAAACACATGGTTATGAACCATCATTGGTGACCGTCCAGTCTCACAAGAAACTCTATCCAATGTTATGTTCAAAACTAGTTTCTTTTCTTAGCGGTGGTCATAACCCTGTCGCACAAACGTGCATTCTTCAACGGTAGCATTTTTGTCTAAACTTATGGGAGCAAAAAAACAGAGCCAAACAGAGACATAACATATCACACTTTTAATGTGAAATTATGATCTATAAAAACAATTAATTTGTAGAACTTAATTTTTTGACTCATTGACCTATTTAATGGGTTTTAATTCAATGCTACATTTTTCTTGTATCCCTAAATGATACCAAAGCAATAACCTATGAAAAAAAGAAGCAATAATAAATGTTATGATACAAATTTATAAATTTTGGAGCATCAAAATTCTGTAATTAGTACTCAAAGCAGATTGCAAAAACATAATATAAAAACCCTTCTCTGGCATCATGAGGGGATCTATGTTAGGCGGAGTGTGGGCGGCCGCCTGCACTGAAAAATCCTAATTCTGACCTTTATAATCTCATTGTCAGTGTTTATAAATGGTTATACAGGTTATTTACAATAACATAAACTTTTATGATATAATAAATCAGGTTGGTTTAGTGGACCAAGGATCTACGCTCAAAATCTTCTCTACATGAGAGGTTGAGGGTTGGATCCTTATTTTTGAACGTTCTGTTTTATAATATGCACTATACTTCTACTAATTTTAACGATACAATTTATTGAACTTCTGCTTTGAATTTTTTGTTTTAATACATAGATTTTCTTACTTATTTGAATAATACAATTCATTGAATCCTTAATTGTGCTTTGTAAAATAAAAATATTTATAACAGAATTCAAGCCTGCTTTGATTTCTAGTCGCGAATAGCGATATATTGACTACGGACAAAGATAATTTGTGCGTGAATGCGAATAATTTGGACGTGAATGGAGCAATGCTAATATAATAGTCACTTTTATCCCATGCAGTTTTTTTTTTTATAAATTTTAATACTGCAATTCAGATTTAAAAGAAGAGTTTAAAAATAATGTTTTTAGATTTATTAAATAGTAAATTAAGATTTTGGGCTGCTAACAAAGAAGCACGAACAAAGTTATATTAGGCTTCGTTAGACAAGGTATTTTGGCTCTCTAATTATTATATAATAAATAATTTAAAATTATTGTAAATTAAGATTTTGGGCCGCTAACAAAGAAGCACGAACAAAGTACTATTAGGCTTCGTTTGACACGGTATTTTGGCTCTCTAATTATTATATAATAAATAATTTAAAATTATTGCATGTACATATATTTAAAAGAAATGTATTTTAAAGAAGATATGTTAAATACCAGATTTTAAAGGAGAGATTAAGAATAATATGTTCATCAAAATTATTAAATAATAAATTAAAATTTTGCTCCTATCAGTTGGGACAAAACAGCTAATGAAGTTGGGACAAAATAGTTATGACCACTTTCAAGAAAAAAATAATTTTGAACATAAAAGCAAATGAAGTTTCTTACGCGAGGTCGGATGGTTTGAAACCACCACTTTCATGGCCGCTACCATCATCCCAAAGGAGCCTTAATATAATATGATCCACTTTTATCATATTTATTGATTGTTTTAATAGTTTAGAGTTTCGCACATATGTAGAGAATTAATTCCCACTGTCTAGCATATTCCTACCTCTTAAATATTAAAAAAAGCCAAACAAAATTTAACTAAATACAAGGTCAAAAATCATTGAAAACATAATCAACAACACCATTTCCCTCCCCCTTCTCAATCAACGAGAATTGACCTTCAGAAGATTGCAAGAATATAATACAAAAACCTTATCTAGTAGATTCCTACTCTGTTAAATAATTTTTTTTAAAAAAAAAAAGCTTCCCAAAATTTAATCATCAGAGATGTAAATTCTGCAAGATATCAAAGCCACCGGTCCCGGATTTCACTATTTTGCCAAGAGAGATGCAAGCTGACGGCGAATCCATGGTGTCCACATCGCCACGAAAGGCAGACTCCGTGATGACATTTGTCGCAGTCTCGAATGACATTCTACTGAACGGAGACGTGCTGGAGCCGCGTATTCCGATTCGATTCAAGGCCCGATACTCGCCGTTGCATGTCATCAAATCGGCGATCAGCATCAAGTGCCGTACGTTTACTCGAATCCCGTATGCGTCAAAGACGCCCTTCACCTCGTTTATGATGGTCATCCTCGCCGCCTCCACGCCGTACGTCGTCAGCATCGCGTGGATGTTGTTCGTGACGATTTTGTTGATATCCACGTATTCATGCAAATCCCACAGCGCATTGAAGTTGATCCCCGCGGTCTGCAACAGGAGAGGATCACCGGGTCGCTTCGGCTCCACCACCGAGCAACGTTCGATGTTGTTGCAGGCTTTTACGTAGATGCGCATCGCCGTCCTCTGAGCAACCTATAAGAACATAATAATGTTGTCAGTTTGACCAAACATGAGTGAATAAAACATATGCGCTCTATGGCATTTAGTGTTGGTAAGAAAATAAAGAAGATAGCGAGAAGTTACCTCGGCCAGGAGGACATTAGGTTCATCTTGCTTAAACTTGAAATGAACTTCAACTTCTAATCCATTGGGCTTAATTAGAACTATTCGCTTACGCTTTTTACCGCTACTTTTAAAGAAGACACTCCCATTAACATCTGACTTCGCTTTCTTCTTAGTGGCCCGCACAGGTTTTGATTTAGATGTCGAGATGCCTTTTGATGATTTTTCCTTAACTGGAGTGCTGAGATCTTGACCTCCAGCTTCATGATCATCTTCAACCCCAACAAGATCACCTTCACCCTCAGACCTAGATCGCATGCTATCATTTCGTTTTTCATTTTCAGTATCATCTTCATCATCAAATGCAGATGGACTTTCAGATGCTTCTTTCTCCATGGCTCCTTGGTTAACTCGAGTGCTGAGATCTTGAGCACCCATTTCATCATCAACTTCACCCTCAGATCCAGATTGCATGCCATCATTTTCACTTTCAATATCATCATCATATTCCATTTCATCATTGGCCTGCCTCTTTCTCTTTTCAGCATCGGCGCCAAGATCATCATAACCATCTCCATCACCGTCAAGATTAGCATCATCTTCACCACCAGTATCACAAACCACATCCTTATCCACATCACCATCATCTGCATTCTCCTCCGCTAATTGGATTCCAGATTCATCTAAGAACTCATTATATTTCTTGGCCGACCTGGTATTTATGTCTCTAATCTTATACAAAGAGGCCAAGTGCTTAGTTATATCGTCCTCCATCGCTCTAAGAAAAACTGTCTGCAATATATCCATGCAGGCTTCCAAGGTAATACCAGAATGTGGAGGATAGAGTTCAGGAGAGCAGAGTTTCAGTGTGACCTTATATAAGGTGAACACCTTATTTTTAACAGAATAGAATGGCACGGTGGAGACCTCTATGCGCTCTATGATATCTGCCAAACATATTCTCCCCAGCTTCGAAGCAATCAGCTCAGCATCCTCCCTGCAAACAAAGGAATGAATTTCCATCCTGAATGAACTTTTAAATATTTTGAACTATAACACGAAGTAGGATGAGATGTTGAAGGTCGATAATACCTGGTTCGCTGATCGAGTAAAGGGCAAGTCATCACAGGTGTACTGATGTCCACCTTTGCATTCATCAGAATTTCTGCTAAACGAGGTATACCGAGCGTGACATTCAACTCTCCATGCCCAGCAAGGTGAAATGTGTTGAGCCTGAAGATGAAAACAACCCAATTACGAAAATTTGTAAAATCAAATTGATATCTAAGGTTCTAAAAAAGTACCAAATCATCATAATGAAAATTGCATCGCCTCTGAAGATATCACTAACCAAGATGCTAGCCACAAAAAAAAACAAAATTTTTATATTCAAGCTCAAAGAAATTTGCTCAAGTTCTCATTAATTCCATGTTTCCATACTGTGGTAGTGGAAAAATTAATTATCTATTGCATTTCTGCAAATATTGTTTGGAATTGAATTTTGAATTTCTAAACGACCCAAATGACCTTCCAAAACCCTTGGTTTGAAGCCACCTTTAGTGTAATTAAAAAGTTTGCAACAGATACCAAAATAAGTAAGATTAAAGCCCAAGTATATCAGATTTTAGTGTAAAGAAAGCATCGCATGATATATGTACAAAAAAGAATGCCCGAGATAATGAGGTATGAAGAATGAATAAGACTCACGTCATCTGTGTTGATGGTTCCCCAACCGATTGAGCAGCAAGCACACCAACTGCTTCACCAGGTTCTACAAGGCTTGATAGATAATTGAGTTTCACTAATTTCATTAGGTCCTTTCCCTTTATCTGACTAAGGGAGCCTTTTGAATTTGGATTCTTGGAGATGCTACGCAAAAAATGAAGAGCTTTTCCTTCGAGTTCATCTGGTAATTCTTTGGCGAAGCTATTTGACTTTGATAAATGAGTAGATTCAAGTTGACCGCTCAGCTTTTCAAGAAGAACTTTTTGATTCTGTAACGACAAGCAGATGCATTATATTTTCCCACAGGACACAGCTGAAGCATCAAAAGAAAAAAAAATCAATAATTTCAGGAACTAACCATTGTAATGATTTCAAATTCACCCAGAAAACTGCTCTTTTGCACGTCAACTCCATCTTCACCGTATGTAAATTGAATGATAGTCCCATCAGCATCACGTACTGTATGATCATAACAAACTTTTAAACTCTCAAGATTTTTCACCAAACAACGTTGGAGATATCCACTGCGAGATGTTTTGATAGCTGTATCCACCAATCTAGTCATCATAAGCATCATGGTGAACAATTTTAGAACAAAGAAGTGCCTTGGGAGCAGTATGTGAAACAAGGATAACTCAGAGATTTAATGAATATTGGATTGATCAAATGCATATTTGAAATCACGTTAAATATAGGATAAGAATGAGATTATACCCCTCACGACCAGCCATACAGTGAAAGTAATACTCTTGAGGGCGCAGACCGGTCAAAAAGCGATCGCTAATAAAACCACCAGCTCGAGAGGAAATATCCCATGCAGGAAAGCATGGTAAAGTTTTCCCAGAACTCATACGCGGAACGCGTTTTCCTTCTAGCTCTTGTTGGCCTAACAAGGATGAAATTTGTGTCATATTAACCTACAAAACCAAATGACTGTACTTAGCATAGAAACCAGATACTGTCACACATCAGTAACAAGGAAGAAAAAAGCCTTAAAGCCTACGACTTCATTTCTGAATACATGTTACTAAGTAAAACACAAACTCGAGTATGTGTTTTAAAAGCTACCACAGAATATGCCAGAAGTATGATCCAAATGAGTCACACCAATCACCTAAATCTTGATATACATATTTGCAGTTTAAAATAAAATATTAAACATTTCAGTTTAAAATAAAATATCTTTATGTACAATTGAGCATATTTTAAGGATGCATCATAAATTTGTGAAATGCCAAAACATAAAATGGATCAAAATGAAGTAGCCATCTTGATTAATCATTACAAAATCCGTATAGAAGCATGAACAATAATTTAGATGAATATACAGAAAGTATGAAATTAATAAAATTAGAAAGGGAACAACAACAAAAAAGTTAGGAAAAAGATGAGGCACCAACTGACCAATCACCTCCATTTAACAAGTGCAAGCTCACAAATACTTAACAAAAGCACTGTGAACTACACATTTAACGTTTTGATGAGTGTTGCAAATGTCACTATAGTTCTGCATTGTGAAATTCTGGACACAAATGTCCTTCAACAATGTGCATAACCAAAACAGGCAAAAAGAAATAGGAAACAACTATAGGATTGCAAAACTCTAAAGCAAACTCTCATCACTTATTTGCTTGGAATGCCTTTTGCAATTCAACCACATGAGAGCTCACAAGGTTGAAAAAGTGAAAAACCGTTACCAAGCCACCTTTTGCTCCCGTTGCTGTCATCAGAGAGAGGCAGTTATTTGGAAATGGTTTCTGCAATCCACCAGGAAACAAGACTTTATTAACCTCAGAAGTGAGAGCATTCAGAGCATTTGATATCATTCTATCTAGTCGTGTTGTTGCAGATTCCCCATTTCTTCTGATAACTTTTTCGGTTTTCTTTAACAGCTTCAATGGATCTACAAGTATCAAAGCAATCAACAAACACGTAGTAACAACCTCTTAAACATTGCCTAACAAGTATCCTTTGCTATTCAAACAAATCTTGTGATACCATCTACTGATTGGATCTTGACTAAAATACTCATGAATTTTCCAGAAAATTTAAAAAGATGTACAAGGTGCTGTAAAATTTACAATAAAACCACAAAACAAGCATACCTATGAAATCATCTGTTGTAGCAGCTGTAAACCGAGAATGAACATCCTTACTCTGTTTTTCACTTTTTTCCAATATTCTTTTCCTTTCCATATCCGATTCCTGGAAAACCAAAAGATCATCCACTCCGCAAGTAAAACCATGCATCTGCCAATAGAGGTGAGTCATAATCATGCTACTAGTGGGCCATTAGATGGGCGAGCTGTGAACTGAAGAAGATAAAACATTAACCTGCAGAAACAAAGTAAAAAGGCGACTGAACACAGCAAGCAGTCGGCCAGCAGTGTCTGCACCATAGAATTCATGTACAGTATGAACTAAACCATATTTACCAAACTGAGCTTTGTCAATAACCCCATGTACGAGATCATTGTTGTAAACAAACAATTGTCTTTCAGTAGCATCTTTTCCAAAATATTCCTTGGGAATTCTTCCCTCTTTTTTAACAGTAAGCGGTAATTGACCCTTCGTAATATGATGGAGAATTGCTGTAATGACCTATATAAGACCAAATTAAGATGTGATGCATTTAGGTTTTATTCTAAATTACTTAAGACCAATTTGTATGAACAATCAGTTGAACTAAGTTAACCTGCTTTCCTGTCCACAAGGGTTTTGGCTTCCAAATAGCAGGAGGAAGAGATTGAATCTCATCAACAGCAACTAAAGAAGAAATCTTTTGGCCAAAAATAACAGCTTGAGAGCCATAAGCTGGGGAAGGGACATAGGAAGCATATAAAAGTTGATTGTACTCTTCACGTGTTAGAAATGTGTCCATCTTTGTTAAGAGTACAGCACTCACAATGTGATCCTAAAGAATTCATGAGACTCCATAAACACTTAAGTTTTGCAATGATATATGAGACGTCACAAAAATATATGGCAGACAATAAATATTTTACCTGAATCAAACCTCTTATGGGATCACCACTGGTTGGAACAATATATTGTTTATTGGCATTAACAATGTGAATCGATTCAGCTCGTGAAATCTCATCTTGAGGGAGATGAACATTCATTTCATCTCCATCAAAGTCAGCATTGTAAGTGCTGCAAAAGAGAAAATTTATGAATTGAAGATTTTAAAATATAGTGCCATTAAACCCTACTGCACATAATACAATACAGATAATACCTGCAATTGGCATAGTGCATACGGATTGTGTTTTCTCCATTCAATACCCGCACCACATGAGCCATCATACTGGGCTTGTGCAGCGTCGGCTGTCAATTCACAGTTTAAACAGTAGGTAAAAAATATGCAAGAAAGGTGATGCAGGACGGCGCGTCGGGTTTGCGCGTCTGTCGGCTTTTTTCTAGAAAACCCTAACCGAATGCAACGAAATATGTTTTTTTTAAAAAAAAAAGATTTGAGCGGGCGTTGCACAGAATTTATGAAATTAAGCAACGTAATTTTGTAAAGCACGAAATTCACTACGTTGTTAGAAAATGAATTTTCTTGATAAAATGATTCAATTTTAAATAAGGGAAGGAAACTCGCAAATTTCGTTTCGTTCCCTTTGTCGTAGCACAACGGAAATCGTGAACTCCAAATACGTTTCCGTTTGGAGTTTTCGACGTAGCGTTTGCTGACAAAACTCGGGCGAAAACCCAACAATGAGGCTATTATCCTACGAGAAATTATAGAGACACACACAAAGAAAAAGATAGAAACAATTACCCACGGAAAAGACTTCTTCCGCATTCGAAGTCGATGGAGATCACGCGAGGAACTTCTCGTCATCGTCGATCTCCGCTCCGAGGTCGGCCGTTATCGCACACGGGCACCAAGGAATTAATTCACTCTCTCACACAAGGTGGTTCCACGGAATCATTCAACAATGTAAGAAAGCCACAAACCTAACAAACCTAAAATTCACTCGCTCTCACACACAAGAGTGGCTCCACGAAATTTCAAAGCACTCTTTACTAATCTAACCGTGTTACTGTTCACGGAAGCCAAACAACAAGCACAAGCATTCATCCACTAACTAAACTCTTATAAGATATCAGAACTCCTCTAAATCCTACATCAACATTTAAATGTCACTATTCATTAATCAAACTTTACACACAAACAAGCACAGTAAAGTCATTACTTTACTGTTCATCTTCTCTTTCAACGGGAAAACAGAGCCAGTGAACAGGAACATAATAACCCTAATCTCTAACTCCTATTCATCTTCCCTAACCCAACAACCTCTATGAGAAATTCCCATGAACAGCAACAACAAAATAACCCTCAGATATCTCCTACAGCTCTCTCACAGAAGCAACATAAACTCACGACACTCCTCAAACAAGAATCAATTCACCTACAGGAAACTAACAGCAGCCACTATACTGAGAATCAACTGCACTATTCATCATCTCTACCATCGGAGGGCAAGCAAACAGTAAGCAATTTCATCAGTTTTTTCATCATATTCTTCAACAATCACCCCCCGATTAATGTTCTTCTTCTTTTATAGGGCAGCAATGGTAGGCGGGCGTGGAGCAGCAAAGTCGTTCAAGCCGTTGGATGCTGCAGGTGTGGCCGAAGCTTTTGGCGGAGCGGAAATGGCGGATCGTTGATGCGGTTGCGCCGAGATCGTGGCCGAATGTAGACGGTTGCGCCGATCTTCGGTAGTTGGGGCGACATCGTGGGTGTTTGTCGTGCAGAGCTCCCTCTTGCGTGCAGCGGCAATGTCGGGGAAGAAGTAACCGGTTGGCCCTAAATCCAGAAATGAATCGTGCGGCTCTCTCTTCTATAGTTCTTTTAAACAGGGATGAAGAACTGTGCTGGACCGGTTGGAGATGAAAAGGGGATTGGTTTGGACACTGAACCGGCAGATAATTTTGATATACATATATTATCTGTATTCAGATATATATGTATATGATGTATTATATATATATTTATTTATTTATTTATGTGTATTTTTTTTAATATATATACATTATATGTAGTATGTATGTATATATATAACACAAATAAAACATGCAAAACATAGGGTCGATAGAGGTCCAGACTGGTGCGGCGTCGGAACTTTTTTTTTTCGTCGACCTGGTCGGGGTTGGTCTCCACTAAAAGGCACTCAAAAACAAGAGATTATCAACTGTGCACAATGTAGATGTGTAGAGCTAACATGTTCACTGTGCAGTAGCTGCAAGACGGTGTGGCGCATTGCCATCATGCATCCAGCACACCTTCCTTAACATGCCTCCTAATATCTAAACAAATGGCCACAATAATTTTTCAACTTTTAAAAAACAACCCACACTGAAGGAAATGAAATAGAAACGAGGAAATAAAATGGTCACATTTAGGCAAAGCTACACTTGTTGGTTCTTATTGATGAACTAGATATGTTACAGAAGCTTCAAAATGTTGAAGGAGATTGGATCATTTATGCCAAGTAACATTTGGTGTTTCAATTGTACTTTCTAGGAGTTTATAAGCATTTCTTTATCATTTCAATTTTATGCTCAAATAAGTATAGTAAAGTAGCTAATATTGCTGAAAGAGAGTAATATTTTCATCACGTTACTTGCTACCTCTCATTTCAAGTGCATAACTCTTACACTAGGAAGCACCGGTACGGGTACGGTACCGGATACGATACGTACTCGGTACGGCGGTACGACAAAATTTTAAAAACAAGGATACAGGTACGTCATGATACGTTATAACAAATATAATATATATTTATATATCACAAGTGCAATAAATAGTTCTCAAAACATCGAAACATTAAAACATAAATCATAACTTGAAGTACAAGTTCACAAATCAATGCAACATAACATGAAATTTTCAAACATTAAGCATTCGTAAATATTACAAAATTTAACATCTTATATATTTAAACAAAAAAAAAATTTAAACTTAAGTTACTTATCATTTTTTTTTTCTTCTTCATTGTTGGAGATCTAACATCTTCAATCTCTGGTTAGTCTAAAGACAAGTTAGCCGTTTTGTTAATAACTTGCGTTGAATCAACACGTTCAATACACGTACTTGTAACACAAAGGTACCGATACCAGAAACATACTCAGTACAGATACAAACTTAATTGGACGTACCAACGCTTCTTAGAATAGAGCCAACATTTGTTTACTCTAGAAAAACAGACTCCTATCACAGTATGCAGAATGATGTGCTAAGTCCAAGTGTGTCCACATAGGTATATCCATCGAGTATTGGGTACTTACCGGTGTTGAAGCCAAAAATGGCCTCTGTGGAGTTCGAGGTCCCCGGGAAAGGGGTGACCTCACACCTACTACACTCAAGAGAACGTCACGGACCAAAGGATCAAGAAGCTAGGAACAGACCCTCGGCTCTAGCGCGGAGGTCCCACCTCACACCCGGAAGGCTACCTGAGCTCTTCCCCTCCCTTACCAAAGGGCTAGGCTGGGCGCCTTGGAGAGCTCTCTCTACTCTACCAAGAAGAAGCTAAGGGAGGAGGAAGCTAAGAAAAGGATCCTCCCCAAAGGCACCCAAGGGGGTCTATTTATAGTTTTCCAAATCGCATGTACCAAAATGACTGAAAAGCCCCTAGGGCTAAAAAGCTCCGGGCCAATAAGAAACAACCACACTGGGGGGTAAAGGGGTAAAAACCACCCCGCCCCTCATCCACCTAGGGGCCGAGCACAGGGGAGACGAGGGCAGGGGCGATACCCCCGGCCTAGGCCGGTCTCGCCCCACCAAGCCGCGGGCAGGGGCGAGACCCCCGGCCTAGGTCGGTCTCGCCCCACCAAGCCGCGGGCAGGGGCGAGACCCCCGGCCTAGGCCGGTCTCGCCCCACCAAGCCGCGGGCAGGGGCGAGACCCCCGGCTTAGGCCGGTCTCGCCCCACCAAGCTGCGGGCAGGGGCGAGACCCCCGGCCTAGGCCGGTCTCGCCCCAACAAGCCACGGGCAGGGGGGCAGGGGAGAGGACCCCGGCCCCCCAAAAAAGGGCCACTGGGGAGGCCGATTTTTCCTCCCCCTACTAGTATGTTTCCACGCCAGAGCCAAAATTGGTCACCGAGAGTTCAAAATCTCCAAAAAGCTTAAAAACTGTATAGAGGCGAATACATGGTTGTACAACCGGTACCGGATACGTATCCGGTACGGATACGCTGCCTTCGGGAAAGTATCTGTGCTTCATAGCTCTTACATCAAATTCCAACAAATTGTACATATTGAAGAAAAATATTTGAAGATGTCCGTGGTTAAGAAAGAAAGCATACAATGCATCGTGCAATTTCACTTTTGGAGGATTTTTCAAATACCATTACTTAACCCTACTTGGTGGAGACCAGTCCAAATCAGATCGACGCAAAAGTGCCCAACGCTACACACGTCCGGACCTCTAGTTTTGCATTTTTATTTGTCTTTTTTTTGTGCGATGTATTTATATATGAATTTTTGAGACGTGTGTGTGTGTCTCTCTCTCTATATATATATATATATAAAGTAATGTGATTAGGGTAAAGGGGCGGGTCAGCCTTCTCCTTGCCGGTCCAGATTCATGACAACGCCGCTTCTCATCTTCCTGATTCAGCAGGCGCGTAGTTAGGGCTCATGTTTCACTGCTCCCAGCCGCTCGTCCCCCGACATTGGCGCTGCACCAGGAAAAGCAACCGCACGATCTCCGCTCAGCGAGATGTCCGCCCACTTCCATGGTCGACACGCGCCTTCCTCCTGACGGTTTCCACTCCACGTCCACGATCGGAGCTTCTTTCATGGCCATGATTTTTCCCCCACCTCTTCTCCGACAGTTTGTAAGTAAATGTATTTCGTTTCTTTTTTTTCGTTTTCATTTTTCCCTATAAAAGGGATCTGGATGTTGTAATTTTTTTTCAGTGAATCTTGAAGAAGAAAATTTAATTTTTGTGACCGTTTGAGAACTTCATGATGTTGTAGGATTTAGTTGGAGATTTGATTTCTTGTAGGTGCTTCCTGCAAGGGTTAGGTGGATGTTGTTGAATGTATTGTTTGAAATTTGTACAAAGAACTCGAAAACTTGTATGTATTTCTTATATATGTAAATACAAGGAGAAAATACAAATATATAGGAGGAAGAAGAGAGAGAATCAATCTTATACATGATGTGAGACTAAAGAAGAGAGAAAAGGCAAAAATGGGCCCAATAATGGGCTCTTTATGTGGGCTTTTCTAACACTCCCCCGCAAGCTGGAGCGTACAAATCGTACGCGCCAAGCTTGGACAAGCACTGATAGAAGAGGGGCCTGGAAAGAGCCTTTGTGAGGACATCCGCAACTTGTTCAGTCTCTGGGACATGCTTTAGATCGAGCTTCTTCATTTGAACTTTCTCCCGGATGAAGTGACAATCGACTTCGATGTGCTTTGTTCTTTCGTGGAAGACCGGATTCTTGGCGATATGTATAGCAGTTTGGCTGTGACAGATGAGAAGAGCCGGTGAAGGTAGTTTTACACCGAGATCAGTGAGAAGACTCTCAAGCCACGTCAGTTCAAACACTACAGATGTCATTGCCCGGTATTCTGCCTCAACTGATGATTGAGCAACGACCACTAGTTTCTTGCTTCGCCAGGTAACCAAATGTCCTCAAAATAGGTGCAAAAACCACTGGTAGATCGCCGGTCATCAAGGGAACCAGCATAGTCAGCATCCGAGTATGCCACTAATGTTGGAGCTGAAGAATAGGTTCTGTAAACAAGTCCTTGACCAGAAGCTGTTTTAAGGTATCTGAGAATGTGTTCAACAGCCTGAAGATGAGATCTTCGAGGGGAGTGCATGTATCGACTGACAATACCAACAACGAAGGAAATATCTGGTCTGGTTACCGTGAGATAGATCAATTTTCCAACGAGGCGACGATAATATTCTGAATTCTGGAGTAGGAGATCCGAGTCAGATGCCTGGGCACACAACTTGTGGTTTACATCCATAGGGTGTCACTCGGCTTACAGCCTGAATAACCTGCATCATGAAGGAGGTCGAGGCAATACTTCCGTTGAGAGAGGACAAGCCCATCTGGCCGTCTGGCAACCTCAAGACCCAAGAAGTATCGTAGGAGCCCCAGATCTTTTGTCTGAAAGACGAAACATAGATGCAGTTTGACAGACTGTATCCCTTGTGAGTCATCTCCTGTAATGATGATATTGTCAACGTAAACTAACAGAAAAACCGTTCCTGTTGTTCGGTGACGAGTAAACAGCGAGAAGTCGGCCGAGCTCCGAGTAAAACCAATATCTCGAAGGGCTTTATTGAATTTGTCAAACCATGTCCGTGAGCATTGCTTGAGACCAGACAGAGCCTTCAATAGACGACAGACCTGAGACTCCCGTGTTCCCAAATCTGGGCGGTTGATGCATATACACTGTTTCCTGGAGATCCCCATTCAAAAAAGCATTCTTGATATTCAGTTGGAATAGGGGCCACTGGCGATGGACAACGACGGAGATGAGGACACAAACGGTATTGAGCTTGGCCACCGAAGAGAAAGTTTCCTCATAGTCGAGCCCCTGTTGCTGGGTGAAACCACAAGCCACGAGACAAGCCTTCAGACGGTCAATTGTCCCATCAGCAGTATGTTTGATGACAAATACTCACTTACACCCAACCGGTTTCTGACCCAGAGGAAGGGGTACAACAGTCCATGTCTGGTTAGCCCAGAGAGCAGACATTTCTTCCACCATGGCAGTCTGCCAGCCCGGATGTTGAAGCGCCTCTTGCACAGAGTTAGGAACAGAGACCGAGGAAAGAGAAGTAGCAAATGTGTGCAAGAGGGGAGAGAGGCGATGGAGGGAGACATAGTTGGCCAGAGGATGAGCAGTGTAGGGCGGTACCTGATCAGCAGGACGCAGAGTATCCGTGGATGAGGCCGACTGTAGAGGGGCAACGGAACCGGGAGGGCGACGAGTGTAGACACAGATAACGGGTGGTTTGGAGGGAGCAGGAGCCAGTGCAGGGGGACCCAGTGAAGGTGGTGCAGAAACGGGGATAACCGGTCGTGGGATGAATGGCTGGAGAGGAGCTGGTGGTAGATGAGCGGGTAAAGGAGCAGGGAAAAACAATTGATCTTCCCGGAAGGTAACATTAGCAAAGACCGAGATTTTTCGAGAAGCTGGACAATAACAGACATAGCCCTTCTGGGTGCGTGAATAGCCGACAAAGATGTGTTTAGCCGCCCGGGAATCCAACTTATCCGAGGACGGCCACAGACGGTGGACGTAGCAGGTGCTGCTAAAGATATGAGGCGGGAGAGGAAATGCTGGAGTGGAGGGAAATCGTAAACTGAACGGTGTAGCATAGAGGAGGACGAAGGATGAGAGACGGTTGATGAGAAAGCAGGTAGTGGAGACCGCAAAGTTCCAGTAAGGTTTGTGAACGTGCATTTGAAGCATAAGAGAGCGGGCGACATCGAGTAAGTGATGGTTTTTTCTTTCGGCAATGCCGTTTTGCTGGGGCGTGTAGGCACAAGATGTTTGATGAATAATCCCGAATTCAGAGCACAAATCTGTAAATCCGTGACTGGTGTATTCGCGAGCATTATCGGTGCGCAATGTTTTTAGGGTGGTGTGGAATTGCGTACGGGTCTCAATGACAAAAGCCCGAAAAACACGGGGAAGCTCAGAGCGATCACGAAGTAAGCATAGCCACGTAGTGCGAGAGTAATCATCAATAAATGTGATAAAGTAACAAAAACCAGAAATACATGTAATCTTAAATGGGCCCCATACATCGGAATGAACTAAATCAAACGGAGCAGCGCTCCGTGTACAATGCGCAGGAAAAGAAGAACGCGACTACTTGCCGAAGATACATGACTCACACTGAAACGGATGAAGAGAGAGATAAGGAAGAGCCCGCTAGAGGACCGGCAAAGGGGCATGCCCAAGACGTCGATGCCACTCAGTGGAAGAGACAGAAGAGAGAATGGTGGGAGAGTCATCGAGAAGGTAGAGCTTGTTCTGCAGTGTGTCTTTACCAATGGTAGTCTGCGTCCGCCGATCCTGTATAACAAAAGAAGAAGAGGTGAATATGATAGAACAATCAAGATCACTAGTAAGACGTCCGACAGAAAGTAAATTGAACAGGGAGCTCGGAACATGAAGAGCCGAGCGAAGGGAGATCGACGGGTTGAGAGAAAGATCTGCCGAGCCGGAGACGGGAACCGTCGCCCCATTGGGCACAGTGATTGACTTCGGATAAGGAGAATCCGAGTGCTGGGCAGGCCGTTGCGAGATAATGTGATGAGTGACACCTGAATCCACGATCCAGCACGGGCTGGTGGATAAACAAGAAGTACCTGTGTTGGAGACGGAGACAATTGAGGCAGAGGGCGGGTTGAGTAGCCCCTGGAATTGCTGGAGCTGGAGACGAACGACCTCAAGATCAGGAGGGGCGGCAGAGGAGGCGTCAGCAACAACAGATGTCGTCGGACGAGGAGGATAACCAAACTTCCGGTAGCAGGTCGCCTCAAGGTGGCCGTCTTTCCTGCAGTAGGAACACTTCGGCCGACCCCGGCCACCACGCCCACGACCCCGAGATCCCGAACGGCCGCCTCAAGCAGAGGTAGGAGGGGACGGTAGGAGGGAAGGGGCCTGCTGAAGAAGGGCCGGGGGAGGAGCAGAAGTATTCGGAGGAGGTGACATGCGGAGAAGCATGGAGCAAACATCAGAGAAAGATGGTGTTGTGGGAGAAGCCAGGACTTGAGTTCGAATGCTCTGAAGGTGAGATGGAACTCGAGCCATCATGATGACAATGCAGACGACTTCCTTCTGAGCGCGCTGAGCAGCAAGATCATTGGTAGACAGCTGATGCTGGATCCAGGCCTCAGCAAGGGTCTTGGCTTGAGTGACAAAGGAGGTCATATCTGAAGCCCCGCCAGTGTCGAGAGCGAGAAGATCAGTGAGTATGTCGTAGAGATGCTGAAGGCTGTCGTGGCCTGGGTACAAGGAATGCAGTTCATCCCACATAGCCTTGGCGGTGTCGTGGTACATGGCCATCTGATAAGGTTCACCATCAAAGGAATTAAGGAGCCAAGTCTGAACGCGACCATCATTGCGGAGCTAATCGTTGGTAGGAGGAGAAGGAGGTGCCTGAGTAAGGTGAGGCAAGAGGCCCTTGGCCTGAAGAACCCGTCGAACAGAATGCACCCAAGGGATAAAGTTTTTCTTCCCAGAGAGAGAAATAGTAATCCGCAACTCGTCGCGGATTTCAGCAGAACAAACCGGGCGGTCTGCAGGACAAGCCAGGCGGACTAGCCGTCGGGCCAGTGGAGTTGACAAAAGAGCTCATAGAAGCAGCAGGAGATGGAGACCGCAGCGAGAAGAACCAGAGACTGCAGCGAGAAGAACCGGAGACCGCACGGCAGGTAGGGAAGGAGAAGACCGCGATCTCAATGCGAGAAAATAACAGACCGCACGGTCACACTATGTAAACCAGCGATCAGACAGACCGCGACCAAAATGCGGAAAGAAGATAGTCCGCACGGTCTTGGTGAGCACATCAGCGGTCAGACCAAAGAAGGAGGCCATGAGAAGAACGCGAGCGGACAGGGAGAGGAAACCGCGAGTAGAAGAACTCGAGCGGATAGAAGAGGCCGCGAGTTGAAAAATAATTCGAGCGGATAGAGAAGACAGCGGGTAGGAGAAGCCGCGAGAAGAGGTCGCGAGTAGCAGAACTCAAGCGACAAGAGAAGGCAGCGGGTCTGCGACAAGATGTGAGGAGCAGTCCGTGACGATTAGAAGGGGCAGGCCGCAATTTGCGATTTGAGATAGGCCGCGGCGGACAGGAGCAGTCCGCAAGAGGGGAAAATTCAGCGGACCGTGAGAAGAGAGCCCGCAACGGTTAGGAGTCTGCGACGGGATAAACCAAGAAGGAGTGTCATCTTCAATCAGCTCTAAAAATCTTGAAATATGTCTTGGATCTTTTGAAAGAGACAGGTCTTCTTGAAGCTAAACCTGCTCAGTGCTCAATGACTGTTGGTGATGATAAGTGTTGCAATAATGATTCACCTCTTCTTGAAGATATTATCAGATATAGACGGCTTGTTGGAAAACTCATTTATCTGACAGTTACAAGACCGGATCTATGTTATGTTGTAGGAAGGTAAGTTTATGCAACCTTCTAAAGAGTGTCATCTTCAACAACTCTAAAAATCCTGGAATATGTGAAAGGAGCTTCAGGAAAACGGTTTTT
This sequence comes from Platanthera guangdongensis, assembly GCA_039583875.1. Taxonomy (NCBI): domain Eukaryota; kingdom Viridiplantae; phylum Streptophyta; class Magnoliopsida; order Asparagales; family Orchidaceae; genus Platanthera; species Platanthera guangdongensis. Next base: position 1,848,843 of record CM077166.1, on the reverse strand, counting down.
GTTTCAGAAGAATGATCACTTGAGGATCGAGACCTATTATGATGCTAGCTATGCAGATGATAAATAAGATAGAAAGTTCATGTCTGATTTTTGTACCTTTGTTGAAGGAATCTGGTCAGTTGGAAAAACAAGAAACAGACTGTAGTTTTCATATCAAGTGCCCAAGTCGAATACAGAAGCATGTCATTGACTACCTACGAGTTGAAGTGGTTGCGAACACTTATGCTTGATTTGGAAGAAGTTTATGATCATCCTTTACCAATATTTTGTGACAACAAGACAACTATATATATTTCGAAGAATCCAATATTTCATGAAAGGACGAAACATATTATAGTTGAATGTCATTTCATCAGAGAAGAGGTGTTGAAGAATCAGATTTGTACTCCGTTTATCACCTCAGCTATCTGCAACAAGCTGGGCATGGTTGACATATATGCTCAAGCTTGAGGGAGTGTCAAAACATGAGTCACAACGGTCTGGCAGACAGTATTGACGATCAACATGGCAGTTAGCTTTTGGCCTTCAGCATTGGTGATTAGCCCTTGTCGGTCTGGCGGACAGGCCTGGCGAACAGTTCTGACGGACAGACACTATGTAGTGTAGCGGTCTGTCCTTTGCAGCTTGGCAGTATTGGAGTCGGTGTTGTTAGGCAGTCGGGCGGTTAGCACCAGCGGACAGGTTTGACGGTCTATTGACTAAAGCCCATGCGGTTAAATTCTCTGAATGGCGCTCTGGCTTGTGAAGGTTCGGTCTGACGGTCCGGATAGGAAGATCGGTCTGGCGGTCTGTCAATGTTTCTAAGGTAGCTAAGCGGACTGCTGAGGCTAGATCTAGTTGGCGGTCAGGCCTGGTGTTCGGAGTTCTCAAACAGTATCTGGTGCGGTCTGGCGGTCAGACTTTGTTTAACCGGAACTTTATCTGATGGATAGGTTGTGCTAACCGCAGCTAGAGCATTGAAGGCGGACAGAAGACAAAGTTTGCTTTGGATTTTTGTAGTTTCATAGTTAGGTTTTTCTAACCGCATAGTCTGAGCGGTTAATTTTTTGTGTAACCGCCTAGTCATTTGTGACAGACGTTGTTTATTTTCTCTCTCTTGTTTTCTCTCCCTTCCCTCTTTTCCCATAAATAGGGGGCACACCCATGTATTATGTAACTTTTTGGAGAAATAAAGTTATGTTATTTACATGTTTTCTCACACTTTTGTACGAGGCCAAGAAAATAAATGAAACAAATATGACAAGTAGGCAATTAGCGTATGTGTCTATAAATGTATATAGATGTAAAAGAATTTATTAACGTCATGTCCATTTTAAAGATACCTTCAATGCATACATCACTGTTCTCACAACTAGACTTGATTAATTTATTGCTGGATAGTATACACATGTTCTTAGTACTGGACTAATAGTTTATAAATAGAAAAGCTATACCTGTCGATTGACTAGCACGATATCTCCATCTTGCAAATGACGATATACAAACTTCCCTTCATATTTAGTTTCTGGATTCATTCCTATCTTTGTAGCAGCTCTTGATGTAGGTAATTTCCTTGAAATTGCAGTTCGCATGTCCTTACCTGTTCAAGTCCTGCATATTTTATTATCTAGCAAAGAAATACTGAAAGAACCAGCATAATAATTTGATTACATGCAACACCCAAAACAATCAAATAAATAATGCAAAGTAGTGGAAGGAAAATGGAACAAAGTTTAAATGAGATGGTTAAATACTTAAATTGATTTAAAAAGTCCAACAAAATGATGAATGGATTGAAGTTCAATCGGATTAAAAAGGGTAGAAATATATGTACAAAAATGAGTATTGGAAATACAATCAAGATCTGTGAAAGCTGAAACAAAATAACAAGAGCCAAAAGGGATAATATACTAGGAAAATAGCCAAGCAAGGATTATGGAAATATAGACCATATACTACTAAGTACTAACAGTAATTCATGATTGACTAATGAGTTGAGAGTAATCAAAAGTTGTATTTCCAAAATTAGGCTAAAGATACAACATGCATGTTCCTTACATACTCGGGAGAAGACAATACGGTAGAAGCAAAAAGTACGAACATAACTCAAAATACAAATGCAATATTATTCCACTCTCCCCTCAAATTGGGAGTAGGCATCAATCAATGTCATCTTGGATACGCCATCGGTAAATGTGTCACAACTCAGCCCTTCAGTGAAAACATTTGCCAATTGATCACTAGTGAACAAAGGGCGTGCAATTACTTCTATTGTTACAGCGATCTTTAATAAAACATCTATCAATTTAAACATGTTTTGTCCTGTCATGTTGATTTGGATTGTGCTTTAAGAAATGCAAGTTTGGAAGAATCGATTTCAATTATAAACCCTCACATACACCATATGGCAATGCTCTATATTTTGCTTCAACACTAAATCTTGCCACTATATTCTCTTTCTTGCTCCATGTTACAAGATTACCTCTTATAAATGAGCAATATTTTGTAGTAGATTTCCTGTCATCTTGACTACTAACCAGGTCGATATCTGTGAAAATTTCAGTTTTTAAGTGCTTGTTTGTTGAGAACAGAATCTCACAATCCTGGAGACTTTTTAAGATAACTCAAGATATGGCGAGCTGACTTTTGATGTTGGATCTTAGGAGCATATATGCACCTAATCAACACTCCTATGAGATAAATGATTTCAGGACGAGTAAGGGACAAGTATATGAATCTATCAACCAATCTCAATATCTAGAGGAGAAAACCAATCTCCATCTTTGTCGTAATAATTTTGTAGCATATGTTGTGAAATAGTTTTATGAACCCTTTGTAGCATGTTTTGTTAAAGAGTAACCTCACGAGGAAATAATGTTGTGAATCCTTAGTAGCGTATGTTGTAAAATGATCAAAGTGAATTTCTTAAGGACAAGTTCTCAACTCTTGAGTACTAGAAGAATCCACGTAAGCACATCCAACCATATTAGTTTCTTACAGAAGGTATAGAACGTATTTTCTTTTAAATATAAAAAATCCATCGATTAGATCTTGCCACTCAGATCCCTAAGGAATGCTTCAATTTTCTTAGATTTTAACTTCAAATTATGTGCACAGTCGAACATCCAGGCGAGCAATTTCCTTAATGCATTCCCTTGTAATTATTATATAATCCACAGCTACAATGACTACTAAAACTTTGTTTCCTTCTCTTTTGAGTTTTGACAAAGAGAGTTTGATCAGAGTGACATTGTTTGTAACCTAAGTACCTAACAACGTCATAGCTTTGTGAAGGTGACAAACTTTTCCGGTTGACCCTTCTTGGGAAAAACCAGGTGGAAGCTTCATATAGACCTCTTCTAAATCCCAATGAAAAAAAAAATTTAACATCTAACTAATGTAGGTCCTATCCACTGCTGCAGGGTCCTCATCCTCTGAGGGTATGAATGAAGACTCATCAGCATTGCAAGCATTAAATTCTGGGTCCCTTCGAGATAGATGTCTACGAAGGAAGTTATGCAGTGTCATAGTTGCTAGCACAATTGAACGTTGTTCTTGAAACTGTATTGTGGCAAGTCCGGAACACTTAAAAAGCTCCTTAAGAGGAATCTTGTCCGTTCAGGACACACCATGGTCATGTCGTGACCACGATGTGTCCAGAACGAGACTCGTTGGGCAAGTTTGTCTCCCGTTTTGTCCAGGTGTGACCACGTCACAATGCGCCACTTTTGTCTTATCCCTCCCATAAATGCCTTTGACCAGTATACACTGGATTCCAGCAGCTTTTGACCGGTTAAAAAGCTGGTTCTGCGAAGACACGCCCTGGCCACAGCATGACTGTCTTTCTCACCATTGTTCACCTTCTTTTCTTCTTTTTCTTACATTCTAGCTTCAATTCCACTTTGCCTTTTTTTTCTTTTCGGCGAGGAAGATAAACCCATCAAAGTCGACTCCATGCTTGATTTCACCAATACGACTCATCGCAACCAGTGCACGCATTTTCGATCCAAGCCGTTTGGCATCTACCTAACACTCAATTGGGATGTCTTGGCTAGCATCGGTCAAGATGGGGGAGGGGGGGGTCCTCTCATCATGTCAATTCTATTGGGGAGGGCACGAGCATATAGTAGAATTTCGTGTTGTAGGCATAAACACACACTTTGTGTGAATTTCTCTATCTATCATGCCTACTCCACCCTCGCCGCCGACTTTCCATCGGGCTATAATTTTCAAGCTTTTAGTGGCATATCAGCAATGATATTCAGCCATGCACTCCTAAAAAAAATCCAAGGGCAGCCATATTTAATCCCCTGCTCTCTGTTATCTTCACTACCTCCTCACTTTCACTCTCATTGGCCGAGGAGCAAGCCACTAAGTGGTGACTCGAGCGGATTTACTTTATTTATATAGTATATTCGAACAAATCCAATTCAACATGGGTTAAACTCTTGCCCTTCCTTTTGGCACCAAGCCGAAAATAAAAAGTTTAATTAAATTTAAATTATTCTGTTATGATACTAATTTTATAAATTGTTTCTTACTTTGCTTCATACCATGAGTGTCAATCAGGCTTATGAATTGATGTTAAACTAGGTAGGGATGTCACAAACCTCTTGGCAACCAGACAAGCCTTGTTGTGATTTATGGTGTCGTTAGAGAGAAACTTGATAACAAAGACCCACGACAACCGATAACATCACTTTCAGGAGGGATATGAACAAGATTCCAAGTACCCCGCGAGATAGACACAGAGATTTCCTCATCTATGGCCGTTTTAGAGCAAGGTTCCAAGGCAGCGATGTCAAAGGAACGGTCCAAAGAGGAGAGAGCTAGCCTGAGAGCTTGCGGAGGGGACTCTAGAGTGGAAAGTGCGAGGTAAATGGTTAGGGACCGGTGTCGGTTATGGGAGACCTTGTGGAGAAGAATGAAAGATAGGAAATAATGAAACATTGGTAGGAATAAAGAGAGGGGGAGGGATCTCGAGTGTAAGAGGCCCTCTTTCTGCGAAAAAATAAAGGTGGACTCAAATGTGACATCAGCAGAGACATTGATGTTTGGAGATAGGGTTGAAACAACGATATACCTTTGTGTATGATGATAACCCCATAAAGATATAGTTGGTGGAGCGAGCAAAGAATTTGTTCAGACCGGATGCATGAATGTGGACTAAGCAGTAATATCAAACACATGATGGTTGAGGGAAAAAGTGTATTATCAGAGGGATTGGTGTTGGTTATGGGAGATCTTGTGGAGGAGAATGAATGACAAGGAATAATGAAACATTGGTAGGAATAAAGAGAGGGGGAAGGATCTTGAGTGTAAGAGTCCCTCATGTGAAAATATAAGGGTGGACTCAAATGTGACATCAGTAGAGACATTGATGTTTGGAGATTGGGTTGAAACAACAATATACCTTCTGTGTAAGATGATAACCCCATAAAGATATAGTTGATGGAGCGAGCAAAGAATTTGTTCTGACCGGATGCATGAATGTGGACTCCGCAGTAATATCAAACACATGATGGTTGAGGTAAAAAGCGTATTAACCAGATGAATAAGAGAAAAATGTTTGAAGAGTAGGAGAGGGTAGATGATTAATTAGAAAATAAGAAATTAGAATTGCACGACCCCAATAAAAGCGAAAAAATATTCATCTTATACAGGAGTGTTTGAGCAACATTGAAGAGATGTTGATTTTCCCTTTCTACCACACCATTTTGTTGGGAGGTATGCACACAACTAGTTTGAAGAATAATTCAATTGGAAGTGCAGAAAGATGAGAACTGCAAGCTCATGTATTCTTTGACATTATCAGCCTAAATAATTTTAAGGGGCAAATCAAACTGAGTGTCAATTTCATTATAAATTTTATAAAAAACAAAAAGAGTACAAAACATTCCTTCTAATTCTTCAAAATATACATTCAAGTACATCAAGACAAGTCATCAATAAAAATAACAAAATAAAAACTTTCGCTATCAAGAAACTTGGTGGGGATTAGAACCTCAAATGTCTAAATGAACAAGGATAAAAAGATGAACAAAACACTTAAAAGTTTGTCATGTAAAGTGGTGCAACGGTGTTTGTCATATTGGCAAGCTTTATATTCTAAGACGGAGTCCGACTTAACAGACTACAGGAGCAGGTTGCATGTGACATGGTGAGTAGATATAGCGGAGGATGACTAAGATGGTGATTCTACCAAAAGCAAAGAAGGATGGGGGATGCAAAGAAAGTAGGAAAATCGTCCGGGTAGTAAAGGCCTCTGCATTCAGTGCCAATAACAATCGTCATTGAAGGTTCTAAAAAACACATGCAATAGAGAAAAATGAGATAAAGCAATGTAATTGATGTGAGAGAGCACTGACAGATAATAGATCACAAGAAAAGCTTGAGATGACTAGAATGTCGTCCAACTGGAGAAGAGAGGAAGTAGTTACAAGTATTGATCCCAAAACAGGAGTAGGAGATTCATTAACCAAAAAGATCGATGGCACAGGTTATGCTTCTCAAGGTGAGAGAAGACGAGAGTTCTCAGTCATATGATTGGTGGTACCGAAGTGAGCTAGAAGTGGGTGCAGGGTCCGCAGAAGGTCTCCTTGAAGGTTGTGATCAGGAGTCTGAACTCGCAGTAGAAGCACGCAAAGAGACACGTACAGTGCCCCCACCCCCCCAAAAAAACTGATAGTCTACATAAAAGAGAGGTGGGGTCAGACGAAGTTCGAAAACGAAGTTGGAAAACGCCGTTCTACATTAAGGCACAACAAGTTGTGCGAGCTTGTTGGAGAGCTCGCAAGAATCTCGTGGGCTCGACAGAAATAGCGCGTGCTCACATAAATTGTTTGGGCTCGATAGGAAGGCGCTATGATGTTGTGCGAGCCTATCAAAAAGTTGTTATGCTCTATGAGATCTCGGAGACGCACAAGTTTGCAGTAATCGTGCAAGCTCCTAAGGCGCTTGGATACCCTGTGATAGGAAGGTTGCAACGGGCTTGCAGGAAAGTGGGTGAGCTCGTAAGGAACATAAGGACCACTCCCGATGATGCTCCATAAAAGCGTAGGGAGGAATCAAACTGTAATATCAATTAGCAGTTGGCGAGTTCAGCAGATAGCAAGATAGGCAAGAGAAGATCGGCGAGAGTTGGCGAGGTCAGTAGAGAACACAAAGGAACTCTTTACACTTTGTGAGCTCAATAAGAACAACTTGCAGAAGGGAAAATGCGTATAGAACTTGTGCAAGGTCGGGAGAGTCACACGAAACTAGACAAGTTTGTGCAAGTCTGAGAAAAAAGTACACAACAGGAGAAAATGAGAGAGAGCGACGAATAAAAAAATCATTTGGCTCTGATATCATGTGAGAATAAAATAATTATTATCCCATAATTATTAAAAAGTTACATTGGGCTCCCCACTTTATATAGAGTAGAGGAGGAGAAGAAATGAATAATTGAAGATGTGGGACTACATTATCGAGTAAAAAAAAGTACAATGGGCCGCCCTTTGGTTTTTTTTTAAATGGGCTTCAATAGGCTTCAACAAAATATAAAATTATAGGTGGCTGAAATTGAAACTTGAAGAGGAGGAAAACCCAACTCCAAGCCCCGAGGGGTCCCTACCACCTTTCCTTGACCAACTAGCCCTGTTATTGCTCTGTTCCAAGCCTTCTTTCCAGCCACCAGCCTGCTGTGCAGGCCCCAATCCAGCCACCGGCCGGCTGTCCAACCATCTGTGAATCTTCCCCGACCAGGTTCATTCATTGGCACACCAAACTACGGCTGTCCAGCTAATGTTCCAGCGCAAAGAACTGTCCAGTCACCTGTGAAGCGTCTCCAGAACTTGTGCAGCCTTTGGCGCACCATCCAGCCACTGTCCAGAGGCTGCGGTCGGCTCCCCGCTGGCCAGTCGCCAAAAATCAATTAATATGGCTGGTTGCACCCTTCCACAATCCCCTAGCCTTCCTATTGAATTCATACACCTCCCCCATAACCCCATAAGCCTTCCTAGCCAACCACATGTATATCTGCAAGCCTTGCCAACCAAAGCAAGCTCCACCGTAACCCAAATAGTATTCCTTGTCCTAGTGCTTGCAGGCCGCTACATACCACATTGGAGTCGAGCTTTCTCCTTGTAACAAGATGCCGGTAATCTCTATCTTCATCTATTTTGTGCTCCATAATATTTGTAGATATTTATGTTTAGTATTGTTTTCACTATTATTGAGCTTATCTAATCATTTAACTCCTTATTCTGTAAATGTCTTTTCCATACTACTGTCATATTGTGTATGTGATGTTTTAAATGTCCTCCTACATATAGGTTATAAGGGAAAAACAAATTTTTTTTCCAGAAAAAATAGATCATATCCTTTGATAAAATATAGGTCGACATATCTAATTTTTCCCGATATATTGGTCGACAGAACTTTTGAAAATATCGTCCGCTACTTTATTTCAACTATGTTAGCAATAAACATGCTTAAATTACCTCAATGTATTGCATAATATAGTACTTTAATCGATTAAATGTATAATCCAGTCACACAACGCATTTATTAGTTTATATTAAACATAATAAAATATTGTACACACTATACTGGATGATTTTTATGCTTTTAATACAATTTAATTAAACAATCCCCGATATGTCTTCGACATCCGATATCAGACATTTAAAAACTCAATCCGACTTGTCGCCGACAAGTCGATATTCAACACCTTGTATGCATGTGGAATAAATTATTGAACTAAGCCCCCTATTTTGAATCCTTAGGAGGCCATCGGGCTAGTGAGCCAAGATTTCGTTTTAATACTTCATTTTGATTATTTTACAAGTGTCTGCGACTTGATTTCCAAACAAAAAAATTAGTTTAAAATGAAAAATAGTGCAAGTTCTCTAGAAAATAGTGCTCATAATCTTAATACTCACATGAAAACTTTAACAAAAACGATTTGAGTCCCTCACCACTAACATTAGGCAAGACCTAAAAGAGTTGTACACTAAGGGTAGCAGAATTCAAACCTCTATACACTTAGGGCTAGCACTTAAACCCACACATGAAGAGAACCATAACCCTAAGCTACCCAAGTCCGCACACTCGAGTGACTTTGATGGACATATAGAACTTGAGGGAAGTTTATACTAGTGTCATAGTACGAAATATTGCATGAGTTGAAAACAGATATTCATGAAGAGGTGTGTTAGTTTGGAAGTGGGCGCAAGGATTACATGAGCTTGAGGGATATTCATGAGTAATAGATCTTTATTAATTCGAATACGTGATGCATAAACTTAAGAGACCCAAGTTAGTTTGATAGAGAGTAAATTAAAACACATGAGAATCAAGTTATAGATGTATTTAATCACTACCTAGGTTGGGTTTAAAACACAGTAGCACACACTATGTTTCTCCCGACTACCTCCAAATCATGTATCATAGATGTCATAGGCTCTGTTTGGCGCGGCTGTAGCGACTGGAGAAGCAGTGGTGGAATAATCAACTGTTTTGCAGAGTGGTGGTAGAATCTGTGAATCTGTTTGGAGCAACAGCGTTTGGAATTTGCAGAATGGTGGTTATTTATTAATTATATTTTATTTTATAAATATTATATAAATAAAACATTATAAATATATAATTTATATAACATTCATATTAATTAATTAATAATATATAACTTATAATATTAACTTAATATAATAATTATTAACTTAATTATATAATATTAACTTATTATATAACTTAATAATTTAATTATAATAATTATTAACTTATAATAATTATAAACTTAATTATATAATATTAACTTATAACTTATTATTATATAATTACATATTATTGTAATAATAATAAAGGACAGCAGCGCTGCAGCCAACCAAATGCTGCAGCGCTGCTGCTATTTCCGAGTCGCGGAAACTCAGAAATAGCGGGCCACCACTATTAATAACGGTGGTTGATGCCACTGCTGCTCCTTAAAATTTTGTTTGAAAGAGTTTTTTAAAAATCCGCGACTCACTGTTCCTAAAACGCCGCGCCAAACAGAGCCATAATCTACAAAAGAAAATTTTATTAGTGGACAAGTACACTAATGAATTTTTAATCCTTCCGTCTAGCCGAGATATTTCCCCAGCTAAGCATGTATATAACAGTTCCAATACTCGATCCACTAATCACTAATGTATGGTTATCATGTACCTCATTTTCTTGATTGCCACTCCCTCCCATCACACAAACGTACAATTTTTGAAGCTCCATAGTGTGTTAAACGCATTAAAACTTAACATAACTATATCGCTAATAGACTAGTCAATTGAATTCAGCTTCATCCATATTCAATATCATAGACCTAACCCCATTCTACACCGAATCTCCTACTTTCATTCCTAGTCCACCTTCAACAGCCCTGGATATTTCCACCCCCAACCATGAGCTAGTAACTACACCTCTTACTGAGGACTGAGGAGATCGACCAGTTTGTAGCTGACCACACTCTTCTAGGGGCATACCAGCGATACCTAGTCTCTTGGTATAGGCAGAGCATCAAAAACAGTTTGTGAATCAGTACTGTAGAGCATCAACATCGACAATCAAACTTCTCAACAGGTTTCTATTTTTCCCCGGATATGAAATATATTTAAAGGAGAAATCTCAAATTAGGGGGCCGAAAGTGGGACTTGAAGAGGAGGAAATCCCCTCCCAAGACCCTAGCAGGCCCTAATACCTTTCTCCAGTGTAACTAGCCCTGTTGCTGCTCTATTTCTAGACACTGTTCGATGTACAGCCACTCTTTCCAGCCACTGATCTGCTGTCCAGGCCCCAGTTCAACTGCCGTATGGCTATCCAACCACCTGTGAAGCTTCCCCACCCTGGTCCAGCCATTGGCACACCAACCTACTGCTGTCCTGCTCCTGTCTTGGCAAATAGAATTATGTCCAACCGCATGCGAAACATCTCCCACCCCGATCCAGCCCTCGGTGCACAATCTGGCCATTGTCCAGCGCCTACTATCCACTCAGCCATTGTCTGGCCACCAGAAATCAATTCGTGCGTCTTGATGCACCCTCCTGTTGAATTCTGTGAAGTGAAAGTGGGTGAATGGAAGGCTTGGGAAACCTATCCGCGCGGACTACGCGGACAGGGTTGGCGGACTGCTAGGTCGGCAGGGATGTTGCAGGCGGTTTGCTCTGTGGCGGCCTGGGCGGTCTGTTCGCGCGGAATACGCGGACAGCAGCAGCGGTCTGACAGGCCAGTGTATGCTCAGCAGGCGGTTGACTCCCAGGAAGTAACCGGGCGGATAGGAATGCTATCCGCGGAGTCCGGCATGAAGCGGACTGAAGAACTGGAGCTCGGCAGACCGGTTTGGCAGTTGCCTTGGTCTTGCTCTGGTGCAGCGGGAAGCCGCGGAGACCGCCAGTCATTGCGGACAGGTTCTGGAGGTCGCCCGGTATGGCGGGCTAGATCCAGTGTCCGCCAGTAAGTGCGGACTGGCCCATGTGGCCAGTGGACTGGACTTGGTGTGATCTGAACCAAGTCCAGGTTGGCTCAGTCCGGGGAGATCGCGCAGTGGAGCGCGGGCTGGTTTCTCAGTCCGCCAAGCGTAGTAGAAGTGCTGTTACCTTGTTTGCTAGCTTGGGGATATGCGGACTGGAGGATTGCCTGTGCAAGAGCGTGCAGACTGAAGCTAGAGTCCGCTGAGTCCGGTATAGCCTTGTGATGAGGTTATGGACTCAGGGATGCGGACTGGAGAAGTCTGCAGTGCATGCGGACTGGAGTCTGCTGTAAGCGGACTGGAGTCTGCTGTAAGCAGACTGGATCGGCGTGTCCGCCGAGTCCGGAGGTGCCTTGGAGATAAGGCAATGGACTCAGGAGTTGCGGACGGTAGCCGGGTGTCCGCTGAGTCCGGCAGGTGCCTTGATGGCGAGGCTGCGGGCTCGGGTTTTGCGGGCTGATGCCTTGTCCGCAGAATGGCGGACACGGCTGTTGCGGAGACCGGCTGTGGTGGTCCTGGCTTGGCCTCTGGCGGCAAGGCGGGCTGGATATTGGAGTCCGTCCTTGGAGAAGCTGGGGCGGACTGGCTATCTGCACAGGAGCGGCGAACTGGAATGTGTGTCCGCGGGCTGGCGGACACACTAGTTCTTGCTGCGGGATGTGGCGGTGATCCTATCGGCTAGGGCGGTGACCATACTCATCATCGTGCCTATAAATAGGACCCATGTCACATCAGGAGTAAGAGAACCTGAACCGAAGTAAGTGAACAGTATTTGAGCTCGCGTAAGTTGCTGCGGTCTGGACTTTGGTGTCCGCGCGGATAGAGAGTTGACCCGGTTGTGCTGTGCAGGTTGTGCGGATAGCGCTGGAAAGCCAGGACTTGGCTCTGATTGCGGTCAGGGACAGTGCGGACTCTGCGGTTAAGCAACAGGCGGTAAACAGCAGGTCGCGGATAGCGACCTGGCGGTCTTCTCTTTGGCAACTTGGTTCGGGGTTCAGGAAGTCGCCTGCTTCAGGCGGACTGTTCCATTCGGTGACGCAGCTTGTGCGGTCTGGCGGCTAGGCGACCTCGCGGTCAGGCGGCCTGCGGATCGGCGGTGAAGAGCTAAGCATTGGAATAAGGGGTGAGTCCGCGCGGCTTGGGTTGCGGTCTGGCGACCTGGCGGACTGAGCGGACTCCACAGCAGTAGGTCGGCGGCGTGGTGGTTGAGTCCGCGCGGCTTGTTTTTGGTTCTTGTCTTTGTAACTGTCTCTGCTCTCCCGGTGGTGGGTTTTGGTGAAGCATGTCTTGACATGTATGTCTCGCCTTGTAAAGAAGTTTGCTCTTGATCAATAAAGAAGCTTGTGCTGCATGTGTTGCTGGTTGTTACTGCTTTGTTGAGATAACCCCTGCTAACTCCACGATCCGGGAAAACTTTCAACATTATAAGTGGGCGTATCCTCCTTCGGTTTGTTGAGTTTTCAACAGGGTATCCAAGGGGCGTCTGCGGTTTGTTGAATTTTAACATGGTATCAGAGGGAGGTTGTTGGAGTGGTCAAGCATTGCTCAATGGAAGTAGTTGCTCTTCTGTAGAGTAAACCAGTGGCAGAACCATGGCAGTGGAGGATGCAAGTTGTCTTGGAATTGATCTTCTTACAGAGACGAACTGTGAACGGTGGAAGTCCTGTATGAAGAGCTTTCTTCGTGGCGAGGACCTTTGGGAGGTTGTATGTGGAGCAGGAAGACAAGAGAATACTGCTGGCAATGCTGAGGCGATGAGAGCTTGGAAGGAGGCAAATGCGAAAGCGGAGTCTATTCTCAAGCAGGTGATCTCATCGGAGCTCTTGGACCACATCAGTGGATGTCGGTCAGCTGCGGAGGTCTGGACTTCCCTTGATGGGTTGTTCAGGAAGGAGGTGAAGGTTGCTGCTGACGATGATCCCTCTACTTCGTATCAGGAAGAAAGGAGTGTTTCTCCTATGCGTGATAGGAAGAGGAAGGAAGGACCAAGGTGCTATAAATGCAAGCAGCAAGGTCATCTTCGGAAGGAGTGCAAGGTTGTCTTGCTCTCGGCGAACGTAGCTCATGTAGGGAGGAAGGAGAAGAACCTTGTTGGGTTATCAACAAGTTCTGGAGTTGATCGGATGAATGCCAGTGATAGTGCAGCTATCTGGCATGAAAGACTGGGGCATGTAGGGATGGACAAGCTGAAAGCAATGGCGGAAAGAAGACTCGTAAGAGGCTTGCCTAGATTGTCATCCTATGGCGATGGTCGGGGGTGTGCGGGATGTCAGGAAAGTGGAGTCTATCGCTTCATGGTTGACAAAGCACAATCCAGATGCAATGCACCATTGGTGGTTGTCCATTGTGCTCTGGTGGGACCGACCGTCACGGCCAGTCTTGGAGGCAGCAGGTTCATGCTGATATTGGTTGATGACTATTCTAGGTATACTTGGGTATACTTTATGAAGAAGAAGTCCAACATGATGCGCCTGTTTGTGGAGTTCAAGAAGCTTGTGGAAGGCCAGCTTGGCCGGAGGATCAAGGTGTTGAGGACAAGTATCGGTGGTGAGTTTGGCTCAACCGAGTTCTCACGCTTTTGCAGGAAGCAAGGGATCCAGATGGAGCTTTCTTGTGGACATACTTCACAACAGGGTAGTGTTGCAGCTCGGATGATCCGTTGGTTAACGGAGACCTGCAAGTGTTGGCTTCAGAGTAAAGGCATTCCGAAGGCTCTTTGGGCGGAAGGAATTGCCTGTGCTGCTCATGTCATCAACCGGATGCCTCTTAGTCCGATCATAGTGAAGACTCCTTATGAGCTGATGTTCGGAGTGAAGCCCTCAGTGAAACACCTTCGGGTGTTTGGATCTACCTGCTATATACACTCTCCGGGTGCTCTCAAGACAAAGCTAGTCTTTGTTGGGTATGATGAGCAGAGAAGAAGATGGAGGTGTATGGATCCTGCGACGAAGAAACTCATAGTGTCGAGAGACATTGTTTTCGATGAGTTGACGTCGTATTGGGGTAGCTCTTATGTGGAGCTAGAGATAAGCAGGTCAGATGGTGGGCTGAAGGAGGCTGCTGCTAAGGAAGTGGAGTTGCCTGAGTCACCAGGTGCTCCAGGTTGTTCTAGCTCCGGGGCAAAGGCGTCAGAGTCGGGAAGAAGGGGGAGCGATGCTCCAGGATCTTCTGGCTCGAAGGCGGAGGCTTCCGGTTCAGGAAGCAGGGGGAGCGATGTTCCAGGCAGTTCTTGTTCAAGAGGGGAGTCTTCTGGTTCAGGTAGCAGGGGGAGCGTTGCTCCAGGTGCTTTTGGTTCCAGTAAGGAGGCGTCTTGTTCAGGGAGCAAAGGGAGCATTGTTCCGGATTTGCCCGGGAACGGAGCTGGTTCAATAGCAGCGGAGGTGGTTAGCCATGATCAGGTTCTTCGGAGATCGAAGAGGATCAGTAAGCCACCAGCTCGATATAGCGAAGGGAACACGGCGGACTTGGTCCCGTGTTTCCTTGTTAGCCCTCAGGTCGAGCAAGGTTCTTCTGGCTGTGATGACCCCACTAGAATCAAGGAGGTGTTTGACACCAAGGCTGATGAGGTGACCTCTCTCAGAGGTAACAAGGCTTGGGCTTTTGTGCCCAAGGAAGTTGGTGATACTCCTGTGATGCATGAGTGGAGGTTGAAGCTGAAGAAGGCAGAGGGAAGCATGACTCCGTTTTGGAGATGCTGGAGGGCTCCCTCATGGTCCAAGATATGCGGGGCGAGGACTATGTCTTTGACATCTCTTCGTAGATGCTATCGGAAGGACCAGGTGCAAGGTTACGGGAGCTGCTGGAGTTATTCACCACTTCTCACTTCAAGGGGGAGTGTTGAATTCTGTGAAGTGAAAGTGGGTGAATGGAAGGCTTGAGAAACCTATCTGCGCGGACTACGCGGACAGGGTTGGCGGACTGCTAGGTCGGCAGGGATGTTGCAGGCGGTTTGCTCTGTGGCGGCCTGGGCGGTCTATTCGCGCGGAATACGCGGACAGCAGCAGCGGTCTGACAGGCCAGTGTATGCTCAGCAGGCGGTTGACTCCCAGGAAGTAACCGGGCGGATAGGAATGCTATCCGCGGAGTCCGGCATGAAGCGGACTGAAGAACTGGAGCTCGGCAGACCGGTTTGGCAGTTGCCTTGGTCTTGCTCTGGTGCAGCGGGAAGCCGCGGAGACCGCCAGTCATTGCGGACAGGTTCTGGAGGTCGCCCGGTATGGCGGGCTAGATCCAGTGTCCGCCAGTAAGTGCGGACTGGCTCATGTGGCCAGTGGACTGGACTTGGTGTGATCTGAACCAAGTCCAGGTTGGCTCAGTCCGGGGAGATCGCGCAGTGGAGCGCGGGCTGGTTTCTCAGTCCGCCAAGTGTAGTAGAAGTGTTGTTGCCTTGTTTGCTAGCTTGGGGATATGCGGACTGGAGGATTGCCTGTGCAAGAGCGTGCGGACTGAAGCTAGAGTCCGCTGAGTCCGGTATAGCCTTGTGATGAGGTTATGGACTCAGGGATGCGGACTGGAGAAGTCTGCAGTGCATGCGGACTGGAGTCTGCTGTAAGCAGACTGGATCGGCGTGTCCGCCGAGTCCGGAGGTGCCTTGGAGATAAGGCAATGGACTCAGGAGTTGCGGACGGTAGCCGGGTGTCCGCTGAGTCCGGCAGGTGCCTTGATGGCGAGGCTGCGGGCTCGGGTTTTGAGGGCTGATGCCATGTCCGCAGAATGGCGGACACGGCTGTTGCGGAGACCGGCTGTGGTGGTCCTGGCTTGGCCTCTGGCGGCAAGGCGGGCTGGATATTGGAGTCCGGCCTTGGAGAAGCTGGGGCGGACTGGCTATCTGCACAGGAGCGGCGAACTGGAATGTGTGTCCGCGGGCTGGCGGACACACTAGTTCTTGCTGCGGAATGTGGCGGTGATCCTATCGGCTAGGGCGGTGACCATACTCATCATCGTGCCTATAAATAGGACTCATGTCACATCAGGAGTAAGAGAACCTGAACCGAAGTAAGTGAACAGTATTTGAGCTCGCGTAAGTTGCTGCGGTCTGGACTTTGGTGTCCGCGCGGATAGAGAGTTGACCCGGTTGTGCTGTGCAGGTTGTGCGGATAGCGCTGGAAAGCCAGGACTTGGCTCTGATTGCGGTCAGGGACAGTGCGGACTCTGCGGTTAAGCAACAGGCGGTAAACAGCAGGTCGCGGATAGCGACCTGGCGGTCTTCTCTTTGGCAACTTGGTTCGGGGTTCAGGAAGTCGCCTGCTTCAGGCGGACTGTTACATTCGGTGACGCAGCTTGTGCGGTCTGGCGGCTAGGCGACCTCGCGGTCAGGCGGCCTGCGGATCGGCGGTGAAGAGCTAAGCATTGGAATAAGGGGTGAGTCCGCGCGGCTTGGGTTGCGGTCTGGCGACCTGGCGGACTGAGCGGACTCCACAGCAGTAGGTCGGCGGCGTGGTGGTTGAGTCCGCGCGGCTTGTTTTTGGTTCTTGTCTTTGTAACTGTCTCTGCTCTCCCGGTGGTGGGTTTTGGTGAAGCATGTCTCGCCATGTATGTCTCGCCTTGTAAAGAAGTTTGCTCTTGATCAATAAAGAAGTTTGTGATGCATGTGTTGCTGGTTGTTACTGCTTTGTTGAGATAACCCCTGCTAACTCCACGATCCGGGAAAACTTTCAACATTATAAGTGGGCGTATCCTCCTTCGGTTTGTTGAGTTTTCAACAGGGTATCCAAGGGGGCGTCTGCGGTTTGTTGAATTTTAACACCTCCTGCATGCCCCTAACCTTCCTATTACATCCATACACCTCCCTCATAACCCCCTAAGCATTCCTAGCCAACCGCATGTGTGATCTGCACGTCTCACCACTCAAACTAAGCTCCACTGCATTCGAAAAAGCCTTCAACTTATCAGGCGCTTACATGCTGCATTGGATTTGAGCTTTCTCCTGGTAGCAAGGTGTCATGCAATCTATATCATCTATTTGTGCTCAATGTTATTTGCGGATCTTTATGCTTAGTATTTTCAACATTATCGAGAATATCTAATTATTTAATTCCTTATTTGTTACTGTCTTATCCTTAATATTGTGTACGTGAATTAAATTGTAGAACTAAGTCTCTTATTTTGAATTCTTAGGGAATTGTCGGTCCAGTGAGCCAAAATTTCATTTTTAACACTTCATACTGATTATTCTGCAATTAGGTGTATGTGACTGGATTCCAATTGGTCTCTACGAGCCTTCATATTGAATTCAAGGTTTGGGTTTGCATCACTTTCTGACGTAACATAAAATAACTGTATGATTCAACTGTCAGAGTTCCCTTTCGATCTTGCAGACAAAATTGAATTGAAGGGTGGAATTTATGGATCCTTTAGTGTATTTATGGATCTGATATTTTGGCATCTTTAATTATGCATCTCATTTAATTAATTATAGGATGTCACGTGTCTTCAGTTATTTATTTCATGTGATTTATTTTCGCAATTAGTTCGGATGTTCTCACTAAAATACAAATGTCTGCTGAGTCGTTTTATAAGATCGCTTGGTGGCATCAGAATGTAAGCATGACTCGAAGTCTTCATTTCTCCTCTTAAGCTTATTTCACCAAATTCAAGCCTCTCCACTCCCTTAAAAATTTTCCCTCCTCTTTCTCCTCAAGTCTCCCATGAATTTGAAGCTCCTCATCAAGAGCTCTAGTGTAAAAAGTAATTGTTAAGGCTCCAGTCTCCTCCTCTGGCTAGTTATGATGTAAGGAAGGTGGTCAGGTTTATGAATATTTTACAGTCCACCTTTTAACATTTCAGATTCGGGTTAATTGGAGAAATACTAAAAATGTTAAGTTCTTGAATAAAATTTTACGATCCGACTATAAAAATTTCGTAGCTATATTAAGCAACATCAAATATTTTTTTCGTAGGACTACGCTTCAACAACAACACTCACAACACTCGAGCCTTTCATAGGACTACCCTTATGCAAATAAAAATAGATCAAAACGAATATGTCGTGTTATTGATGTTTTCATGAGTACAAAGATGGAGGCTTTCATATGCCCTCAAAATTGGGTAAAATTGACGCCCAAACTAATTGAACGACAAAAATACATGGAGAATTTAAAATAGTAAAAAATGAAATCAAGGATTCATCACCCACCCCCACCCCCCCAATGTTTCAGTTGAAAAGTGTTAAAATAGCCCATGTAAAGGGCTCATTTATTGTTTTATCTTCTCTCCTCCTTTAGTCCCACATCTTGTATAGAATTTTCTTCTCTCTTCTTCTTCCTATATATTTGTATTCTCTCTTTGTATTTAAACATACAAGCAATACATACAAGCTTTTAAGCTCTCTCAACATGGTATCAGAGCGAGGTTACGTCACCTGCGGTTTCCCCTTTTTCTAACCGCCCAGCCCGCCCGGTTTCCCTTTCTTCTCCTACCCGCGGCCTTGTCTCCTGCGGACTGGTAGCCTATCCGCCCCGGTCTCTTGTCCACCCCTGGCTCTGCGGTTTGCAACCATGCCTCCGCTTCTTCTCTCCCTCTCCGTGGTTCCACCCTCTCCAGGCTTTTTATAGCCACCCTCTCTCTGCTTCGTGGGGCTCACACCTCTTCTGACCGTTGCGGGCTCTCCTCTTCTGTTCGCTGTCAGCTCCTCTCGCGGCCTTCGCCTTCTATCCGCTGCGGCTTAGCCTCCTGTCCGCTGCACGGCAGCAGTATCCCCTTGCCGCTCGAGTTTCTACTCGCGGCCTCGCTCCCCTTGCCGCTTGAGTTCCTACTCGCGTCCTCTCTCCCCTAAGCCGCTCGAGTTCCTACTCGCGGCCTCTCTTCTATAGCCGCTCGAGTTCCTCCTCGCGACCTCTCTCCCTTAGCCGCTCAAGTTCCTACTCGCGGCCTCTCTCCTCTTCCCGCGATCTCTGTCAACCCGCTACTGGTTCTCTCCTGCGGGCTGCTCTCTAACCGCTGCTGGCTTCACCTAGACCGGGGCGGTCTCTCTTTTGTTTCTGCCCTTTGGTCGCGAACTGACTACTCGCTGGTGTCCGGCTTGACCGTGCGGACTGCTTCCTATCCGCATTCTGGTCGTGGTTTTCCTTAGTCATTCTTGCCGGCGGTTTATCCTCTACTCGTCGCGGTCTTGCTCTCTTCTTGCAGCGGCCTCCTGCCCTTCTCGCAGCGTCCTCAGCTGTCGGCCTCTGCGGTCTGCCCTTATGGGCTCTTCCGGTAACTCCTCTGGCTCGACGGCCAGCCCGCCTACTGACTGCCCGGCCAAAATCCGTGACGAGCTACGCATCACTATCATCTCTCTTTCTGGAAAGAAGAACTTCGTTCCTTGGGTACATTCAGTTAGACGAGTTCTTCAGGCCAAGGGCCTTCTCCCTCACCTTACTCAGGCTCCTCCCACCCCTCCTACCGATGACTGGCTGTAACGCCCCCGATTTTCCAGTGATTTATTTAATTTCTTATTTAACGTATTATGACGTCAGAGCGTTATGTTAGCGCGTGTTGGTCATGTGTCGTTGTTAGAGCGTGCTCTTAGCTCTTTAGGTTCCCTGCGTGGCTTGGTGATGCCTGGTAGCAAGATTCCCTAGCGAGCCGGAGTTTGTTTGGTGACTCGGTGGAGCCTCTTGGGGAATGCTTGTGTTTTGGCTTCGGGAGAAATTTTGCCCGAGTTTTGTTCGTCGGATTTTGTTACCGACTTTGTCGTTAGCGCGTTTTGCGTTCGTTAGATTTGACCAGCCAAATTTTAGGATTTGCGTCGGGAGTGAAAAATTTTACATTAGGAAATTAGATCGGCTAATTTTAGACTTGCTCGTCAAGTTTCGTCGCGTTCCGAGCATTTTTGGAGCCTCGGCGCGCGATTGAAGTTTGTATGTTTTCGCGTACGCCGTTAACTTTAGAAATTATTATCTCGAAAACGGTGCGTCGGAATTCGATTTCGACTTCGCTGTTGGATTCGTAGCGTCGTCATTCGCCTACGGTGCGAATTTCGTTCGATTCGGCGCGCGTTTGGCCCTCCGTAACGATATAAGATTATATCATTTTATAATAATTATAAATATTATTTATATATATATATATAAAGAAATAAAAAATATATATATAAAAATAACAAAATTCGGTGAGAATGATTCTCACCGAATCATGTATTCGGTGAGAATGATTCTCACCGAATCATGTATTCGGTGAGAATGATTCTCACCGAATCATGTATTCGGTGAGAATCATTCTCACCGAACAGTTTTGTTAGTATTATAAAAAAAAAATAATAAATAAATAAATAAAGTTTATATTTATATAAAAACAAAGAGAAACCCTTCTTCTTCCTCCGAACCAGCAGCCCCCCCTCCTGTGCGAAAAATTAGGCGTGTGCGGAACCTCTCGTTCGCGAATCTTCCGGCGGCCGCCACCGCCGATCCGGTGGACGGAATTTCGATCCGATCGCGGCGTTGGAAAGCTCTCGGCGAGAGCTTCGAGATCGCGGTAAGTTTTTCCCGTTTCGGTGACCGTTTCGCCATAAATTTTTTCGGCCCTAACCCCGGTTGTCCGTTTTTTTCGTAAATCTCGTCTCCGCGTGCCCCCTTTTTGGACGGATCTACGTGGTGGAGTATTTTGGGTGGACGTTTTCAAGAACGATTTGAGGCAAGGGGATTTCTCCCCTCTTGCGTGCCTCCATGGGTTGTATTTCGCTTTATTAATTCTCCTTGTCGTAGAATACCGGAATAGTATAGGTGGGATTAGAAATATTCCTAGGTTAGGGCTTGTAGTCGGCCTAAACTAGGAAGTTTCGGAATTTATTTTAAGTTGAATTCGGCGGGTAGGGGGAAATAATTCGGCGGGTAGGGGGAAATAATTCGGCGGGTAGGGGGAAATAATTCGGCGGATTTTGGTTGTAGAACTTGGTAGTTTCTAAGTGGTGTTGTCGGCTAGTTTTGGCGCCGAATCGTGGATACTTAGCATGTGGTAGCTGGGTTTCTGAGGGAGTATGGTACCGGGGGAGTTCGAGCCGTGGCCACCACCATTCCCTCCTTTGGACATTTTGGATTCCTGTAAGAGGTTGGAACTCTATGTGTGTGGACCCTGTGGCGGCCCCTTTAGTACTCTTGAGACACCTGGACCTGGTTGTTCGGTTGTGACTGTTCTTAGTCTCCGACACAGGTTTGGGATTTGTGCCAGTGCTAACGATTTACAAGTTTAGGACTGTTAGTTCCTTTCATACTGTTCATTTGATGCATATTGGTTCCCTTTTTGTCTCTGCAGGCTTGAGCGGAGTTTGGTACGTTTTAGTACTTGATGTATTTCTCTCACTTTACTGATTGTTATACTTTAATTTTGTCCCCTTTTGGATTCTTTAGCTGAGATTTTCAGCATTTCTCTTGCAGGGTTGGTAACCATTTTTCTTTATGCTCTTTTCATTTGATTATTATCTGATGTTCCTTTGCCTCTTGTTTTATTATTTCTTGCTGAGGTGTTCTTCTTTTGAATGCCTCAGGTTCAGGTCTGTAGCCGGCTGAACGGCTAATTTCAGGAGTTTCCTTGTGTACTGCGTTGTGGCAGTGTTTTCCTCACTTGTTGAGGTAGTTCTTTAGCTTTGTAGTAGTACAGACATACATGCTCGCCAGCGAGTTCGTGTCAGGTTGTTGACGCTCGTTAGTGATTTTTCTTTGTGATACTAAGTCTTTGTTTAGCTGTTAGTTTACCTGTTTTGTGGTAGTTTCACGTGCTCTCTGTGAATGTTTTATGCTAGGTTGCTAGTTATTTTAAAACCTATAAAAAAAGGAACTACTATATGTATTGCATGATCAGCATGTTTTATAAAAGCTCAATCATTATTTTCCAAATGCGTAAAAAAAAGATTGTTTTCTTTATAAATATTATAAATTGAAATTTAGGGTCTTGCATAGTGTAAGTTGTCCTCTTAGGGTATGTTAGCATAAATGAAGTATTTTTCCGCTACGTATAAAAATAGTTTTCAAACCGTGTACTATCTGATCCACTGAGCCGAGAGATACGGCCAATTAATTTAAAAATCAGTTTTATATTCATTTTAACTTATGATTTGAAGGTTTAGAGTGTTGCCTGAGCGCCAGCAGTTATCCCCTGCTTGACGTGGCATCACAGCTCGTAGTTATCTCGTGCTCTGATTTATTTTATAATTGAGAAAAATGCGGGTTGTGACACTGGCTCCGTAATGATGGCCGAGTTCAGACTTGGATCTTGAATTCTTTAGATGGTGAACCATATCAAATGGCTATGTATCATGAGACTGCCAAAGATATGTGGACTGAGCTACACTCCTTATATTCTGGACGGGACAGCCTCCAGCATCTCTACGACATCCTCACTGACCTCTTTGCTATTGACGCTGGAGGGGCTTCGGATATGATCTCCTTTGTTGCTCGTGCGAAGACTCTTGCTGAAGCCTGGATCCAGCATCAGTCGTTTACCAATGATGCTCTTGCTCAGCGCGCTCAGAAGGAAGTCGTCTGTACTGCCATCATTATGGACCGTCTTCCCCCTCACCTTCAGAGCATTCGTGCTCAGGTTCTGGCTTCCTCTACCACACCATCTTTTTCTGATGTGTGCTCAATGATTCTCCGAGTATCACCTCCTCCAGACACTACCGCTCCTCCGGCCCTTCTTCAGCAGGCACCACCGCTTCTACCATTCCCTCCTCCTCCTACTTGGGGGGATCTCGTGGTCGTGGTCGTGGTGGCCGGGGTCGGCCGAAGTGCTCATTCTGCGGGAAAGATGGTCATCTCGAGGCAACCTGTTACAAGAAAGTTGGTTATCCTCCTCGCCCGACGGCTTCTGTTGCTACCGATGCTGGTCCTCCTGATCTTGAAAGTGTCCGTCTTCAGCTCCAGCATCTCCAGGGATTGCTCCACCCACCATCTGCCTCCATTGCCTCCGTCTCTAACACAGGTACCGCTTGTCTCTCCACCGGCTTGGGCTGGATTGTGGACTCTGGCGCTACTCATCACATTACTCCACATCAACCTGCCCAGTACCTGAATTCCCCTTATCCAGTCTATTACTGTGGCCAATGGAGCCACTGTTCCCGTCTCCGGCTCGGCAGATCTTCCTCTCACCTCCTCCATCTCCCTTCGCTCGGCTCTTCACGTCCCGAGTTTCCCGTTCAATTTACTTTCTGTTGGACGGCTTACCACTGATCTGGATTGTTCTGTTATATTCACTTTCTCTTCTTTTGTTATACAGGATCGGCGGACGCAGACTACCATTGGTAAAGGCCGGCTGCGGAATGGGCTCTACCTTCTCGACGATTCTCCCACCATCCTCTCATCCATTTCTTCCACCGCTTGGCATTGTCGCCTTGGGCATGCTCCTCTACCGGTCCTCCAGCGGGCTCTCCCGGATGTTTCTTTTACCCCCTTTCAGTGCGACTCCTGCATCCTCGGCAAGCAGACTCGTTCATCTTTTTCTTCACATTGTACTCGGAGCGCTGCTCCTTTTGATTTAGTTCATTCGAATATTTGGGGACTATTTAAAATTACTAGAATTTCCGGTATTTTATTACATTTATTGATGATCACTCTCGCACTACTTGGCTCTACTTACTTCGTGATCGCTCCGAGCTTCCTCGTGTCTTTCAGACATTTGTCCTCGAAACTCGTACGCAATTCCACACGACCATCAAAGTACTCCGAACTGACAATGCTCGTGAGTACACTAGTCGCGAATTTACTACGTTATGTTCCGAGTTCGGGATTCTCCATCAAACTTCCTGCGCTTACACGCCGCAACAAAACGGTGTTGCCGAACGCAAGAATCGCCACTTACTCAATGTTGCCCGTTCCCTCATGCTTCAAATGCATGTCCCTAAACCATATTGGAACTTTGCGGTCTCGACCGCCTGTTTTCTCATTAACCGTCTCCCTTCTTCTATTCTCAACTATGTTACTCCGTTCAGCATACTCTTTCCCTCCGCTACGGCCTTTCCTCTCTCACCTCGTGTATTTGGTAGTCTTTGCTATGTCCACCGTTTGGGGCCCTCCTCGGATAAGTTGGACCCCCGAGCGGCCAAACATATCTTTGTCGGTTATTCTCGCACCCAAAAGGGGTATGTCTGTTACTCTCCTGCTACACGCAAGATCTCTGTTTCTGCTGATGTCACTTTCCGCGAAAATCAACCATTTTTTTTCTGCTCCCTTACCTGACCATCATCCACCCACACCTCCTCCTCCATCCATCCCACGCCCGGTCATTCCCGCAACTACTCCTCAGCCTGTCATTCCCTCTACACCGCCTGTCGTTCCCTCCAAACCACCCGTTATCTGTGCCTACACTCGTCGCTCTCCCACTTTCGTTGCCCCTCTGTCGTCGGTCTCTCCCATGGATACTCCGCGTCCGAATGATCAGGTATCGCCTTCCACTACCTATCCACTGGCCAACTACATCTCTCTTCATCGCCTCTCTCCTCATTTACACACTTTGGCTACTTCTCTCTCTTCGGTTGCTATTCCTAATTCTGTGCAGGAGTCACTTCAACATCCAGGATGGCGCGCAGCTATGGAGAAAGAAATGTCTGCTCTCTGGTCTAACCAGACATGGACTGTTGTTCCCCTTCCACCAGGCCAGAAACTTGTTGGGTGCAAGTGGGTCTTCGTCATCAAACATGTTGTCGATGAGACAATTGACCGTCTAAAGGCTCGTCTTGTGGCTCGCGGGTTCACTCAACAGGAGGGGCTAGATTATGAGGAAACGTTCTCTCCGGTAGCGAAGCTTAATAGTGTTCGCGTCCTCATTTCTGTTGTTGTCCATCGCCGGTGGCCTCTCTTTCAGCTGGATATCAAGAATGCTTTCTTGAATGGGGATCTCCAGGAAACTGTCTACATGCAGCAACCACCCGGGTTTGAGACCACGGAGGAGTCTCAGGTCTGCCATCTTAAAAAGGCTCTATATGGTCTCAAACAATCTCCACGGGCATGGTTTGAAAAATTCAGCAAGGTCCTCCGTGAGATTGGCTTCACTCGGAGCTCGGCCGACTTCTCGCTCTTTACTCGTCACCAACCAACAGGAACGGTTATTTTGTTAGTATACGTCGACGATATTATCATTACTGGAGATGACTCTCAAGGGATACAGGCAGTCAAATTCCATCTAAACTCAGTCTTCCAGACAAAGGATTTGGGACCGCTTCGTTATTTTTTGGGCCTTGAGATTGCCAGAAGGCCGGATGGGCTCACTCTCTCTCAACGGAAATATTGTCTTGACCTTCTTCGTGATGCGGGCCAGTCCGGCTGCAAGCCAAGTGATACTCCTATGGATGTGAACCACAAACTGTGTGTCCAGGCATCTGACTCCGATTTCCTTCTCCAGAATCCGGAATATTATCGGCGTCTTGTTGGAAAACTGATATATCTCACGGTTACCAGACCGGATATTTCCTTTGTTGTTGGTCTTGTCAGCAGATACAAGCACTCTCCTCGAAAATCTCATCTTCAAGCAGTGGAACAAATTCTCAGGTATCTGAAAACCGCTCCTGGTCAGGGATTTGTCTACAGGACCTCCTCTTCTGCTCCAACATTAGTGGCATATTCAGATGCTGATTACGCTGGCTCTCTCGATGATCGGCGATCTACGAGTGGTTTTTGCAGTTACCTTGGAGGACATCTTGTTACTTGGTGAAGTAAGAAACAAGCGGTCGTTGCTCGATCTTCAGCCGAGGCAGAGTACCGGGCAATGGCATCTGTTGTATCAGAATTGACATGGCTTGAGGGTCTCCTTACTGATTTGGGTGTAAAATTACCATCACCGGCTCTTCTCCTTTGTGACAGTCAAGCCGCCATACACATCGCAAAGAACCCGGTCTTTCACGAAAGAACAAAGCATATTGAGGTCGATTGTCACTTCATCCGGGAAAAGGTTCAAATGAAGAAGCTTCACCTAAAGCATGTCCCAGGATCGGAACAAGTTGCGGATGTCTTCACGAAGGCTCTTTCCAAGACACTCTTCTATCAATGCTTGTCCAAGCTTGGCGCATACGATTTGTACGCTCCAGCTTGCGGGGGAGTGTTAAAATAGCTCATGTAAAGGGCTCATTATTGGGCCCATTTATTGTTTTATCTTCTCTCCTCCTTCAGTCACACATCTTGTACAGGATTTTCTTCTCTCTTATTCTTCCTATATATTTGTATTCTCTCTTTGTATTTAAACATACAAGCAATACATACAAGCTTTTAAGCTCTCTCAACAAAAAGCATACTCATTAGTTATGTTGCAAGGTTGATTTCTAATGGCTATTCATTTAGTTCTGTTATCTTGGTAAATATATCCCATATTTCTTGTTAGAGTTGACAAAGCTCCATTCACGTAGTATATTATTCATGACATTCGATTATATTAACAAAGCTCATGTCTGATTTACATCAGTAAAATTGATAGGCGGAGCATTCCCGTATCTCAGGTGTCAAGAAGGATTCCACTAAAACAATATATACAATAATGTTGATATATAGGGCCTGCAACAAGAAGCTGCTTTTCAGCTTTTTCTTCTTTTTTATTAAAACATATTTAATCAAACACAACACCATCAATCTAAAAAATATATGGAGAGTTTGGAAGATTACCAAACTAAAATGGAAAATTTGATGCTTTCTTGGTTGAAATTATTTGCCTGAATTATGTTCTTACATAGTTTGATTAACGGATTCAAGGAT
Organism: Platanthera guangdongensis; assembly: GCA_039583875.1. Taxonomy (NCBI): domain Eukaryota; kingdom Viridiplantae; phylum Streptophyta; class Magnoliopsida; order Asparagales; family Orchidaceae; genus Platanthera; species Platanthera guangdongensis. Next base: position 1,821,729 of record CM077166.1, on the reverse strand, counting down.
TATACAAGAAGTCATTGGGATAAGGCCAATGATATATACATTCTTTTAAAGATATACCTGCTTTTAATGAATAGAACTTATCTCTGTCTCTATAGTGCGTTGCACCAGGATAATCAGCGCCATTCATAACAGCTTGTCGTAGCTTACTGACATTCCAGGGAGTCACTCTCTGCGAAATAAAATTCTTTAACATGTATGCAAAATAAAAAATGATTTAACAAAAGTATAAAATAGCAAAGGATTGGCAAGAACAATGCACACATTCCCTTTGAAGACATTAAGGAAAAAAACACCGAGTAAAAACAAACCACAGTCTAAATTTAAGGCATGCTGCACATACTAGCTAGATTCATTAAAATTAAACCAAATTGTAGCACATTTCTGCAAAATTGTAATGACTTAGGTCCAAGGAACCAAAAGACGGTAACTACCACAACAGAATCCTGAGGGGAAAAAACAAATGAAATTCTCTTTCACATACAACAACAGTCAAGCTTTTATCCCACTATAGTGGGGTCGGCTATGAAATTCTCTCACATAATTATGATATTTGAAAAATGCATTTATTCTAAAGAAATAAGCATGATTCAGAAATAAAATGCATGCAACTTAATAAGATGTGCAAGTACAAGAAGATTATCATCTTTGGTTAAGATGGCTCTAGAAACATACCTCTGGATAAGTCAACCTAAGAGCAAAATGAGGAGGAATGCCAATTTCATTCACTGCTAAATAGGGATCTGGAGATATGACTGACCGACATGCAAAATTAACCCTCTTTCCCATCATTTTCTGACGGAGTAAGCCTTCCTTCTTATCCAGCAATTGGCGGATGCCAGTTAATTGTTTCTCCATTCTACCTATCAGTAGTACAAAAATATTGAATAAATAATATATATAATTAATAAAGAAAGGAAATCATGAACAAGGACACAAGCATAGGAGGGGGTATATAATGATCGCAGCTTCCTGTGACTAAGACTCGGTCACTTCCACAGTAAGCTTATTCAGCATGATATCCAAGTTGAGTATGGAACAGGCAAAAGAAGGAAGACATAAGAACATGAAATAATAATAGAAACAAGAATAAATAAATGTGTGAGGTCAAGGATGGCCTCAGTTTAAACACTCAAAAAGAAAAAAAATTTAAAAGGTGGTGGCAAAGGAAGGGGTGCCTTACCTGTCATGGCTGAGGCATAAGCCACATGAACATTATATATATAATATTTCATGAATAAAAATGAAATATAAAATAAACACAAGAAGATACTTATCTGAAATAAGACTACAAATGGAAGAAGATAAAACTGAAATAAGCTGAAAAAAAAACTAAAATAAATAAGCTTGCCATGTAATTCCATGAAGTTGTAAAGGGCTTTATAACATGGTTTTCATTGTTTGGATGGTATTTTCATTTTCAAGCATGGTTTTAATCATGTCAAACTGTGGTCAATGTTAGTGGTGATTGCTCTCTTATCATTGTCTTTGAATTTTCATGCTTAACATTGTGTTGTTGTTGATGCGAAGAGATGTTCACGACCCTCAGTAAAGCAAGCATGTTTGAGTGAAAAGGTGCCGGTCAAACTGGATGATGAAGTGTTTAATGTTGATCTCGATATAGATCGAATCAAAAGTGAGGACGAACCCCGGTTCTTTGGCAAGATTTTACAAGCAGGAGAGCAGCATAAAGACAATTTCTCGGTTTAATAATTGAGTTTGTTGTTGCAGTTGAGAATACTATAATATCTACTAGGAACTATATTTCTATTTTTAGTTTATTTCGCTCTACATATTTCGGTTTAGCATTTTTTTAATTCCCTTTTTTCCTTTCCTTGTTTTTGCATTGAGTTTTGCAGGATACAATAGATATCAAAAGTGCCTTTAGAACCTTTGTTGCTATATAAATCAAGAAGCGGTTAGAGAGGGCACAAAAGGAAAAGTAGTGCAGGAAATGATAAAGGCTATGTAGCACGGGGAAGGAAACGGGATACGGGATACGATAAGAAACGGATACGGGAAACGTGATTTTAAAAAAAAAATTAGGATACGGGAAACATTTTAATTATTTTAATATATGTATTAATTAATATAAGAATAAGACAACTAACAAACTATTTGTACATATCTTAAATTGTAACAAAAAAAATTAATAATAACAACAAAATTTTATTTGAGTTGGAGTTGTTAGGGGATTATCAATGTAAATATCATAAGCAAAATTAGATTACTTGGTAACATGTAGAGAATACAGATGTAGCTGTGCCGTACTTAGCAATGTTTTTAGATATATATTGGATATTAATATGATGCAGAAAGAAGAACCAGGAGAAGAAGAAGAAGCGGGAGAAGAAGGAGAAGCGGAAAAAGAAGAAGAAGAACAAGAAGAAAAAGAAGAAGAAGAAAAAGGAGGAGAAGTAGGAGGAGAAGAAGAAGCAGGAGAAGGAGAAGAAGAAGAAACAGCAGAAGGAGGAGGAGGAGAAGAAGAAGCAGGAGGAGGAAAAGAAGAAGAAGAAGACGGAGGAGAAGAAGAAGCAGGAAAATAAGAAGGAGGAGTAGAAGCGGGAGAAGAAGAAGAAAGAGGAGGAGGAGGAGAAGAAGGAGGAGGAGAAGAAGAAGCAGGAGAAGAAGAAGAAGAAGAAGGAGAAGAAAAAGGAGTACCTGCGGGATCGGCGGAATAGGGAGCGGAACGTCGGCAGGATCGGGAGCGGAACAAGAAGACCTAATGAGTAAAATGAAATACGCGAGCTCTATATCTCAATAAATCATGTGTCCCCCTTGCGGGATACGCGATTCCGAAAATAAAATATATATATATTTTTAAATGTGTTTCCTGGAGTTTTAGTAACGCGTTTTTGGGCATTTCCGGGCGTTTCCCGTATCCGGTACGCGTTCGAGTCGATACGTAGACCATTTTTAAGTATTCGTGCTTTGTAGGATAAAGGTTATGAGGAAGGCAAAGTCAAGAGTTTTCAGATACCCATTGGGCCTTGGTCAATGATTATTGACTTATAATTTCAGGTATTTAGTGAGACTTCCTTCTAAATCATTGTCTTTACATAACATTGTGGGACTAATTTCCCTTACAGGTAATACTACACAAGCTTGTAGATTGCGGCCAACATGTCCGACATGTCGGCCGATGTTACAACGAAGAGAGAAACACTTGTATTAATCGAAACAAGGATACAATCACGAGGTATACTCGTGCCCTTCTTCTGGAGATTGGTTCGTCCCAGAAACCTTTCTCTAAGAAAAGAATCGAAACCCTAATAACATAACAGGATAAGAACTCTCTCATACCACCTCCTTATATAGGGGGGCTCACAGCAATAAATATAAAAAAATAAGATAAATGAATTTACGCACATGCGTAACAATACATCCATCCAGAAAACGACCTTGCCCTAGAGGTCTACGCGTTGTCCTCCAACTAGTAGTGATATGCCCCCGGGGGGGGCAAACATAGACGTAAACGGAGCGCCGTCGTCAGCGCGTCCAAGTCAGCAGCGGTGAGCTCGTTCACATCCTCACCAATGAGGCACCAGAGCTCCTTCATAGGACAATCATGAGTAGGCGAGTAGGGTTGTCTGCAACGAAAACACAGGCCCTTGCTCCGTAAGTCATGGTACTCTTGGGTGGATAGGCGGTTAGTGGGGACAGGACGGTTGTTGGGGGGGCCCATAATGGGTGGACGAGGTAGAGGAGGTGGCAGTGGCAGTTGTTTCATCGGGGGTGTGGAGCCGGGCTCGGATATGGGGTTGCAGGCCATGCATGTAGTATGCCAAGTAATGATCAGGGGGAGTCCTGGAACATAGGTGACCGGCTCAACAAACATATGAACGTACGAGTCAATGGAGCCGGTTTGGCGGACCCCGTAAAGGCGCTCGATCATAGAGCCGGAGTAGCAGTGGTCGTACCGCTGAATGAGGGACTCCGTGAGGGCCTTCTAGGTGAGGTCGGGGGAGGATTGGCGGAGCCAGCAGACCCAATGGAGGGCAGACCCTTCCAAGTCAACGATTGATGTGGAGACCTGCTGCACCGGAGGAGTCTAGTGAATATCAAAAAACTGTTCGGTGCGGGCAATCCACCCAAGTGGGTCAGTCCCGTTGAATGTGTGGATGACGAGGCGTGGGAGTTGTGGAGGGAATCCGGTCAAGGCGGCTGCAGGGGCCACTGTACTGGGGGATCCCAAGGCGAAAGCAGTAGTAGGCCTGGAGTTCTAGCCGAGTTGCAGGTTGTGAAGCGTGGTCATAAGTGACGTGAACTGCTCGGCCTGGGCGTCGAGACGCGAGTTGATGTTGATGAGGGCGTGTTCGATGGCTTCCACGCGGGATTCCATCTGATTCTTTGGTATAAGAATCGATCGGCGCTGCGGAGAAGGGAGAGGACCGCAACAGACAGAGGAGAGGACTGCTGGACGGAAGCGAAATCGGTCGGGAGCCGGCGTAGAGGGCAAGGAAACACACTGCGGCGGGCGATGAAATCTTCTAGGGCATAACAACGATCGGGATCGAGGCTGCGACGGACGACGGAAGTTGCTAGGCGCTGCGGGCGGTGGACTTGTTGGTGTCGACGCATAGAGCGAACTCGCGGACGGAACCCGACGGCTAAGGAAGGCTGGATCGACAGGGTCGGACAAATGTTACGACTAAGAGAGAAACACTTGTATTAATCGAAACAAGGATACAATCACGAGGTATACTCGTACCCTTCTTCTGGAGGCTGGTTCCTCCCAAAAGCCTTTCTCCAAGAAGAGAATCAAAACCATAATAACATGATAAAAACTCTCTCATACCAGCTCCTTATATAGGGAGGGAGGTTCACATCAATAAACATAAAAAATAAGATATATGAAGTTTCACACGTGCGTAACAACTGACATGTCATTTTTGAGGGGGAATCGCCATGTTATCGCTACATTTGTCAAATTTGGCGTTTTCCAGTATTGAGGCCGACATGTTGGACATGTCGGTCAAATATTGCGGCTAATGGCGGCCCAATATTGCGATTTTAAAAAATTTGTTCAAATTTTTTTATAATTTTTTTATAGAATGAATTCATCATAATGTTTTATTAAGATTCCTATCGTTTATTTCATAGTAGATCGAGATCCGTGTTGGCCATTTGGTGAGAACGTGACTCCAAATGACACTAATCATATACAGGCTCAATTTGTTTGGGCGTTTCGCAGCTCCGTTTTGGGCAAACGCCGCCGGAAGGAGGGTAAACAAATGAATCTCTGGCGGCGTTTGCTCCGTTTCCACCCGCCCGCCTTGAGAAATGCCCCAAAAAGCTCCGTTTGAAGCAGTCACCTCCCCCCTCTGATTCGAACATTCCGTTTCCACCCGCCTGATCGACCCGCCACCGCTAAAACAAATGAAGCCACAATTAAAAACTTATTAGCAGCTTAATTTTCTCATATGAATTTTAGTTTACACTGAATTAGATAAATAATTATCATCTAATTAATAAATGAAAATATTATGAAATGTATATGTAGAAATGGAGAAAGCCAACCTTGTATATATGTCCACTTGGTACAAATACAAAGAATGAGTACATATATATAGATGAGAGAAAGAGGGAGAAAAGTCCTATACACAATGTGGGACTAAAGAGAGGAGAGAAAAACAATAAATGTTCTACAAATGGGTCTAGTTTAAGTGGGCTTTTCCAACACTCCCCCGCAAGCTGGAGCGTATAGGTCATATGCACCCAGCTTGGACAAACACTGGTAGAACAGGGTGCTTGATAAGGCCTTTGTGAGGATGTCGGCAACTTGATCAGTTCCTGGAACATGCTTTAATTCAAGTTTCTTCAATTGAACCTTCTCACGAACAAAGTGACAGTCAACCTCGATATGTTTTGTGCGCTCATGAAACACCGGATTCTTTGCGATGTGTATGGCGGCTTGACTATCACAAAATAGAACAGCAGAGGAGGGGAGTTTTACTCCTAGGTCAGTAAGGAGACTTTCAAGCCATGTGAGTTCTGAGACAACCGAGGCCATCGATCGGTATTCAGCTTCTGCAGAGGAACGGGCTACCACAGCCTGTTTCTTACTCTTCCATGTAATAAGATGACCACCAAAATAAGTACAGAACCCACTAGTTGACCTTCGATCGTCCAGGGAACCCGCATAGTCGGCATCAGAATAGGCAACCAATGCGGGAGCAGAGTCAGAGGTTTTGTATACCAGCCCTTGACCCGGAGCTCCCTTAAGGTATCGAAGAATCCGTTCAACCGCTTGAAGATGAGAAGTCCGGGGGGGCATGCATGAACCGACTGACAACCCCAACTGCAAACGATATATCCGGCCTCGTGACTGTTAGATAGATCAACTTGCCCACAAGGCGTCGATAGTATTCCGGGTTCGGAAGCAGCAAATCGTCATCCGAAGCATGAGCGCATAGTTTGTGATTTGCCTCCATCGGGGTACAAGCTGGCTTGCAACCAGACTGACCAGCATCTTTGAGAAGATCGAGACAGTACTTTCGTTGGGAGAGCACCAACCCGTCCGGCCGCCGGGCAATCTCGAGACCCAGGAAGTAGCGAAGGTTCCCCAGGTCTTTAGTTTGAAAAACAGTGCACAGATGTTGTTTGACGTCTTGAATCCCTTTTGAGTCATCACCAGTGAGAAGGATGTCATCAACATAAACCAACAGAAGGACGGTGTCAGTGGCACGGTGTCGGGTAAAAAGGGAGAAATCTGCAGAACTCCGAGTGAACCCCATGTCCCGAACCACCTTGCTAAACTTGTCAAACCACGCCCGAGGGGACTGTTTGAGACCATAAATTGACTTTTTGAGAAGACAAACCCGAGACTCCCCCGTGGTCTCAAACCCGGGCGGTTGGCGCATGTAGACGGTTTCCTGAAGGTCACCATTTAAAAAGGTGTTCTTGATGTCGAGCTGATGAAGGGGCCAGTGGCGGTGCACCGCGACGGAGAGAAGAACGCGGACAGTGTTGAGCTTGGCCACCGGAGAGAAGGTTTCCTCATAATCGAGGCCCTCCTGTTGTGTGAAGCCACGGGCCACAAGACGGGCCTTCAGTCGGGCAATAGTGCCATCCGGAGCATGCTTGATGACGAACACCCATTTACACCCAACAGGGTGTTGACCGGGAGGTAAGGGAACCAAGACCCAGGTCTGGTTGTCCCAGAGGGCCATCATTTCCTCGTCCATGGCAGCCCGCCAGCCAGGATGGTGAAGCGCCTCCTGCAAAGAGTTAGGGATCGAAACAGAGGATAATGAGGTGGCAAAGTGAAGAAGAGAGGGAGAGAGGCGATGGAGAAAGACGTAATTCGTCATTGGATGAGCGGTAGAGACGGGAGCCGGAGCAGCAGGGAGCAGAACACCAGAGGGCGAAGCCGACTGCAGAGGGGTTACGGGATGAGGAGAGCGACGAGAGTAGACCCGGATAACCGGGGGTGGTGGACGGAGAGGAGGTAGGGAAGGCAGAGAGGATGAGGAGTGAGGAGCAGGAATGACAGGACGAACGACGGGAGCTGGACTCAGAGCGACATCGAGAGCAGGGAAGAAGGGAATATCTTCACGAAAAGTCACGTCAGCCGAGACAGTAACCTTGCGGGAAGCAGACGAATAACAGACATAACCCTTCTGAGTGCGCGAGTACCCCACAAAGATATGCTTGGTGGCACGAGGGTCCAATTTGTCTGTGGAGGGACCGAGGCGGTGAACGTAGCAGGTACACCCAAACACTCGGGGAGGAACGGGAAAAGGCGGAGTTGTGGGAAAGAGGAGGCTGAAGGGAGTAGCATACTGGAGGACGGAAGACGGGAGACGGTTGATGAGGAAGCAAGCCGTGGAGAGCGCGTAGTGCCAGTATGGTTTGGGAACCTGCATTTGAAGCATAAGGGAGCGAGCGACATCAAGAAGGTGACGATTCTTGCGCTCGGCGACACCATTCTGTTGTGGGGTGTACGGACACGAGGTTTGGTGAAGAATGTCGAACTCAGAGCAGAGAGTGGCAAAGGTATGGCTGGTGTACTCCCGCGCATTGTCAGTACGAATAGTGCGAATAGGCGCAGAGAACTGAGTGCGAGTCTCAAGTATGAAAGCCCGGAATACGCGGGGAAGTTCAGAGCGATCCCGAAGGAGATATAACCACGTCATGCGAGAGTAATCATCAATAAAAGTAAGAAAATACCGATAGCCAGAAATACTAGTAAATTTGTACGGACCTCATATATCGGAGTGTACTAAAATAAAAGGAGCGGAGCTCCGAGTACAATGAGGAGGAAATGATGAACGGGGTTGTTTGCCCAAAATACATGTGTCGCAGCGAAAAGCAGGGAGAGTAACATCAGGAAGAGCCTTCCGGAGGACTGGAAGAGGAGCATGTCCCAGACGGCGATGCCAATCCGAAGAGGAGATAGAGGCGAGGACAGTGGGAGAGTCGTCAAGAAGATAGAGCCCATTCTGCAGCCGTCCTCTACCAATGATAGTCCGCGTCTGCTGATCCTGTATGAGAAAAGAAGAAGAAGTAAATGTCACGGAGTAATTAGAATCAGTAGTAAGGCGACCAACAGAGAGTAAATTGAAAGGAGAGCCCGGAACATGTAGAGCCGAGCGTAGGAGGAGAGAAGAGGTGAGAGAAATATCAGCACATCCAGAGACTGGAACCGATGCCCCATTAGCGACAGTAATGTACTTTGGGTGAGGTGAAGACAAGTACTGAGGTGGCCTAACAGAGGTGATATGATGAGTGGCACCAGAATCAAGGATCCGGCGCGTGCCAGAGGATAGGCATGCGATACCTTCATTGGAGATAGAGGCAGCAGAGGCAACCGAGGCAGGCGGACGGCTGAGCAAGCCATGAAGATGCTGGAGCTGAAGACGAACCTCGTCGAGATCAGTACGAGAGGAGGCAGAGTCGGTAGTAGCAGCAGAGGCATGCGGACGAGGAGGTCGGCCATGTTTGCGATAGCAGGTGGCCTCAAGATGGCCATCTTTACCGCCGAACGAGCACTTAAGCCTAGACCGGCCACCGCGACCCCGGCCTCGAGAGTCAGAGCGGCCACCACGGGCAGAAGGGGGAAGAGGCAATAAGGGAGCTGGTTCCTATTGAACAAGAGCCGGAGATGGAAGTCCGGGAACATCCGGAGGCGGGGAGACTTTGAGAAGCATTGAGCACACATCGGAAAAAGATGGTGTAACGGTAGAGGAGAGGATGTGAGCCCGGACACTGTGAAGATGAGGTGGTACCCGGGCCATCATCATGGCGATACCCACAGCTTCCTTTTGGGTACGTTGAGCAGCGAGATCTAAAGTGGGAGGCTGATGGTGGATCCAAGCCTCAACCAGAGACCGGGCCTGAGCAACAAAGGACGTCAGGTCGGTTGCGCCACCGCTATCAAGGGCCTGGAGAGCAGTGATGATATCATATAGATGGTGGAGACTATCCTTGCCAGAGTAGAGTGTGTGGAGCTCGTCCCACATGCCTTTGGCCGTCTCATGATACATGGTCAGGCGATAAGATTCGCCATCAAGAGAGTTGAGAAGCCAAGTCTGCACACGCCCATCATTGCGTAACCATTCCTCAGTAGGGACACCGATAACGGTCTGAGTCAAGTGATGAAGGAACCCCTTTGACTGAAGGACACGGCGAACCGAGTGTGCCCATTCCACAAAGTTCTTCTTGCCAGTGAGCGAAATTGTAGTGATCTGAAGCTCGTCGCGGACTTCCTGGAGAGAGGCCAGGCGTTCAGGAGGAGGAACTGTCGTGCCGACTGAGTCCGCAGATGTAGACATGGGGGCGACCTGGATGAGGTCGCGGCGAGCTGGAGGAGGCCGCGGCGAGCTGGAGGAGACCGCGGCGGACTGGAGGCGGCAGCTAGAGGAAGCGGAAAGACAGCGGACTGGATGAGGTCGCGGCGAGCTGGAGGAGGTCGCGGCGAGCTGGAGGAGACCGCGGCGGACTGGAGGAGGCCGCGGTGAGCACAGACGCTTAGCAAGGAGCGGGCCAAGAGAGGCCGCGGCGGATTGAAGAGGCCGAGGCGGACTGGATCAGATCGCGGCGGGCTGGATCAGATCGCGGCGGGCTGGATCAGACCGCGGCGGACTGGAGCGAGCTGAGAAGAGAGGACAAGTCGGGGAAGCAAGAGAGCGACAGCAGCGGGCTGGACCAGTCCGCAAGACTGAAAGAACGCAGAGAGGCGAGCCTGTGGCGGACAGGGAAAAGAACTTGGCCGCCTGAAGAGGACGGAGAGCAGCCGCAAGCAGGGGAGAAGTGCGGACAGAAGGAGGCCGCTGCGCTTACGGCGGACGAAGGAGACCAAGAAGAGGAGGCGAATACTGAGTTCGCAGCGGACAGAAGGAGACCGAGGGATTGAGGTCGCCGAGGTCGCACCGGACAAGAAGAGGCCGCAGCGGACAAGGGGAAGCAGTGGACCCCACATGATGGCTATAAAGAGGGGGCCAGAGGAGGAAGGAAGAGGAGGGAAGAGAAGTGGTTCCACGGGAGGAGAGGAAGCGGTCTGGACAAGGGAGGCCGCAGGTGTGATGCGACTAGAAGTTGCGGACACACACACGCAGGCCGCAGAGATCGCAGGCCGCAGGGCGGACAGGAAAGGGAGTCCGCAGGAGTCCGGAACCTCCCTCTGATACCATGTAGAAATGGAGAAAGCCAACCTTGTATATATGTCCACTTGGTACAAATACAAAGAATGAGTACATATATATAGATGAGAGAAAGAGGGAGAAAAGTCCTATACACAATGTGGGACTAAAGAGAGGAGAGAAAAACAATAAATGTTCTACAAATGGGCCTAGTTTAAGTGGGCTTTTCCAACAGTATATATATAATTAATTATAATATTACAATCCGACATTTTGAAATGTCCCCGCAATCCAACATCCGACATAAAAAAACCAAAGCCGACATGAGTCTGACATCTATAACCTTGATACTACATTCAAATGTTTGTTTGTATTCAACATCTAATTAGTTCTTATCACAAATTCAGTTTACTAATTTCTGTTTTCCATAATTTGAGTCAATTATTCTTTAAATTAGCAATTTACAACGTTTGCCTTGTAATGGTTCTTCAAATTGCTAATTATACCACACAGACATCTATCTAAGATTGCATCAATTATCAATGCATTGTTGAAGCGTTAAAAGAATACTCCTGGAAAAAATATATTACCACAAATTTATTTTACAAAATGTATATTTCCACTACTTTAATTGAACTGTTGTTTAAATTAATTTTGTTTACAATTTTCATCGTATAATTCGTCCTTCAAATAACTGAGGCTTCAAAGTTAATTGTATCAGAACGGCATCCAACTAAGATTGTATCAAAACGGCATCCAACTAGGATTGTATCAAAACGGCATCCAACTAGGATTGTATCAAAACGGCATCCAACTAGGATTACCATTGAAGTGTTATCCAAGCTAACTGAATTACTTCTGAAAAAGTATTATAGACCAAAATTTATGAGGAACACAGTAGAAGTATTAACCTACAAGGCACAAAAAAGTAAACGAAAATAGTAGACATTATAGGGGAAAATATTATTTAAGTAATATATATATACATATATATATACATACATATATACATATTCCAATTTATTACCCATGATTACATAGGAAAGAAAAAAATATCAACATGTAATAATAAAATAGTATATAGAATACATACCAAACGCCTTGCGAGAATCAAAATACAGATTCACTCGATACTGTAGCCTCTTCCACTTTTGCAAAATATTTTGCTGGCCAGTTTGGGTATCGGCTAAGGAGATTTTTGACTCCAAAACATTTATCAATAAAACATTGTGAGGGTGTTCCAGAATCTGCAGTATACACAGCAAGAAACATACGTGAGAATCTTTAAATGAAAAATTAGAGACAAAAAATTGAATTCAAACCAGAAAATACAATTAGAAACTTCCTTACTGCTTTTGACTAGTAAACAATTTGTCACACCCAGATATATTTAATAGTATGAGACAATTTTACAAAAATGTTAACCTTTTATTTACTATGTGAAGGATTTCTCCATAGAGAGGAAGGATAAAGAGTGTTTTTGTTAAACCACCGCACTCATTTTTCATTCCAAAACCCAAGTCAAAAATAGGAGAGGCGGGGCCTATTATAAGCATGAGTGGACCGTCTGGGTAGGCGGTGTGAGAAAAATCTTGGCATGCCTTTTTTGGTTCATGCTAGACTGTCCAACACGCCCCCTCAACGTGAACCTTTCTCGGATACCATGTTAAACCACCACACTCATTTTCCATTCCAAAACTCAGGTCAAAAATAGGAGAGGTGGGGCCTATTATAAGCACAAGTGGACCATCTGGGTAGGGGGTGTGAAAATAATCTTGGCATGTCTTTATTTGGTTCATGTTGGACTGTCCAACAGTTTTCAATAAGTCATTCTACATGGGAAGTATATTGTAATTCTAACAAAATTTTCTCAAACAATTCGATGGTTTTGCTACAGTATTACCTAGTAACACTCCCCCAAATAAAAATAAAAACAAAGTGTTTAGTCAACTGTGTAGCATTTTGAGACATCCGTAGGGAGGTCCAATCTCTTTTTTTTCAACTTACTGTCAATCTAGGTTATTTCATAAGATATATCCACTTGGGTTAGACAGTAGCCCACAAAAGTCAAAGACAATTAAAGGTTCTTCCAACATAAAGTCAATCGGACTACAAAGCATACAAGACATAGACATAAACATTAAGGTCACTATCATGAAAAATACCGTCCAAGTCATCAAGGTATGGATAACACATACAAAATCTAATTCATTCTTGCAGCAATTCCTCCCATATAGCCTTAAGATTTTCATCCGGAAGCGTAATCCCCAAATGGGGTTAGTCTAGTAGTGAATTCTCCCCTTTTTACAGGCCTTACGTGCATTCAAAGGAGGAAAAACAGCAAGTCATGAAAATAATCTTCATAGTAAACTTAATAAACAGCATTTATCTTTATTACTGCAACAAAAGGTTGGCAAACAATAAAATCAAAGCATAGCCTCAACTCAAAAGGTCAAGAGGATCAACACTGAGAATTCTCCCTCTAATGACGACACTCTCGCTCACAATCTGAAGCACATATCAGATGACTACCAGCTTTATTGAGCTGCAAATTGTGTCAATGTTCCATATGACAAAGAGTCAAATTCCTTTGGCTATGCTCATGCTGATGCAGGACAAACGTCACACCAGTCTGCCACTCTGGAGTCCCGCCAAGGGGCCCACCTTGGAGTTCCACCAAGGTGGCTTTATCAAGCCTGCAACCCGTACATCCCAACTCGTTTCCGATCCCACCACAGGGAACAACGGGTTGTTGAGGTCGGTGATTGAACACCCGACCTTCTAGATAAAGAGTCTTCAGGCTGCACAATTATGATGCAGGGCAGGTGCCACACCTGTCTGTCATCCTAAAGTCCCACCAGGGAGCCCACCTTGGAATCCCACCACAGGGCACAATGGTTTGTTGAAGTTGGGGATTGAACACCCAACCTCCTTAATAAAGAGTCTTCAGGCAAACTCTCATCATCAACTGAGCTACCCCAGGTCCAATAGAAGCATGACCTACAGCCATTGTTTTAAATGTCCTCCGACATGTCATTTTTTGGGACAAAACGATATGTTTTTATAAAAAAAATTGTCCCTTTGTAAAATATAGGCCGACATGTCTGATTGTTTCCGATATATCGGCCGACACGACATTTAAATACATCACTCGCTACTTTTTACGTTATATTACCAGATTAGCAGTATATATTTAAATCGCCTATGAAAATTATATTATGTATATTTAATTAGATTATATTTATTGTTTCGGTTTTTTTAACGTTTTATTCTTACAACCCATTTTGTATAATTGTTTCACAATTTTTTAATTTTATATTACAAAAAATATGAAAACATTTAATACATTTATTAGTTAATTGCATGTTTTAAATATAAATTTATAACTTTGAAAATGCTTATAATCAATCAGATTTTTAACTTTTAAGTTTTCTCTATTTTTAACTTTTATCAAAATAAAAAATATGTTATATTATTAAATATATTTTACAATGTATCATTTTTTATTTGTTAATAATATTTAATCTTACATACTATTCAATTTTATTTCGCAATATAAATGACTAATTTTTTATTTATTTGTAATTGTTAGAAAACAAATTTTGAAAAGGCCCATTTAGTGGCACCTATGTTGTCAAAGGCGCAAGCCGCACCGAGGCGCAAAGGGCTCATGGAGCGTAGGCGCAAGGCGCAGGCACGCGTCTGAGGCACGTGGGGCGCAAAAATGGGCGAAAAAGAAAATTGAGCAAATTGGACGCTCAATTCGCTAAAATTGAGCGAATTGGGCCCCCAATTCGCTAAAATTAATTAGGCGTCCAATTCGTTGAAATTGACCGAATTCGCTCAATTTCAGTGAACTGGGCGTCCAATTCGTTGATTCTCAGCGAACTGAGCGCTCAATTCGCTCAATCTCAGCGAACCGGGCGCCCAATTTGCTCAATTTCAGCGAACCGGACGCCAAATTCGCTCAATATCAGCGAACCGGGAGCCCAATTCGCTCAATATCAGCGAACCGGGCGCCCAATTCGCTCAATCTCAGCGAACCGGGCGCCCAATTCGCTCAATCTCAGCGAACCGGGTGCCAAATTCGCTCAATCTCAGCGAACCGGGCGCCCAATTCGCTCAATCTCAGCGAACCGGGCGCCCAATTCGCTCAATCTCAGCGAACCGGGCGCCCAATTCGGTCAATCTCAGCGAACCGGGCGCCCAATTCGGTCAATCTCAGCGAATTGGGCGCCCAATTCGGTCAGTCTCAGCGAATTCGGAGCCCAATTCGGTCAATCTCAGTGAATTGGGTGCCTCGGGTGCGTCTGAGATCATGTTTTTATTCATCTCAAAAAAACTTTTTGAAAAAAACACCATGAAAGACCCAGGCACGCCTTTGGTGCACCTGTAAGGCGCGCGCCAGACGCACGTCTGGGGCACATCGCCCGCCTAGGCCGTGTTGAGGCGCGGCGATCTGCGCCCGGTGCCTCAGGCGCGCCTAGGCGCGCGCCTAGGCGCGCGCCTTGACAACACTGTCACCTACCACTTCTATTTATAGGCGAAGGCCCGGGGGGTGGGGTATGGCAACCTCGCGCGAGTATCAATCTAAGTCGCGAGCTGAATCAACGAATCATGGGAAGTCGCTAAATCCTATCTCACGAGAATTCAGTCAGAAGATCGTTGGCTCGCTGAAACCTGCACAAACAGCCCAATAAATCGCAGAGTAAAAACGAGTATCAACAAAGAAAAAACAAATCGCAAGCCCAAACACGAGATGCAAATTCTCCATCACATTAAAAGAATATTACAAAATCGTTCATTATGAATATCGCCAAAGGCGAGAGAAAGATAAAAAAGCTAAAGAAGAATCATAATTCCTAGGAGGAAGTTATTCGGGAAGAGGTGGATCCGTGGATGTCGCCCAGCCCAGCCCATCCGGCGCGCTCGTCAGTAGTGCTCGCTCGCCACAGTCATCGCATTGTCATCTCGACGCAGCTGGTCCTCCATCCTCGCCAGCCGTCCCGCGGTGCCCATGCTCGCCCACATTCCTGCCAGCTCCTCGTGATGTTGTAGGCGATGATCGGTCATTTATTGTCGTCGCTCCAACTCGTTGATCATATGGAAGCGGGGCTCGTAAGCAGCAAGCATGTCCTACAGCTCTTCCATCTTCGTCATCCTCACCTCCAGTGCCGAGATCCGGCGATGAGCCTCGCAGACAGCGAGTTGGTCGAATTTCGCCTCCAACTCCATGTATGCGCGGGCGGCAGCCTAGCGGTACTCGTAAGCTGGAAGCCCGAGGGAATCGATGAATGCCGCTCCCGGGATCACGGGGCGACCTGTAAAAACAAAGAAGTCACTGAATTAATTAGAGTCAAAGAGTATCAACACGCGAACAATTCGGCGTCAGGCGAGCTACCTTGTCGAGGGGATCGAGATAGGCGAGGGAAAGGGTTGCGGCGAGATGATTCTCGTTGGCCCGACGACGAGCCTCCCGGCTGCTTGGCGGCCTACCCCTGTCCGCGACCTCCGGTCTTCGGCGGGAATTAACTCGGGCGTCTTCCATCCCGATTTCGCGACGAGCTCTCTGGCGGGATTGGAGGGGCCGTAGTTTTCTCCGGACGAACTTCAGGACGAGATCCAAAAGTCGGCGGCAAAGGAGGAGTCCGCGGCAAAGGAGGATTCGGCGACAAAGGAGGGGGTAGCGATAGAGGAGTGCTCACCATCGGTTGAGATGAGTTGGTCGCAGGAGTAGGGGCCTTGCTCGCCCCAAGTTGCGAGTTCTTCGTCGCAGGAGGATCTTTATTCCTCGCCTCAGGAGCTTGTTTTTCCGGGTTCTTCTTAGGACCGACGTAGATACGAACGGTGTGCTCAGATCGCGGCTGTTGCTGAGCTTCAAGGACGACCAACGGAGCTGATCGTAGAGGAGCGACATCCAAATACACACCATAGGTAGTCGGCGGAGGAGCTGCGAGTAAAGAATAAAAGTCGGCGAGAGAGAATAGAATTGTTCAACAACTCAAGGATTCATCGGCGAGATAGTAACCTTGCGAGGCAGCGAGATCCGTTTGCATGTGTGCCTGGGATCCGGCGAGGTTCGAGGTAGGGGGAGAAGACGGCGGGGGAAGGCGAGAAGATTCAGGTGTTGATTGCTCAGGAATTTCGCTCAACCCGAGATCGTCGAGAAGTTTTGGAGAGTGAGCTGGAATTTCGGAATGGTCGGCCGGGGAGGCGACATCCTCGGTGCCCGGAGGCGGATTGTCATTTTTCGAGGCCAGCGATTTCTTTTTCTTATTCAACTTCTTCTTGGATGGAGAAAGGTCAGCAGCGTCGTCGCACTCTCGCGGCCTTTTCGGCTTGTTGGCTCGAGGAATCCAGACAAAGCAGAAATACTCGCTTGGTAGATTTCATCAGCAGATTTCGACATCGTGTGCGAGTTCAAAAGGCGTGGCTCAAAGACCAACCCCCCCCACCCCTATTTATAGGGTTCAGCAGGCATCCATTGGTCGCGAATAAGCCAGATACTCGCTAAAGCAGCTTGTCGAATAAGCGTTGGATATTTCTTTCCAAGCTCCTACGTCGCTCGTAAAGAGCGGGGATTGTGTACAACTCATATTCGTCGAGTGTGGACCCCCTAGAGCCAGGTCAGTAAGAAGTCAAAATCAACACCCAACAGGCGTCAGAGTCAACATTCAAGACAGATAAGGTCTGGGCGTGTATGGCGAGCTCCGCTCGCATACTCGCCGGGTAGGCGACTGGGGCAGATACTCGCCCAACCTGAGCGAGCTCCCCCAGGAAGTCGCTCAGTCTCCGAGGGGGGCTATAAATAAGACCCCCCCCCCCCTCCCCTTGGATTTTCCGATAAATAGGATCTCAGGGGTACGAGGATAAGGACTTTGGAATCTTGCAAAAAATCTCGACCACCTCATATCCTAGATTTCGAGTTGAGCTTTTGGATCCTTTCTTCAGAGAGACAAGTTGTGAGCTAGCGATTATCCATTTTAGTCGCCTCCTTGACTTAGTTGCCAACTAGTATCTACCTCGTACTCTGCTCGGTCATTCTTGGTTGTGGAGGGGAAGCTTCTTCAAAACATTCTGGTACGTGGTGGGACCTCCCTGCCGCAGCACCCGTGGTCTTTTTTATTGTCTACCTATTTTTGCATCATAGCCCGTTAGCCGTCGAGCCCGGCCGCTAAACCGGTAACCTTAAGCTGCCTTGATCCGAATTTTTGGAATAGGGATTTTTCGGACTTCAACACTACGAGTTATGAATGGAGAGTAGAGAGTCAGGTCGGAATGTTTTAATTGAGTAGGGGGACAACTCGCTTGGTGAATAAGAAAAAATGTATGTTTAAATTCTTTCTGGCATGTCTAGGCACATGCTTTACCACAAAATGAAAGATTTTTAACAATGTCCAAACTTGGGATTTACTCCACTTTGATACAAGTATTCATTTACTTGCCCTAACAATTCAAACTATTAATATTGACCGAACCAATTTATTCAAGGTCATAATGATCAATCATGCCAATAATTAATATGAGCTAAATTATAGTATCCTTATGTGTTGCATGTTAACTCACTTGGGATGTTGATAAAATCCTTTGTTTATATATGAATGGTCATGTTGATAGATTCCTCATGTTGGAAAATGACTTGGATAGACCTTGATTATGATCTTGTGCTAAGCAATCACTTAAGCTCATCCTCTACATCAAAGGGAACATTGGAAGACATCTCTTGGACTGGGCTCATGTTGGTATGTATTGTGATAAAGAAACCGAGGGAATAGTACATAAGTACATTTAGGAATGTAAACTTGTGTGAGTCTCATAAGTGGATAGGATGAGTCACAGAAGAGATGTATTAATACACTTAGTCTACCCCTACAATTTCAGCAAACAGTTTTTGGATCGTCATCTTCTAATAAGATCTCTTTTGATGATCCCAGTTATCTGAAAGTGCATACATGATGGTATAAGCTTACTCAATATGACGTCTATACTTAAACTTTATCCACATGACCCAACAAGTCTACAAAAGGGTATGATGTGTGTGTACAGTCAGACAGACGAGAGGGTAAGATCATGTGTAAAGGATCGCAGACTCTCGCTATAATTGATAATAGCTAAAGCAATTTTTGTATGCGTCGAGAAAGGTTGGATTGTGTACCCTCGTAATCTGGAGGCCAAGGCTTGCACGACATGCATTGGCATGAAAGGGGTCCTTTATTGATGGGTAGCTAACTAACTTGTGCTTGTGATTTTAGCCTGGTGTAAAATAGCATTAGCAAATAGACAACAATAGTGATGGGTAAGAGTTATAGAAGATTAAAATGAGCCTGTTCCAGCATGTCAACTTACTTGTTTGTGTACCTTGCTTTAGTTATGACTTACAATTCTGTTCTTACTCTTATATAGCATGCATTGTCCATTTTAATTGCATGTTCTTTTATGTTTTATTAATAAAAAGGGTTAATATGTAGCAAAGTGGCAACTGTCTGTAGATTCATGTAAGAGCCTTCAAGGATAATAGAAGGAATGAAGACATTACTTGGTCCGCTTAGCAGATCCTCATTACATAAACTTGTGGATGTAGGGAAGAAGATTAATGGGGTCATTTCAAGCAAGATGCAAAACTTTTGCTAGACAGACTTGTTTACATATTCCTTCATGATTTTTATATTAATGTAAAAAATCTTGTAAAGAGAATGGACATTTGAACTAACTTAGACATTTTTTAAAAGTGTTTTGTGATCATATATGGGACCCTTGTATACAGTCTATTGTTTTTTGCTCTTTTGTAATTTTGTTAAAATTGTACTCAGAAATTTTTTTGGGTCATTTGTTTATCCCTTTTGTGCACTTCAATTAGTTTTATAGTGAATCATGGGCATTGGTCAGATCCATGCCATGATATGATATTAAGGCTAAGTGTTCAACATATGGGGTCCGGGGCATTAAGGTTACTATGAAATTAGTATGAGCAGAAACGATGCCATTGTCTTCTCTAACTCTTCTATGCCTTCTACCATGAGTCGAGTAAGGGCCATATAAGAGGTGTAGGTATGGCCAGCAGTACGGACCAAATATTAGGGCAAAAAGGAAACAAGAAAAAAGAAGATGAAGACAAACCCAAGGAACCAATTTTTCCCAACTCAAGATCAAAATACCCCAGAATAATTTATTCTCAAGATAAATCTCAATCTTCTACATTCTTCATGGAAACTTCTGGATCAAGAGGTTTAAGCAAGCTCGGGTATGCAAGTCATGGTCATTCCAAGATAAAACAAAACCTTCTACATCTTCATGGGAATCTTCTGGATCAAGATGTATAAGCATGCTCGGGTCTGAGGGTCATAGATCCTGATAGGGTCGAATTGGGTGCATGCATAACAGTCCCATCTTCTCTCAACTAAGAATCTAACGATACAACCAGTTAAAAAAACAAATTTTTAATTCAGCTCACCCCTGATGCGCCCAGTGCATAAGGACGAAACTTGTTTGGTGGAACAAGAAGAGTCTTCAGGAAAAACATAGCATATCCCACTTTCTTCTCAGAAACTCTTAAACGTCTGCATTGGATGTCACAGATAAGCATGCATAATTCTGATTCCTTCTTCCACAATGCTTTTAAAATACCTTCAGCCTATTTACAGAAAAGTAAGGTCACATCAGCAAAGCTTCGTAATAATCCATGTGTAAAAATGCAAGTTCTAGAACATCCAATACACAGTATAGCAACAAAATGGAATCTTCAAAACAGAAAGGCAATAAAGGTTGGAATAACAAAACAACCTCTGAAGGAGGAAGATCAACTCTTCCAGAAGACGTCATCTGCTTTATAATTTCAGGTGGTAGTTTAAATGTTCGATTGGTTTTCTTTGAAGATTTTGCACGCCCCAACAATGTTCCATCACCCTCTGAAGAAATTCCAAAACTCTTTGTCTGCTGAATTTCATCATTATCTACACAATCTGAATCATCAATGTGGGGTTTCTTTCCACCAGCCGTGGAAAGAGCAAAACTATAATCTTGAATATAATTATCTCTTATCTGAGAGCCTTTGAGAGACTGCAAGCATTTCATAATAGATGTCAATAAAGATCTGAAACAAATTAAAGATGAAGATCAGGTATAATTCATGATAAATAATTTCAAACAAGGTGCAATTTAAGATGATGTTAATAAAGAACTGAAAGAAAATAATTATTAAGATCGCGTATCCTTCACTAGTCACTATTAAAAATTTTCAAACAAATTGTAATATAAGAACCATCATCAACAAACTTTGAATATCATAATCTTCATGATTAACTATAGTTCTTGATGTCTTGAAGGCATATGTTGTTTCGAGACATATAATGTTGCTTATAATATTGTTTCTACGCCTAAATAAAGAACTACTTTCATCAGATGAGTAAAAGATGTAAAACAAGTAGCATATTGATACGTGTACAAGAAAATACTTCACTAGATGAAAACATCGGATACAACCATGAGATATACTCCTGCCCTTCTTCTGGAGGCTGGTTCCTCCAAGAAGCATTTCTCCAAGAGGAGACCCAAAATCCTAATAACATAAGATTCCCTAACACTTCCATACCACCTCCTTACTACGAAGCACGGATACTTGAAAATGCTTTACATATCGGCTCGAACGCGTATCAGATACGGGAAACGCCCGGAAACGCGCGGAAACGCATTTCCGAAACTCTAGGAAACACATTTTTAAATAAAAAAAAAATTTAATTCGGAATCGCGTAACCCGCTTGTGGGATACTCGATTCCCGTAACGTAAAAGTCTCGCTGCTTATTCACTTCACGACTTAGCTTTATAATGTGCCAACAAACCGTCTATTGTTGTAACTTCATGGTATATTTGTGTAATTGTTATTCTTGGCATTAGCTTAGGTTATGTCAAACTTCCATAGAGCTTAACTTATAGCGTACGTTTGTTTAAAGCGCCCCAAGTTATATTTTGATGATATAAAATTTCAGATGAGTATTCCATCCTGCCAACACATGATACCTAAGTTTCAATCCATCAAATGCAACTTTATCATGTTATACCTGTACAAAATGTCTCTACATGGTCAATCAATTCATCTAGTATTGGTTTGATTTAAGTTGTAAATAGGTCAATTGCATTGCATAACACATTATAATTGTCTTACATGTTATCTCTAAACATGGTCAAAAAATGCATAACACATTATTTATAACTTATCATATGTATGGCCTATGTTGTAGGCTTATTAAATTCTTTTATTACAATTCAATATATGTACATTTAGTTTGTTAGTCGTCTTTTTTTATATTAATTAATACTCATATTAAAATAATTTTAAAAACGTTTCTCGTATCCTTATTTTTTGAAAAATCATGTTTCCCGTATCCGTTTCGTATTGTTTCCCGTATCCCGTTTCTGTCCCCGTGCTACATAGCCTCCTTATATAGGGAGGGGGCTCACATCATTAATGATAAAATAAAACAAGATAAAATAAGTTACGCGCACGTGGGTAACAATACACCCCGCCATAAAAACGACCTTGTCCTCAAGGTCGGAACGTCATCCTCCAACTAGTAGTGATATGCCCGCGGGGGTGCAGACGTAGAGGTGCCTGGAGCGTTGTCCGGAGGCACATCGATGATCATAAGCGGGTTCAAGTCAGTTGCAATGAGCTCGTGCGCGTCCTCCCCGATGAGGCACCAGAGCTCTTTCATAGGACAATCAGGAGTAGGCGAGTAGGGTTGTCTGCAACGGTAACACGGGCCCTTGCTCCGTAGGTCATTGTACTTTTGTTTGGATAAGCGGTTAGTGGGGACATGACGATTGTTGCGTGGGCCCATATTGGGTGGGCGAGGTAGAGGAGGTGGCAGTGGCGGGTGTTTCGTCGAGGGAGGAAAGTATGGCTAGTAGGGAGGTTTGGAATGAGGAAGTGAGGAAAGAGGGTTCTCGAACAGCGCGAGGAATTTGGCCTCCACCAGTGGGAAGAGATCCATGGCTTGGTTAACAGTAACTGGTTGAAGGGTGTGGAGGTGGGCTCGGATATGAGGTTGCAGGTCATGCATGAAGTATACCAAGTAATGATCGGGGGGAAGTCCTGGGACACGGGTGACCAACTCAATAAACATATCAACGTACGAATCAATGGAGCCGGTTTGGCGGACTCCGCAAAGGCACTTGATCATGGAGTCGGAGTAGCGGTTGTAGTACCGCTGAATGAGGGCCTCTGTGAGAGACATCCAGGTGAGGTCAGGGGAGGATTGGCGGAGCCAGCTGACCCAATGGAGGGCAGACCCTTCCATGCTGACGATTGCTATGGAGACCTGCTGCGGCGAAGAAGTCTGGTGAATATCAAAAAACTGTTTGGCGTGGGCAATCCACCCAAGTGGGTCAGTCCCGTTAAATGTGGGAATGACAAGACGTGGGAGCTGTGGAGGTAAGCCCGTCAAGGCGGGATCTGCGGGGGCCACTGTGTTGGGGGATCCCAAGGCAGAAGCAGTAGTAGGAGGACCGGAGTACTGGCCGGTCTGCAAGTTGTGGAGCATGACCATAATCGTCGTGAGCTGCTCGGCCTGAGCCTCGAAACGAGAGTTGAGGGCGTAGAGTGCGTGTTTGAGGGCTTCCACGCGGGATTCCATCCGGCTCTTTGGCATATGAGGACAATTGCACCGAGATGGAGGTTGGCAGGAGAGTGCCCGAGCCAGGAAAGGCGCAGTAGTGGTGGACGATCGCTATGGAAGAGCTGGCGGCGGCGGAATGGAGCTGGACTGGCGGAAGAAGGGCGGAGCTGGGTCGGGACAGGTGGAGCAATTGTCGTCCAACCGTGATTTGGCCGACACTGGGACGAGCGGCTCTAAGCCTGGCGGACACGGAAACGAAAGGGCATGTCGAAGGTCTTATGGACGACGAGATCTGGACGAAACCCGGTGGAATCGGGAAGCGGGAGCCAGACGCGATCTGGACGCGGTAGGTGTATGACGGGAGATGGACGCGGAATCTGGACACGGGATCCAGACGCGATCGGGACCGATACTAGGGCACAGCCGCGAGTGATGGAGTTGGACGAAACCGACGGCGCAAAGCAGGCGGGAGTGGCAAGGTCGGACCAATGATACGCATACAATAAAATAAGATGTCACAAGGTATACATGTGCCCTTCTTCTGAAGTTTGGTTCCTCCAAGAAGCCTTTCTCCAAGAGGAGACCCAAAATCCTAATAACATAAGATGCCCTAACACTCTCATACCACCTCCTTATATATGGAGGGGGGGCTCGCATCATTAATCATAAAATAAAACAAGATAAAATAAGTTACGCGCACGAGCCTAACACATAAACCAGAATGTTATCGAGTTGATCAATCAATCAAAGTTCAGTGCTCACGTAAAAGGAAAACGAGCAACACAATAAATCATAGCTAAAAGTAGAAATTTTTAGAAGGCTTAGGCTAATACAATTAATGTAAATTAGACTCCTGAGAAAAATATAAGAGGAAAGGTCATCTAGATGTCATAGATAATTGCGCAATAAAATGTTACTGTTAAACAGTAGTAACATAACATGTTTTTGGACATCAAACAAAAAATCCTTTAGAAATATTCAACTTAAATAACCATTATATTGTTATGGTCCAGACTCAACCAGGACTCCAACTCATAATCGGGATGTCGATAAGGATGGGAAATCGATGATAGAGAAACTGCACGAAATATACAATTGAGATCTCTCTCAAAACAATGATCCTCGTAATAATCATCCCTAAGATAATCGAGTCGTGTCGAAGGATAAACACGATCATCAGGAGTAGTGTGCAGCGATCGGGAAAAATCAATGTAGTAACATGAGGATATCTCTAAAGGGGCTCTAGGAAATTGGGTGTAGATGGACTCAGGATCTCCAAATAGAGGAGAGGAATGACGACGATAACTAGCCATTAAGGAACCTATAGCTCGAGCTTAGCTCTGATACCAGTTAACGTGAAACGAATCTACAGGTGGACGAAATCGAGTGATTATCTAACCCAAGATGTCATGTAAACAATCACAACTAAATGCAATAGATCCAACAAGTCAACAACAATCCTAAAAATGCGAGAGAGATTCAAGTATAAACAATCCTACGACATAAACCTTAAATCTAAGGTGAATGATTCAATCATACAATGGGCCCCCACGTGCAATTAATTAAACAAGATTGATTTTAAAATACTCGTGCATTTCATCACAATCAATATCAAAATTCTAGTTAGGCTAACAAGTAACAATTGCAACTAATTGAAAGTACTAGAACTTAGTGCAGGCCAATGAGAGCACGCACTTACGAGAGCTAAATAGTCAAACTAATCAAGCACAATAATGCTAGCAATAGAAGTGTATTCGTACAAATGTAAAAGGCATGAAAATAAAAGTGGATCTCACCCAAAAGAGTTATCAGTGTAAGAGAACAAATTCGGAGGCCACAGGTGTGGCAGATGCAATATGACAAGTAGTTGTGATTGTCTGGAGGTTAATGCAGAGAGGAGGTGGTTGTTTTGTGGATGAATTTTTGTATGGTCTGCTGGAACTGGGGAAATCTGAGGGGAGGGTGGGCTGCCTGTGGGTTGGAAGGGTTCTTGAAAGGAATGGGAGGGTCGTTTGGTAGGGGAAAGTGGTTGACCTGGGCTAGGGGAGTATTTGAAGACTGTGGGGTGAGTGGAGGAGGCTGGTAAAGTTTCGGAAGGGTGTTTGGGGGTGAATTTTTGTGCGAGACGGGTGTTGGAGAATCGAACAGGTGGATGCCGAGCTGGTGGGGATTGGGAAAGGCCAAGGAAGTGGCGGCGGGACTGAAGGAGGCGACAGAGAAGACTCACGTGGTTGTTGAAGGTTAGAGGAAGCAGATCTGAAGGATTGTCAGATGGAAGGACTCCCATGAATGGTTAGAGGAAGCGGATCTGAAGGATTTGTTAGAAACGGCCAAAAACAAACCGGAAGAGGTTTAACATAAATTTTATTATCCCAAAAAGGTATCTATTACAAAGGTATGACCTCCCTTATATAGAATGCAGGAGAGAAGAGAGAATACAAATAAGAGATGTGGGACTAAAAATTTACAGGACACAAACGGACTATACAGACACAAACCGCACAAGCCGCGCGGTTAGACAGAAGGGCTAACCGCTCGGCTACTACCAGACAGAGCGGGAGAGATCGTCATGGGAGACAGCTAGACCGCCCGGTCTCCAAGTCGCCAGAGACAACCGCTAGACCGCTTGGACCTCAGACAGCAACACACAGCAACCAAACCGCTGAAGGGCAACTGTAAAACCGCGCGGTCATCAACCCGCCAAGACAGACCGCCAGACCGCCCTGTCACCAACTTCAACACTCCCCCTCAAGCTGGAGCATATATATCGATCATGCTCAGCTTGTCACAAATATGAAGAAACGAGGCGGATACTGGCTTGGTGAAGATGTCAGCCAGCTCTTTATCAGAAGTGACGAAGGGAGTGCAAATTTGTTCCTTAAAAATCTCTTCACGAATGAAATGACAGTCGACCTCAATGTGCTTAGTTCTTTCATGGAAGACCGGATTTTTGGAGATGTATATGGCAGCCTTGTTATCACAGAACATAGGTAGAGGATGGTTGTAGACCTCTCCTAAATCCAGTATGAGAGCTCGTAGCCATTTTAACTCACAAGTGGTCGATGTCATACTCCGATACTCTGCTTCAGCACTGGACCTGGAAACAACAGACTGCTTCTTGCTCTTCCAGCTTACCAGATTTCCCCCAACAAAGGTGCAGAAACCGGAGGTAGACTTGCGATCCCCTTTGTCATCAGCGTAACTCGCATCTGAGTATGCTTCAACCCTCAGATAACCATTCTTCTGAAAGAGTAATCCTTTCCCAGGCGCTGCTTTGACATACTCCAAGATCCGCAAGGCGGACTGTAGATGGCACTACCTAGGTGCTTGCATGAATTGACTCACCTTGCCCACAGCATAGGATATGTCGGGTCTGGTCACTGTGAGATATATGAGTTTACCAACTAGACGTCTGTACCGCGTAGTATCTGAAAGAAGAGGCGAATCATCTGTCCAGGTTTTGTCTTCTCCAATTGTCATGGGGCATCGGGCAGGTTTGGCTCCAGTCAATCCTGCTTCTTTTAATAGATCAAGGGCATACTTACGCTGGGAGAGGACTAAGGAGTTGGGCTTCCGAGAGATTTCGATCCCCAAAAAGTACTTCGGAGAGCCCATATCTTTTGTGACCAGATGTTGACGAAGATGCCGCTTTGTCAAGGCTACCCCTTCCTGATCATCGCCAGTGAGAAGAATATCATCAGCGTACACAGCAAGAACCACCAGTCCCGAGGAGGTTTTGCGAATAAATAGCGAGTGATCGGCAGAGCTACGCGCAAAACCAACGGCTGTCACGATGCCGCTGAACTTGTCAAACCAAGCTCGAGGGCTCTGCTTGAGGCCATAGATGGCCTTCTTCAGCCGGCATACCCGTGTCTCCCCCTGAGCAACATACCCAGGAGGTTGCTCCATGTAGACGGCCTCCTGAAGATCACCATAAAGGAAGGCATTCTTTACATCCAGCTGAGAAATCGGCCAATCTCTATTGACCGTCACAGAGAGAAGGACCCGTATAGTGCTGAGACGAGGCACGGGAGAGAAAGTGTCAAAATAATCAACCACATAGGTATGAGTAAAGCCCTTAGAAACAAGGCGAGCCTTATAACGGTCCACCGTGCCGTCCGGGCCAAATTTGACCACAAAGACCTAGCAACACCCAACAACATCAGTACCGAAGGGAGGAGGAACAAGAGTCCAGGTACCCCGCTCCGTGAGGGTCGCCATTTCCTCATCCGTGGTCATCTTCCAGTGAGGAATATCAAGGGCCTCCTGGTAGGAACGAGGTGTGGCAGTGGCAGAGATAGCCAGCGCAAAGGCCCTGCGAGAAGAGGTAAGACGATCATATGAAACAACAGCAGCAAGGGGGTGTAGGGTACACGTCCGCACCCCTTTGCGAAGAGCTACAGGAAGATCCAGGTCGGCGGGTCCCTCGGCATCCGGAGCATCCGTGGCAGAGAGAGCTGGCCCGGGAGGAGAGAGCGACGGCGGCGGAGATGAGGGAGATGGTGGCGGAGAAGTGGGAGAGAGAGGTGGAGATAGTGGAGATGGTGGAGGTGGCGGAACAGTAGTAGGAGCAGAGGGATTGGTGGGGTTGTTGTGAGAGGTAGGATCAGCAGGAGTAGAGGAGGAAGAAGAAGAGAAGTAAGATGCATTTTCAAAAAAGGTGACATCCGCAGAGACAAATTGCTTGCGGGTAACGGGGTCAAAGCAACAATAACCTTTCTGAGTGGGAGAGTACCCAAGAAAGACACATTTAGTGGACCGCGGGGAGAGTTTGTCGCGGGTGGCAGAGGGAGCATGCACAAAGGCTGTGCAGCCAAAGATACGTAGAGGAAGAGGAAATGGTGTTTTGCCCGGATAGAGAATGGAGAAAGGAGTTTGACCACGAAGAATGGTGGAGGGAATGCGATTGATGAGATAGCAAGCGATGAGAACAGCATACCCCTAGTAGGAGCGAGGGACATGCATTTGCGTGAGTAGAGTGCGAGCGACATCAAGGAGGTGACGGTTTTTGCGTTCTGCTACTCCATTTTGTTGGGAGGTGTAAACGCAACTGGTTTGATTAATAATCTCATGTTGCGTGCAAAAAGAGGAAAAAGTGTGACTAAGATATTCTTTGGCATTGTCCGAGCGTAAGATTTTAATGGAGACATCAAACTGAGTTTGAATGGAATGGTAAAAGGATGTTCAGACATCAAAAAGTTCAGAGCGGTCGCGTAAGAGATATACCCAAGTAGAGCGAGAAAAGTCATCAATGAAAGTAACAAAATAGGAACTACCTCGACCAATGGTAAGGGTAGGAGCAGGACCCCAGATGTCGGAGTGAACAAGATCAAACGGACGGGTAGAACCACGATCTTGTTTTGGAGGAAAGGAGGAGCGGTGATGCTTGCCAAATTGACATGCGTCACAGAGAGGGAGTGACTTGAACCATGCCCGCCCCATTGACCGGGGAGGAAGAGCCATCAGCAACTATGACCGGGGAAACCGATCATGTGTTTCTAGATGAGAGAAAAACTGAGGATTGCCTGTCATATGATTTGTAGCACCAAAGTCGATCAACCATCATCCACGAGTAACAGCGTGGGCACTACCAGAAGAGGTGACCACCAAGGCGGACAGCTTGGAGGTGGAATCCATTGAAGAGAGACGATGAGAGAACAGGAAGCAGCGGCGACAACAACAAGTCGCAAGCCGGGCGAACAGACGCAGGCCGCGCGGCTAGAAAGGAAACAGGTCGAGGCGAGGAGCGAAGGCGGTTAGGAGAGGAGCAACAAGGTCGCGGCGACTACCAAACAGGTCGCGGCGACAAGAGAAGGAGAGCGGTGAGAACAGGTCGCTGCGACTTAAGGACAGGTCGCGACAACAAAGGAAGCAGCTAGAGAAGAGAAGCAAGGAGAAACAAGCCGCGCGAACAGGGCAGCGGTTAGAAGAGAAGGCAAGCCGCGAAGACAGGTCGCGGAAATCAGAAACAAGCCGCGAGAATCAGAGAGCGCACACAATCAAAAGGAAAAGACCGTGTGCTCTGATACCATGTTAGAAACGACCAAAAACAAACCGGAAGAGGTTTAACATAAATTTTATTATCCCAAAAAGGTATCTATTACAAAGGTATGACCTCCCTTATATAGAATGGAGGAGAGAAGAGAGAATACAAATAAGAGATGTGGGACTAAAAATTTACAGAACACAAGCGGACTATACAGACACAAACCGCACAAGCCGCGCGGTTAGACAGAAGGGCTAACCGCTCGGCTACTACCAGACAGAGAGAGAGAGATCGTCATGGGAGACCGCTAGACCGCCCGGTCTCCAAGTCGCCAGAGACAACCGCTAGACCGCTTGGACCTCAGACAGCAACACACAACAACCAAACCGCTGAAGGGAAATTGTAAAACCGTGCGGTCATCAACCCGCCAAGCCAGACCGCCAGACCGCCCGGTCACCAACTTCAACAGGATTGTCAGATGGAAGGACTCCCATGAATGGGAAGGGAGGCAATTGACGTTTGATGTGACTCCTGGTAGAAGAAGCATCGGCGTTGGAGTCAGGACTCTCGGGTATCGGCACATGGGTGTGGCGGAAGCGGTGGTGGCTCTTGGCGCCGACACCAGGAGGGGGGAAAGTTGGTACCTCCAGTGACAGAGAGGTTCAATTTTTCCAAACCTAATCTCTTGGTCCCTCTTGCATTTTGCTGCTAGTCATGTAGAGGGGGGATTAGGTCAAATATATTTGATGGTCATGATCGCCCGCTGGATAATTTAACTTAACTCTCAAAATACAAGTTTAAAAAAATAATTAAAATACATACCAACAAAACAACAAACAACACTCAAGCTTTTATCCCACTATAGTGGGCTAAATATAAACTATGAAAAATCGAGTCAGTCATGATAACAATCTCTGATCGTCCATCTGACGATCTAAATTTGTCAAACCCACAAATATCTAAACAGACGCATAATTAGTCTCCATCAGTGGGAAAAGAAAGTCAGAATAGATAACCACATTGGAGTCATGTGCAGCATTTCTGGAAGCATAAACATAATCTGAGTATGGGGGGAACCTCATTTTTTTAAGCAGAAGCAATGTTATAAAAGTGTTCTAGGGATGTATATTCCAAAAGAATATTTTTCTCATGGGAGTCGGTCCCAAGGGGGAATTAAATTCCTACTTCATATTTTAATTTCAGTTTCTAAATGCTTGCAATTTTTAGTTTTGTACTGTTTTTTTTTTTCAAAAAGGTTATTTTGCACGTAAACTACTGAGGAAGGAAACACAAGACAATTCTTTCATGTATATTAGGTCTAAATCTTTTTAATCATCTCATATGCTATCAACATCTTCCAGCTGATGCATTTGAACAAATAAAAAGTAATACCTTTTCTAGCCAACCAAACATAAGGCTCTCAACTTTTGGATTACTTTTTTTACAATTGTCACACTTCCTAGGCTTTTCTCGCATAATTTCTTGCAGAACAGAAGCAGCTTCGGTTTGTTGAATAGCGGTCCATTTTCCTTCCAGATAATTTACATTGGAATGTGAATTAACCTGCTGTTTCGTATCTCCAGGTCCGAAAATTGCTACATCCCAGATGTTGTTAGCTACCTTTTTGGCAGCAGTAACATTACCTTCAACGATAAGCTTCAGGATGGAAACATATTTGAGAACCTGAAATTGAGGATAAATGTAAAATTATAGGCAATTACATCAGACTATACTAGTAAAAATAATCATTTAATTTGGATTAAGACCATAAACTTCTTAGGTACAATTAAATCTATGCAATGATGCATATAGCGCATAAATGGCTTCCAATATTAGTAATTAACAAATTATGCAGGCATAAACATGACAATGCCTAAAGTCTAAAATTAAAAGAAATAAATAAGAACTAGAACAGTAAATGCTATAATGTTTCATATGACCAAATATAAGTTTTGGGATTTTAACATACATATATAATTAGTTTCCAGCTAACACAAATATGTGCACACATTCACACATATGTTCTATTAAATAAAGAACAATTTTAATAGATGGGAAAATCCATGTGATATCTTTATCCCAAGAGGCCTTTTTACATTTGACAATAGAAATCAAATCGCATTAATACATACCTTCTTGTTCAAATGGATTCTAATCCTAGCAACTCATGATTTACTCACAGATCATGTCTATATTATCAAGAGAGGTATTCTCTAATGAAACATGACCAATTTTACTCAACATAACATCAGAATCATGCGATATCTTAATGCCAAAATACCTTTCTTTTTATTAGTACAACATAAATCAAACGCAATTCAAAATTACAACATAATTTAATAAGGATATGCATTTAAAAACTGCTAGGCTCTTTCGCACAATACGGATTTTGATCACATGAATTTTAATCCTAGGGACGCATTATTATACCTACATCAATGCAAATTATCTATTAAAGTAATATCTAATGGAACAAGACAAATATCTTAAAATGGCATTAAAAGCAATGGCCATCAGTAACTGCACCAAAGCAGGCACCTTACAACGGACTTTAGTCGTGTTCAAGCCGCCTCTGATTCAACTAAACATGCCTAGTTGGCCTTTGACCTACTCTAGGTTAATCATCCCCACCTAGGTATCATTTTGCTCTAGCTTCCCTCACAATGATCTAAGATCCATTTTTTCCATGTTCTTAGTTTCATTCTCTTCCTCTTATAAAATGAAACTGTATACCTAAGATGTCCTCAGTGCCATTTAAGTAAAAGTAGCCAACTCATCACACTAGAGTGCAACACACAGTAGTCTTACTTGAATAGCCAGGCAAGGGGGGGACTCATTAAGGTACCATAACTAGAAAGACATAATTGTTGTGACTAAATTGACAATCCGGGAATAATTTCTAAAAGATCCAATGCACATAGTTAATCCGCAAGACTTGGCCCAAGAAGAATTCATAAATACGGGACCATTTCCAAGGAAGATTATTTCTCTCCACCAATCTTCAAACCCAAGTTGTTAGACGAGTGTCCCAACTAACAAATAAATGCCCCGTAATTACAGCAACACTGAGACCAAAGTATTTCTGAGACCATATAATACGTGTAAATTTGAAGAAAGATATAAAACGGATGCACTCATAGTTACGATCAGATGGCTATGAACGTGATAAAAAAAGTAAATTGTTATAGACACCGCAGTTTTAGCTATTGGCACCGCATATAGTTAAATTTAGGGGATAAATTCAATCCTAAAAAACCTAATATCACCCTTTAATTCGCACCTTTCCCTGCCGCTCACGATCATGTTCGAACCCTAGGCGCCACACTCTCCCATCGCACGCCCTCCCGCTCGCAGCTGCAGCCGCAGCCCCTACCCGGCCCTCAAGATCTCCTCTCCAGCAGTCGCTTCATCCCCTTGAGCCCTCAAGATCTCCTTTCCAAGCGCCTGGATATTCATGCTAAGGTTATCTCTTATGCCTTTCATTTACACTCAATATGGTGAAGGAACAATTCGACATACACTGAAGACAGTGAAGGGACAGTGAGAAAATTAAAAAAAATCTGTTAGATTGGTTTATTTGTTGCAAGTCATTTTATCTTGGGTAGGT
This sequence comes from Platanthera guangdongensis, assembly GCA_039583875.1. Taxonomy (NCBI): domain Eukaryota; kingdom Viridiplantae; phylum Streptophyta; class Magnoliopsida; order Asparagales; family Orchidaceae; genus Platanthera; species Platanthera guangdongensis. The sequence goes on along the minus strand of CM077166.1, from coordinate 1,788,944 downwards.
AACAATATATTCATGAGCAGGCAGAAATCTAGCAGGAGGTATGGGGTTATTGAATGTGATCCATTGGTTCGTCAAGGGATAGAGAGAACTGTAAGATTTACGATCTCAAGTGTTTTCTTATTGAATCTCTATGTTTCATATAATGTAATTAACAAAATTTCATGTGTGGTGCCTTTAAATTTTTTGCGATGCAATTAACATTTTAAGATGCATTTAACTATGTGTGTTGTCTTTAACAAAATGGTGTCAATAGCCAAAACTGCGGTGGCTTTAAATTGATGGACGCGTGATACTAAATTCATACACAAATTAGAAGGGCATGCACAAGAAAGTAAGAAACCCTTTTTTTAATGGGAGTTGTTATAAACAAACTGGATTTGGCTATATACAAACCTTTACTTATTAAAAAAAAAATTTAATTAAGAACAACCTGAGATCAAAATTTGTTCTAATAATTTCTGTTCTAAAAAACTCTATTCTAATCAAGAACAGTCTGAGAACAAAATCTTTGTTCTAACAATTTCTAATTAAGAAATCTAAGAACAAAATTTCAAAGAACAAAATGAACAAAATCTTTGTTCTAATTAAGAAAAACTAAAATTAATAGGGGATCGGGAACTACCGATTTCTAATTGATGCAAAATCTCCCGATTTCTAATTAAGAAATCAATTATTTGTTGCAGTAGTGGAGGGATCGGGAACTAAAATTAAGAAAAACTAAAATCTTTGAGAACAAATCTCCCGATTTCTAATTGATGCAGTAGTGAAGAAAACGGGATAGACTGAATCCTGAGAAAAAAATTAGTGAAGGAGGAGAGGAATCGGGAGAGACTGAAACTGGGGAAAATACCAGCAAACAAAAGCTCTAACAAAATTGTTTCAAAGAACAATTGATGGTCGCCTGAGAGGATGGATACAAAGTTAGGGTAAATATCGGTGGAGTCGTCTGGAGGAGGAATGACGTCGGGGTTGCCGTCGAAGGAAGAACTGGGGCCAAAGTCCCGTCGTCTGAAGGAGGAATGTCGTCGTGGCTGCTATCAGTCGGGTCGCTGGCGAGGTGTGTCGTCGCCATCAAGGGTGAGGGAGGGGAGGATCGGGATAGACTGAAGGCGGACGGCTAGGATTAGAATGAGTTCTAACTTATTTTTAGATTTTTATATGGTTTGTGTATAGTATTTTTCAAGGGCCTAAAAAACTCTAAATATTGGTTTGTATATAGCCAGCGTTGGTTTGTCTGTAACTCCCATTTTAATTTCTTCATAGCAGCGCCAACAACACACCGCACTCAAGCAATGAGCAATATGCATGTGTCAATAATCATTGTGGACAACATGATGGAAAGACTATGTGGTGTAACAATCCGGCACTATTGATCAATATGTGGACGAGTTCATCGAACTTGTCACCCATACATTCGGACTTCCGCCAAATGCTTAATTGGGACATCTCATGCAGGGTCTCCATGACCAAATGTATTGCCATCTACACTCCATCTACCCCACCTCCATCAACCGGGTCATAGATATGGCTATCAAGTGGAATTGAATTTGAATTTGGCCTTTGGCCAACTACTATAGTTCATCTTCATCCTCACACGGTCGCACCAATTACTCCAATTACGAGACTCACACTACCTTCAAACAATCGTTTCTAAACATTGCACCTCATCACCAACGAACCTTAAAACCACCACCTCTACCATCTACAGCCCCGTGCAATCTTACTATGCATCGCCTATCAATAAATCAATAATACAACGATCTTTGAAGGGTATATGCATCCGTTGTAAGCATCGATATTCACCCACCCGCGACTATACCCTTAAAGAATTGCAAGGCTTGTTCTAGGTTTATAATGAGAACACTGTAGCATATGTTTGGGCATAATAGATAAGGGACGATTCACCGCCGACATTTGATGGCACCACTCTCAAAGGACTCGACATTGCTTGTTATTGGTCGGGAGTATATTGGGACCCCCCCCCCCCACCCCCGATACGAAGCTTTGTGTTCACATGGTGCTTACTTAGATTACTTTCACGAGTGATAGAAGCGCGAATCATAGCATCATCTCCCACAACTTCATGTCCCACTTCAATTTCCCAATGGAGTTTTCTCCATGTTTCCTCGTGTATCTTAACGACAGACGACCATCTTCTATATGTGGACTATGCTACATCTTTGTGGTTGACATGGGTGTGCGTTCAATAATGGTGGATTTTTCCATATTGGGATTAAAAGGAATTGGTATTATCTTGGAGTGGCATAGTTATAATACTTCGGAGAGGTTGAGGTTAACCGGTCCATGTTATGATGACCTTCAATTACTTAGGTAGTACAGTCAGTTTTCAAGGAGATGCCCCACTTGTGCGTACTACATTGGATGTGCTCACTTCAAAAAAATTTATTGACAGATTTCAAAGAAAGTTTGAGGCAGATTGCATCAACATCCACATCATCCCATCAGCCACTATCTTCTCCCTAGACCAGCAGTGGCAATTATACCAATTACTAAATATATTAGTTAGTGTATTCATGGAACTCCATGTCCTAACGCACCAGTCACATACAAAATATACCACTCCACCAGAATACTATCATTGTTTGTGCAATACCCAAAGTTACAAATATCGGATGTCGGTAATGTTGGATTGAGTTTTTAAATGTCGAATCTCTGAAATCTAAGACATATCAAGGATATTTTAAAATGTCATAATTATATATCTCATTAATAAAAAAATATCTTTATGTACACTAGGTATAATAATATGTTCAAAAATTAAAAAATTAGCATAATAAGTTCATGAACACTGAGTCATGTATATCGAAAAATAAATTCAAAGTATATTCAAAATAAATTTAAAGAATATCCAAAATAAAATATTAGACACACAATAACAATTATTAACAAGTACAAATATATATGTTGTTAAATATATTTACATTTAACAAATACAAATTGATACATTATACAATAATTTTAGGGCGCTGTTACGTGCACATATCAGTGGTGTACTTTGATTTCTCTATTAAATATGTTACGCTGGTGTGATGTTCTCGAGCAAACAGAGAGCGACAATTGATCTTAGCTTCACAAACGTACCTATGAGCATAACAATCTAGCATAATTAACAATATGAATTAACGCTTCCACAAGCTCGTAACAAAAGATGAACAAGAACGGTTTTCAAATTGACGACTGTTAGAATAACTCATGTATTGGGCCCTTGTTTTAGGCTCATTTATGCTTTCTTCTCTTTTAGTCTCACATTTTGTATAGGATTTGTTCTCTCTCTCTTCCTCCTATATATATGTATTCTCTCCTTGTATTTACATACTCAATCAATACATACAAGCTTTGAGCTTTCTCTACATGGTATCAGAGCCAGATTACGATTCTCACGGTCTCCTTTGTTCTGACCGCACCTGTGATCTCTCGTGGCCTGCCTCCCGCGGCCTGTCTCTCGCTACCTGCCTTCGCGAGTTGTTCGTCTCTATCTGCTTGCCTCTGCGGCTTGTCCCTCTCAGTCCGCAGCTGTTCCGCTACCTCCTGTTACTCTCCTTCTCCCGTGGATCCACCCTTCCCCCCTTGCTTTTTATAGCCTTTCCTCCTTCCTAATTCGTGGGGCCACCTTCTTTTCTGTCCGCTGAGGACTCCCTACTCGCCGCGGCCGGTCTTCAGTCCGTCACTTTGCTCTCCGCTTCTGCCTTCCCAAATCCGCTTGTCTCTATACTCACGGTTTGCTTCCTCAGTTCGCTGATATGATCCGCCTGACCGTGCGGGCTGTTCCTTTCTCACTCACATCTTGGTCGCGGTCTCCTGCTCTTCTCCTCTCTGTCCACGCGACTTGTCTCTGCCCGCTGCGGCCTTCTTCTCTCTGTCCGCTTCGCCTTTGGTCGTGGCCTCCTCCAGCCGCTTGTGTTTTTCACACCTTGACCGGGCGATCTCTGCTCTAGTCGCGTCGGCTATCCTCTCTTGCGGATTGTTCTTATCCGTCGGCCTCTCCCTCTCTTCTTGCGGACTGCTCCTGTCCGTTGCGGCCTGATTCCTGTGCTTTGACCGCTACTGTGTTCACCTAGACCGTGCGGACTCTCTTTCTTTCCGCATTTGAGTCGCGATCTGACTCATCGCTGGTGCCAGTGTGACCGAGCGGACTAGTTTTCCTTTCCGCTTTCTTGGTCGCGGTCTCCTGTCCTTCCCGCCACGGCCTTGTCGTGCGGCCTCCTGCTCTTTCCGCGGCGGTCTTCCTAGGTCGTCTGGTTCTGCGGCCTGTCTCTATGGCTTCTTCTGGTAATTCTACGAGCTCGGCGGCCAGCCCGCCTACTGTCCACCCGGCCTGTCCGCCAGACCGCCCGGCCTGTTCTGCCGAACTCCGTGACGAGCTCCGGATCACAACAATTTCTCTTTCCGGCAAGAAAAACTTTATTCCATGGGTGCATTCAGTTCGGCGGGTTCTTCAGGCTAAGGGACTTCTGCCTCACCTTACTCGGGCACCTCCTTCTCCCCTTACGGATGATTGGCTCCGAAATGACGGACGCGTTCAGACTTGGATTCTGAATTCCTTGGATGGTGAGCCTTATCAAATGGCTATGTACCACGACACCGCCAAGGCTATGTAGGATGAGCTACATTCCTTGTACTCCGGCCGCGACAGCCTTCAGCATCTTTACGACATCCTCACTGACCTCTTCTCTCTCGACACTGGCGGCGCTTCAGATATGACCTCGTTTGTCGCTCGGGCTAAAACTCTTGCTGAAGCCTGGATCCAGCATCAGCCGCCCACCAATGATCATGCTGCTCAGCGAGCTCAGAAGGAAGCTGCTTGCATTGTCATCATCATGGCCCGCCTTCCATCTCATCTACAGAGTCTTCGTGCCCAGGTCCTGGCTGCTCCCACCACACCATCTTTCTCTGATGTCTGCTCCATGACTCTCTGGGTCTCCCCTCCTCCAGATCCTCCTGCTCCTTCTCCACCGGCTCTTCTTCAGCAGGCCCCTCCGCTCTTACCATCCCCTCCCACTTCTGCGGGACGTTCGGGCTCGCGGGGCCGTGGTCGTGGTGGCCGCGGCCGGCCAAAGTGCTCCTTCTGCGGGAAAGATGGTCATCTTGAGGTGACCTGCTATAAGAAAATCGGATATCCCCCTCGCCCGACGGCTTCTGTTGTTACTGAAGTCAGTTCTCCTGATCTTGAGACTGTCCGTCTTCAGCTCCAGCATCTCCAGGGCCTGCTCAACCCACCCTCGGCCTCCGTCGCCTCCGTCTCCAACACAGGTACTGCTTGTCTCTCCACCAGCCCGGGCTGGATTGTGGACTCTGGTGCCACTCATCACATTACTTCGCAACGGCCTGCAAAGTACTCGGACTCTCCTTATCTGAAGTCTATCAATGTGGCCAATGGGGCGCTGGTTCCTGTCTCCGGCTCGGCCGATCTTTCTCTCAACCAGTCCATCCTCCTTCGCTCGGCTCTTCATGTTCCGAGTTCACCCTTTAATTTATTATCTGTGGTGCGTCTTACAAGTGATATGGATTGTTCTATTATATTCACTTCTTCTTCTTTTGTTATACAGGATCGGCGGACGCGGACTACCATTGGTAGAGGCCAGCTGCGGAACGGGCTCTACTTATCGATGACTCTCCCACCATTCTGTCTTCCGTCTCCTCCACTGCATGGCATCGCCGACTTGGTCATGCCCCTCTACCAGTACTCCAGCGGGCTCTTCCAGATATTCCTTTTACTTCTTTTCAGTGTGACTCATGTATCCTCGGCAAACAGCCGCGTTCTTCTTTTCCTTCACATTGTACTCGGAGTGCAGCTCCCTTTGATCTCGTTCATTCGATGTATGAGGTCCATTTAGGATTCCCAGTATCTGTGGTTTTCGTTATTTTATCACGTTTATTGATGATCACTCTCGCACTACGTGACTCTACTTACTCCGTGAACGCTCCGAGCTTCCCCGGGTTTTTCGGGCATTTGTCCTCGAGACCCGGACGCAATTCAACACCACTCTCAAAACCCTCCGTACTGACAATGTTCGTGAGTACACCAGCCACGACTTTACCACTTTGTGTTCGGAATACGGGATTCTACATCAAACCTCTTGCGCTTACACGCCCCAGCAAAAAGGGGTTGCCGAACGAAAGAACCGCAATTTACTCGATGTCGCCCGCTCCCTCATACTTCAAATGCATGTTCCCAAGGCATACTGGAACTTTGCGGTTTCCACTGCCGGCTTTCTCATCAACCGCCATACCCTCCTCTGTCCTCAATTATGCTACTCCGTTTAGCATATTGTTTCCCTCCACTCAGGCTTTCCCTCTCCCGCCCCGTATCTTCGGCAGCACCTGCTATATCCACCGCCTCGGGCCCTCCTCGGATAAATTGGATCCCAGGGCGGTGAAACACATCTTTGTCGGCTACTCACGCATCCAGAAGTGCTATGTCTGTTACTCACCCGCTACTCGCAAGATCACCGTTTCTGTTGGTGTTACCTTCCGGGAAGAACAACCGTTTTTCCCTGCTCCGTTACCTGCTGCGCTCCCACCGACTCCTCTCCGGCCATCTTTACCATGCCTCGCTATTCCCGCTACTACACCTCATTTTCCCGTTTCTCCTGCCCCGCTCCTGCTACCACCAAACCACCAGTTATCTGTGTCTACACTCGTCGCACTCCCGGTTCCGTTGGCCCTCTGCAGCCGACCTCCACCACGGATACTTCGCGTCCTTCTGAACAGGTAACGCCTTCCACTGCCCATCCTCTGGATGCCTACGTCTCTCTTCATCGCCTCTCTCCTCCCCTGCACACATTTGCTACTTCTCTTTCTTCGATTGTTGTTCCTAACTCTGTGCAGGAGGTGCTTTAACATCCCGGCTGGCGGGCAGCCATGGAGGAGGAAATGTCTGCCCTCTGGGCTAACCATACCTGGACCGTTGTACCCCTTCCTCCGAGTCAGAAACCGGTTGGGTACAAGTGGGTCTTTGTCATCAAACATGCTGCTGATGGGACGATTGACAGTCTGAAGGCTCGTCTTGTGGCTCGCGGCTTCACCCAGCAACAGGGGCTCGACTATGAGGAAACTTTCTCTCTGGTCGCCAAGCTCAATACCGTTCGAGTCCTCAACTCTGTCGCTGTTCATCGTCAGTGGCCCCTCTTTCAACTCGATATCAAGAATGTCTTCTTAAATGGGGATCTCCAGGAGACGGTCTACATGCAACAACCGCCCGGGTTTGAGACCACGGGGGAGTCTCAGGTCTGCCGCCTTCTTAAGGCTCTGTATGGTCTCAAACAATCTCCACGAGCCTGGTTTGACAAATTCAGTAAGGTCCTTCGTGATATCGGTTTTACTCGAAGCTCGACCGACTTCTCGCTGTTCACTCGTCACCGACCAACAAGGACGGTCCTTCTGTTAGTATATGTTGACGACATCATCATTACAGGAGATGACTCACAAGGGATACATGCCGTCAAAGTGCATCTAAACTCAGTCTTCCAGACAAAGGACCTGGGAACTCTACGATACTTTCTGGGTCTTGAGGTTGCCAGGCGACCGGACGGGCTTATTCTATCTCAACGAAAGTACTGTATTAATCTTCTTCATGATGCTGGTCTTTTAGGGTGTAAGCCAAGTGATACCCCCATGGATGTAAACCACAAGTTATGTGCTCAGGCATCTGACTCGGATCTACTTCTCCAGAATCCTGAATATTATCGACGACTAGTTGGGAAATTGATCTATCTCACGGTTACCAGACCAGATATTTCCTTTGTTGTTGGTCTTGTCAGTCGATATATGCACTCTCCTCGTAAATCTCATCTTCAGGCTGTTGAACGTATTTTCAGGTACCTAAAAACAGCCCCGAGTCAAGGACTTGTTTACCGAACTTACTCGTCTGCTCCAACCTTAGTGGCATACTCTGATGCGAATTATGCTGGCTCTCTTGATGACCGACGATCTACTAGTGGTTTTTGCACATACTTTGGGGACCATTTGGTTACATGGCGAAGCAAAAAACAAGCGGTCGTTGCTTGATCATCAGCTGAGGCAGAATACCGGGCAATGACATCTGTTGTATCAGAACTGACGTGGCTTGAAAGTCTCCTCACTGATCTGGGTGTCAAATTACCTTCTCCGGCTCTTCTTCTTTGTGATAGCCAAGCGGCTATACATATCGCCAAGAACCCAGTTTTCCACGAAAGAACGAAGCACATTGAAGTCGATTGTCACTTCGTTCGAGAGAAAGTTAAAATGAAGAAGCTCGATCTCAAGCATGTTCCAAGGACGGAACAAGTTGCGGATGTCCTCACAAAGGCTCTTCCCAAGGCAACCTTCTATCAATGTCTGTCCAAGCTTGGTGCATACGATTTGTACGCTCCAGCTTGCGGGGGAGTGTTAGAATAACCCATGTATTGGGCCCTTGTTTTAGGCCCATTTATGCTTTCTTCTCTTTTAGTCCCACATCTTGTATAAGATTTGTCCTCTCTCTCTTCCTCCTATATATATGTATTCTCTCCTTGTATTTACATACTAAATCAATACATACAAGCTTTGAGCTTTCTCTACAACGACAAATATGTAACATGTGAATTGGGGCAAGCAGATATGATTTTTAAAGATCAAAATAAATAAACGAACATATCATAATGCTAACAGGCAACCAGCAAGGGAGATGAGAATCAAAGTACACCATTGGTGGGCAGCTACGTCGTATCCAAATAGGACAAAACTATAGTTTGAGGCTCGGGAGGCTCCTGAGAAGGTCGGAGCGGCGGTGGCAGAGTGCCAGACGGAGGTGAAATCGGGTAGCTAAAAGCAAACCATGATCTGGAGGTGGTCTACGGCTTCTGGAAAAGACCGGAATTGCTGAAAATGTACAGACACTATCTATTGTGTCATAGATGACGGAGGAAGGCTTGCCGGAACCCGCGAAGGCTGGCGATGGGGAGATAAGGTCCAGTGCGGCAAGATTCAAGTTGGACCGGCGACGCATGTGATGCGACTCGGATCCGCTGAAGGGGGATGGAAGTGGAAGGTTAGTCGGAACCCGCGTAATCTAGCGGAGACGGTATTGTGGATGGCGGAGGAACATTGGAGGCGGAAAGGATCGGCGGTTGTCCGTCAGGACTTATAGGAAACAAGGAGGAATTTCTCCTATTTCCAATTTCTGTCCAAGCCGCCTATTTTTTTGGGAAGAAGATGGGTTTTAATGCCCCGGGAATAAATCATTAAAGGAAATATTTGGTATTAAAAGGAGGATAGTCTTTATAAAGTAAAGTGGAAGATTTGCCTGTTTCAGAGGAGGTCAGCTGCATTATTAGGTTTCATTTTTTTAAAATAATTCTAAATATAGTGGGAAATTAAGTATTTGTTTACCCTTTTTAACTTTCTTTTTAGCATGCTTGCCTTAATTGACATGCCCCCTAATTTGACAAATCTTTTTATTGATGAACTTATTAGAAGAACACCCCAATAAGTCGGAACAACGAGCGTGAATGATGTGCGTGTTACAAAATATATGAGTGCATGCATGATAAAAATAAACGCGTGCTAAAATAAAAACTTTGAGTAAGATAAAACAAAATGTGGTGATGTGATGATGGGACGCGGGTTGCATCAGTTCTCCCTGGGTTGATCTTCGACCCTGTCGAGACTGTAATGTAGCGTGTGATAAGAAACTCCAGTCGTCGATTGGACCAGCTTGTACCCGCTCGTGTCAGTCCCTAACCCTACGCCAGAGTACGAGCCACCTCCTATTTCAATCCTGCACGTCGTCACCTGCCGAATTCACCGCTCTGTGTCATGCTCCTGTCCTGCGTCGACATCGACTGGAGACTGCCTACACCTTCCAAAGATGCCAATCTGTGTCATGCTCTTGTTCTGCGCCGACATCGACTGAGGAATTCCGCCATTTGTTGAAGGGTCGTCGCCGACTTATGACGTCTGCGCCAGCCCTCCCGTCTGGCCAACTGTTGTTCTCCAATTCCACCGAGGTACTGTTGCCTTATCGTGCATGAAAGATTTTGGAAGGACCTCTTCATGTGTTGTATCCTTGTCGTATCCTTACTCCGCTTATTAGATTATGCTTATGCAGTTCCGTTAAATACTTATAAGTTTGCCCCAAACGTTCGAATTGCTTATTTTACCGTTTATTCATAAATTATTGCTTGTGATTTTATGTTTGTGGCCGCGTTAGTCTCGTGGAAGTTTCGACTCGTCAAACACGTGAGAGTTCCATTCGAACAATATTAACGAATTTCTTAAAGTCCAAAACGACGAGTTTGTTCTGCGAGCAAACATTCGAGTTGATCTGTTCGGACTACAACAAATAAATTAATTCTAATTTTATTCTACATCAGATATGCATATATACATATATATAGATAGACATGTATATATATACATATATATATATATACAAACACGCACATATATAAATATACAGTACATGTGTGTGCGTTCAAGTGTTTAGTCTCACATCTCCTGTGAATTTTCTCATTCTCAATGCATGTTTTTACATCAACCGCATGCCCCCCCCCAACAATCAAACTTTGTTCTCTATCATATATCCTATGACAAATTCATTTCATTTCTCTCCTAAAGTATTTGCTCTATGTAATATCCTCATAATCTAGCACCCTGCACCCATGCGCAATAAACATATTCCACCTGGTCAAAGAATGCTCTTTGTCGGATATTCGTCATCCCAAAATATTATGTCTATTATGAACCCCAAATCTCTGAAACTACTGTAACTAGTGATGTGACATTTCTTAAAGAACACACTTATTTTTCACCGTTCACAACTCCCTCCACTACTCCTACAATACCTCTCCTTGTTCCATCGGACAAGGTCACTGATAATACTAACCGTCCTACTCCTAATTCTCCTTCTTTCATATCGCCATTACGTTTGATGTTGAGAGCCTCTCGCCACACATATTGCCCCATCCTCGGACTTACTAATTAGTTGCTTACAAAACCTTCAGTGCTACAATCTTCTCAGCCCACACCACCAGTTGAGCCTTCAGACGTAGACCTACCCATTGCACTACAAAAAATGTTCTCACATCAATCACCCAATTTCTTATTTTATATTTTATCATCATTTAACGTCCTCTACAAAGGATTTTTGTTAGATCTTGGGTTGCATACTCCACTTCATCCTCGGTTAAAAATGCACTCTCTCACCATAGATTGCTTGTACAATGTTAAAGGAACTCACTACACTAAACTCGAATCAAACGTGAATTTGGTTGCCTTACCTCATGTAAGAAGTGCTTGGTTGTAAATGGGTGTTTGTCATTAAGTAGAATCAAACATAACAGTAGAACGCCTCAAAGCTCGTCATGTCGCAAAGGGATGTACTCAAACAATTTGGAATTGATTTTACTGACAAGTTAATCTATGTAGCAAAACAATCGACTGTGTGTTTCTAGTCCATTGTTCTATCTAGGGGATGGTCAGTTTATCAACTCAATGTCATGAACACTTTCCTCAACTGTTATATTTTTTACTCTATCTACATGCAAAAACCTAGTCTCAAGTATGTCCGGCAAAAAACAAATGAGGCTTAAAACAATAATTGTGTGCGTGGTTTGATAAATTCAACACTGTTTTACAACAATGACTTCATCAGAAGTAGCTCTGATTAGCCACTCTTCATCCATTGGAGAACTCAAAGGCATAGTCATCCAACCAATTTATGTCAATGACATCATCACAGGAGTTGATATAGTTGAAATTTCAATGGTAAAGACACATCTGGCACACATTGTCATACAAAAGATCTTATACACAAATATTATTATCTCAAAAAAGTATATCCTTGATCTCCTCACCAAAACATGCCATCTTGGATGCAAACTTCCTGATATGCACATGGAGTTCAACATCTAATTAACCTGACTTTAGTCTAATCCAACTTATTTTGATCCAGGATGGTACAAAAGATTAGTTGGCAAATTTATTTACCTCAATTACTAGACCAAATATAGCATTCACAATAAGCATTATAAGTCTATACGTACAAAATCCTTAGAGATCTCACACATACTTAGTTAATAGAATTGTACGCTACTTAAAAGGAACTCTTGGACAAGAACTTCGCTACAAATCATCTACTATATTGTTTATAACAACGTTTGTTGATGCCAACTTTTTTGGCTTGATTGATAATCACACATCTACAAGTGGTCATATGATATTCTTAAAAGGAAATCTTGATACCTGATACAGTAAAAAAAGGTTGTGTTACGTGCCTGGTTGGTGGATTGTCTGAGAGCGGCAGGTGGATGATGGAGATGGGGATACAAGGGTTGTTAGCCCTAAAATGGTGAAGGAGATGAGAGAAGTTGAAACTCTAGAAGGGAAAGGGTGAGAAGAGGAGAGCTTAGGATGAGAAAGAACTTTGGTATCTTTTCCCGCATGACTACAGTGACCCCATGAGTTCCCTTAAATAGAACTCATAATGGCATAATGACAAATACAACAATAGACGTGTGAATATAAAAATACTACGACGTTAAAACTACGACTCGACTCGATAATAACTACTCCTCTCAATACATAAAGACTCGACTCGATAACATAAACAAGCCTATCGATATAACTACTAGATAACTAACGGAGGATCCGTAACACTCCATCCGTCCTTAATATATTGGTATCAGATTCTCTCGGTCCTCTTCCGTCGGCGCACATCAACACCTCTCCGCTAAAGTTGCTTCCAGTCGACCCCGGCGCTGCTCTGCCTCTGTCGTTTTTCGCAAGTCAAATGCTTCAGATCATGTAGCTCTGTCTCTGTCAGTTGCAGCTATCGCAGCATCCACCATTTCTGCCATTTCCGCAAGCCAGAGCCGTCATAGAGCGTTCGTCTGGATCGTCTCCATCCCGACGATCGATCCCCATGTGCGCACTCCGCCCAGACCCGACGCGTCGTTGCTTCGCCGATCAGTCGCATCCCAATCCTCCATGCATCGCGTCGACAACACCATGCCTCCTCGCCAACAACCCTCGTGCGCGCTCTGCTCCAACAGGATTATCGTGCTTGATGCTCCATCCTCGATTCGCAGTCCTCGAACAGTTCGTTGTCAACCTCTGCGTCGGCTGCTCTATACCATCAAACTGTCACTTCATCGAGCAAGTTGTGGTCTTATCCCATCTTCCGCGAGCCCCATCTGCAGCACGATATTCATCAAGCCCCATCATTTCATCGGGCAGCACACCACCTATACTCATAACAACATGTTTCTGTTTTTTTTTTCTTATCTTCTGGACCCAACCATCACATCTCTTTTTCCCCTTTTGACAGTCTCAGTCACACACGCCACCCCCATCCCATTTGTTTTATATTTTTATATTTTTCCTCCCAACCGCCCTCTCTCTCCCCTAATTTCATTATTTACTTTTGATTAATTCAAGGGGTTCTTAATATATTAATTATTCTACTTAATTCTTACCTAGAATTAATTAAGTAATTAATTATTTAAGTTGTCTGCTCCATTCTCCCCCGCCACCAAAGCTCGCCTCGCACAAATACTCGCTCGGCTTGATCGTTTGGACGCACGACTCGATCGCGTGCTCCAAACTCCTCTAGCTGAGTGTCGCGCCTCGCCAACCCCCGCGGACGGCTATTCCAACACACTGTCGTCAATCATCGTCACCACCGACTCGCCACGTGCAGTCGTTGCCGCCACCGCCACCGTCACCGTCGCTGCCACTGACTCGCCTCGTGCAGTCGTCGTCGCCGCCGCCATCCTCGCCACCACCATCGGACGCTGATGTTCCAACTCTCTCCAAGGTGGTCATCTTTCCACCGCTTTCGCCTCCTCTCCGGTCACCCGCACCGCCGCCTCTAGTCATCTCGCCGCCTCTACCGGCTCTTCCTCCGCCGACCCCGGCATTGCCGCCTCCTTCGGCCATCTCTGTAACGCCCCCGGTTTTTCTTTGTTTTGTTTGATCTTGGATTGGCGTTACAATGACGCATTTCCGGCCTTTCGCCGTTGTAGAGCGTGGTCCTAGCTCTTTAGGTTGCTTGTGTAGCCTGGTTGTAGCTTGTTAGCAAGATTCCCCAGCTAGCCGAAGTCTGTTTTGGTGACTTGGTTGGGCCTCTTAGGGAATGCTTGTGTTTTGGCTTCAGGAGGTGTTAGCCCGAGTGTGCGATCGTCGGATGTTGTTTTCGACCTCACCGTTGTTTTCGTAGCTTGGGTGTTTAGCTACGGTGCGAGTTTTGGTCGGAGTCCGGAATCGTTTGCTTTCGCGTCGTTTCGACGTTTGTTATGTTAGCTGTAATGTTTGTTGTGTTGTGCATGGCCTGGTGTGGCCGAGCTTGTTAGGCTGGTGCCTTATTTTCTTTTTAGCTAAGGAATTAGCTGTTTTTTGTGTGTATGTTTGGGTGACACGGCCTGGGTCACGGGCGTGACCCAGGGCGTGTCGTGCTCGGGTAGAGCTCTCCTTTGTGTGGTCGACGAATTTTGGTTGACGGGTGTTTTTGGTAGGAACACGGCCTGTGACACGGGCGTGTCACAGGGCGTGTCCCCCTTCGGTTCGTCGAGCTGCGCTCGATGGTCGTCAGGCGGTGTTTTAGTGAGTACACGGCAGTGACACGGGTGTGTCGTATCGGACACGGGCGTGACACGGGGTGTGTCTCTCTGTTCGACGATCGGCGCTCGACGATCGTCGAGCGGTGTTTGAGTTGGTACACGGCCTGTGACACGGGCGTGTCACAGGGCGTGTCACCTGTTTCGTCGAGCTGAGATCGACGATCGTCGAGGGGGTAGGTGGGTAGATGTGTGAGTACACGCCCCGTGACACGGGCGTGTCGGACCGGACACGGGCGTGTCACGGGCGTGTCTGGGGCGTGATCCATACTTTATTCCTGAGTGCTTCTTTTTATGCCGTGAACCGTTTTTCCTCCTCATTTTCGTCGTTCCCGAGTCTGGAGAGCTTCCAGCGGAGGGTTTTGGGAGGAGGCGGTGGTTTTTTGGCCGGTGATTGCGGGAGGGAGCTCGTTTTTCTCGTGCGACAGCGGATTTGGCTTGCTCTCGTCTAGATCTTCCCTTTCATGTAAGTCATTCTTGGTTTAGGGTTGATTCAAGGAGTTAAACTTCCTTTGGATTCTTTTCTTCTTCTCTAAATCGTTGCTTTTGACCCGTAGGTGGCCGATCTTGCCGCCAAGGCATGTTTCGTGTTGCAATCGCTGCATCTTGGTAGTAAGGCAAGTGGCTCCTTGCCCTTGCTAAGATTGACCCCTTTTTACCTTGTTACCTTGCTGTTTATTGCTCTTAAATTTCATCCATGTTCGATTTAGGTTGTCTAGGAATTTTGGCTAATCTCCTTCTTTTTATTATTCGCGGTTTGGTATCCAGTGGGTAGCTAGAGTTAGGGTGTGGCTGCGTTTAGTTGTAGTTTAAGTATAGTTGCGGTAGCCCCGAGTAGATAGGATAGAAGGGAGAGTTGGAATTAAATTCACAACTCTCTGATTTCGCGCGTTGAGAGAGTTTAGGCTGCGGTTTTAACTAAAATTTACGTTTACCCTAAGTAGAAAGCGCTGACAGCGCTGAGTGAGCCGAGTTCACTCAACGTCGTCATCCAGCGTAGGTTTTGCGGCTAAGTATTTTGGCGTCAAGTGAGTGGAGCTTACTCAACGCCGCGTCGAGTGGGCTCGACGTTTCTGTCTTGGGTTCGTGTGTTTCCTTAGGATTGTTAGTAGGACTTTTCCCTATTCTCTAGGGGGGTATTGGGTGTTCGGCTAGTTTTTGCATGCCGACTCTTGGGTTGTGGCAGGTGGTGGAGTTTTGGTGCCTCTGGAGGGGTGGTTTTATGTGGAGAGCTGTGGCCACTGCCTTTTGCCCCGGTTTGGGTTGGCATGTGTGGGACCCTAAAGCTGCCACTGTTTGACCCCTTAGCCCTTTTTGGATCTGGTTTGGTTATGTATTCAGATCCATGTTTTGACCACTGTCATTAACCCACAAGTTAGGACTGTTAGCTCCTTTTCTATTTTATGGCTATTTCTTTTGGCATATATGTACATGTCTTGTTGCTGTTGCAGGCTCTTTTGGAGGGCATGTTGTTTTTGATTGCTCGCAGTTGGCGTGCTTGATGTTCTTTAGACAGTGCTCTTTTCTTACTGTCATGCCCTTTCTTGTGCTTATAGCATTTTTTGTTGCCGGGTTGGTAGACCATTTTTAATTGCTCATAAATCTAATGCTCTATTTACCTTTTTGATTATTTTTCTTGCTGAGTTGTTCTTTTTTTGAATGCCTCAGGTCCAGGTTGTAGCCAGTTCAGCGGCTAGTTCTTTTGGAGGGGCTTGCTTGTGGCCTCTTGGGTAGCTGAGATAGCTGATCCTCGATTTTTGTGAGGTAGTTCTTTACCTTTTTGTATAGACATGCATACTCACCAGTGGGTTCGTGTCAGGTTGTTGACGTCCACTTGTGGCTTCTTGCGATGCTGGGTATGAACTTAAACTGTTATGTTTGCCTTTTTATGGATGTTTACTTGTCTTCTGGGAAGGATTTATGCTAGGTTGCATGTTAGGTATTTTAAACCCTAAAGCATTACTATATGTATCTCATGCACATCATATTTATAAAACTAAGACACTATTTTTTCTTTAGCGTAAAAGACTATCTTTTATATATATAATAATCATCTTAGAGTCGTGCATACCATGAGTCGTCCCTCGGGAACACTTATGCTCATTTAGGGTGTCAACTCAATTTAACCAAAGTATTTTCGCTGCGTATAAATATATTTTTAATTGTGGACTAGCTGATCCACCGTGCCGAGGGATACGGCCATTAACTATAACTGATTTTCTTTCATATTAATCTATGGTTTTCCTTAAAAACCTAGAGTCTGGAGTTTTGCCTGAACGTGTGCAGTTATCCTCTGCACGACGTGGCATCACGACGCGTGTTTTCTCTTGCTATGATACGATCTAATTGTTGAGAAAATGCGGGTTGTGACAATCTCACTGCCTCCTTTCCCGGTTGTTGCTCCGCTGGCCCCTGCCTTGCCGCTCTTGCCGGCCACATCGCCGCCTCTTCTGCCGGCCCATGCTCCGGTGACCCAGACGGATCCATTCCTGCTGCAGGTTGTCGCTTCTCTGACCGTTGTACTGTTGCTGCTCAACACCACACCACCGACCTCGCGGAATCCAATACCTTTGTCGTCGTCTTTCCAACGACGCCATCGCTACTGACCGACACCGCTGCCGCCACTACATCCGATCAAACATTGTTATGATGAGAGATCAAGCTACCAGAGGAGCCAACCATCCACGTAGAGTTCGAGCTTACGGTTAAGCTCGATGTCAAGGACGGATGAAATGTTACGGATCCTCCGTCAGTTATTTAGTAGTTATATCGATAGACTTGTTTATGTTATCGAGTCGAGTCTTTATGTATGGAGACGAGTAGTTATTATCGAGTCGATTCGTAGTCTTAGCGTCGTAGTATTTTTATATTCACGCGTGTATTGTTATATTTGTGATAATGTCATTATGAGTTCTATTTAAGGGAACTTGTGGGGTCATTGTAGTCATGCAAGAAAAGATATCAAGGTTATATCTAAGCGCGTCCTCGTCTCTGTTTTGCATCAAGATGTAGATAATCAAATGAATAAATTTGATTACAGTTAAATCAAATGATTATAATTGACTTGATGATCTAAAGGGTTACACTATAAGTGAATATCTTTATATATTATTATAGATATATATATACATGTATTCTCATTTTAAGTTGCAATAGAATTTTATTCTTCCCATAATGTGCAAGAAAGACATTGCTTGGCATTTAAGTATTGTTGGAGCTTGAGGAGACCGGGCGGTCTTATGTCTAACCGCAGCGGTCTGCTTCTCGCAGCGGTCTGGCGGTTTGGCTCAGCGGTCTGTTGGTGAACCTCAGCTAGTGGTCAGGAGGACAGCAGTAGTGGCGGTCTGAGGAATAGTCACAGCAGCGGCTTGGGTGTTAGTCGCTGCAGCGGTCTGGCAGAAACCCGCAGCAGCGGTCTGGTGATTAACCGCAGCAGTGGTCTGGAGGTTAGCCGCAGCGGTCTGGGTGTAGTCGCAGCAGTAGAGTGGATGTTAGCCACAACGGTCTGGAGGAAGCCGCAGCAGCGGACAGATGGTTAACCGCAACTGCGGTATGGTGGCAACCCGCGGTTGCGGTCTGGTGGCTTGCAGCAACTGCGGTCTGATGGTTAACCGCAACTGCGGTCTGGTGGCAACCCGCAGTTGCGGTCTGGCGGCCTGAACCAGCAGTCTTCCCTGGCAATGTGGCGACTTTCCTTAGTTACCGCAGGGTGTTCAGTTATTTAATGTATAGTGTGCGGTTTGACCATGTCAAACCGCATAGGCCGCCCGACTTGTATTTAATCTCATATCGGTTGTTGTATTCTCTCATCTCCCCCGTTTTCTATAAATAAGGGTACATATCTATGTAATGATTATCTTTTTGGAGCAATAAAATTTGTCGTTATTTAGCTCTTTTTACATGGTATCAGAGCTAATCGGTCCTTTGTTCCAGTTCGCGCGGCTTCTTTTTTGTTCGCGCGGTTTCCCTCCCTTGCCTGTTCTGTTCGCACAGCTTCCGTTCTATTCGCGCGATTTGCTTTTCGAATAGTTCTGTTCACACGGTTTCCTTGCGGCTTGTATTCCTCCTCCCTTTTTAGTCGCTTGTCTTTGCGACTTGTTCAGTTCGCGCGGGTTGTTTCTCTCTACCCGTGCGGTTTCTTGTTGTTTCTATGGACACTCCTGCTCTATCTTCTTCTTCTACTGTCTTTGCCCCTTCTTCTATTTCTACTTCTTCTTTCTCTGCTTCTGGTAATTAAAATACTGCTACGAAACTTACAGGACCAATTATCTTGACTGGAGTGTGTCCTTTATTTTTCTGCTGCGGTCTCAGCGCAAACGTCATCATTTGACTGATGATCCCTCTCCTTCTGGCTCTGGTTGGCCAACAGTTTGTCTGATGAGTGTCTTCCTGTCATCCGACATGATCCGACCGTCAAGACTGTTTGGAATCATCTTGCCGTTTTATATTCCAAGGGAGCTCAAACTTCGCGCATTTATATTTTGTATACCGATCTTTTTGCTCGCCCAGTCATGACTCCTGCTTCTGTTTATCAAGAGGTTCAGGCTCTTGGTGTTGAACTTCTTCAGCATAGACCTTTTTCTGCTGATTTGGCTGAACAACACAAGCATTTTCAGGAGCTTTTTGTTGTTTGCAATCTTCTTCGCCTACCGGACTCTTATGATATGATCCGTCAGCAAATTCTTGGAGAGGCGGATACTCCGACTCTGGATGCTACTGATGCCAGAATTTTTGTTGTTACTAGTCTTTTTCAGTGTCCTTTGCTTCCCGCTCCTTCTCTGTCTCCTGATATTGTTGCTCATCCTGCTCTTCATGACATCTATGGTGGTCGTGGAGGCCGTACTAGTGGCTGTAGTGGTCGTGGTTATTCTAAGCATCTTTGTTCTCATTGTTGCCGCCTTGGTCACTTGGTTGATCGTTGTTGGACCAAACATCATCATCTTCGTCCAACGTCGGTTGATTCCTCCAAGCAATCTACTTCCTCTTTAGCTACTTCGGGTGCAGCTCAGTTGGCGACAACGGGTAGGTGGCTCATTGATTCTGGTGCTAGTAATCATATGACGAGCAATTCTCGTCTTTTCTATTATCTTGACAAGAGCACCTGGTTACCTCCGGTTCTTATTGCGGATGGTTTTCCATCTCCAGTTTGTGGTTTTGGCATCCTGCATGTTACTCACTCTCTTCAGCTGCAGGACACTATTTATGTCCCGAATTTTTCGTGCAATCTTCTTTCTTTTACTGTGTTACGAACCCTCGTTGGGGCATGACGTACAAGCGCCGCGAGCCGCGCGTAGCGCCAGCATAAACTCATCTTTTATTTCCGCTCGTATTTCTTAATTTCGCTTAAGCAGTTTTTATCCTCATGTATTAAGCCCTAATGAAGATGGCATTTTGGGAACTTAAATGTTGGACCGGTTTCCCTTATATGGGCGATTGGATGTTTTGGAAGGGGAAGTAACAAGAAAAGTTAAAACTCTCTCTCTCTAATTTCTCTCTATCTCTCTCACTTTCTCCCGATTCCGGATCGACGGAAGCCCTAGCCGCACGCTCCCGCCTACCGCTCCAGCGCTTCTCTCGTTCGCTCGCCACCATAGATCGTCGGAGAGCCAAGAAGGCTCCCTCTTCCTTCCTTGAGGACTTCCCCGCTCTTCCACGGTACACCCGCTCTTAATCCCAAGCACGCAACAACGTGGTATCAGAGGAAACCTTCCTCCCCGCCCCCGCAACTTCCGATCTGGCGCCTCTCGCTTCCTTCGGGGCCTATCCAGCCAGGCCGACGCCGTCGGCACGGCTACAGCTCGGGTACAAGCCTTCCCCACTTTCGTCGGCAACCCTGCAGCCGGACTGCTCCTCTCAACCTCTTCCGCCGCTCCATCCGCTGTCCCGGCCGTCTTTTTCGCGGCCTATTATTCTGGGATCGTCACTTGACAAGGGGTTCCTCCTCGCTGCATCTACCGGTTTGCTTCCTTCCCCTTCCCCACGGGCTTCTTCCGCCATGGACGACGGAAATGGGGGCAGCCCTACCATCGCTCAAGTTTTGGAGTCCTTTAAGGCGATGATGGCGGACAACTACCAATCCCTTCTTGCTGCCCTCCGTTCGGACGGCATTCCGCCGGCGCCGTGTCCCACCGCCGACTCCTCGCCCTCCGTTCCGAATCTCCCAACCGAGCCCCGGCCGTCTGATTTTCCCTCCCGCTCTGACTACTCCACAGTGCCCCCATTATGTCAAACTTGATTTTCCGATCTTCGGCGGCCGCGAAGACCCCTTAACCTGGTTGACTTGTTGCGAGCAGTTTTTCGCCGCGCAACACACCCCCTGGGAGGACTGGCTTGGCGTAGCCTCCTTCCACCTCATGGGCTCGGCCCAATTGTGGTTCTCGCACCTTCATCGGGAGAGGCCCGATCTCACTTGGGACAACTTCAAGGCTCAGTGCACTCTCCGCTTTGGACCGCCACTCCACAGCAACCCCATCGGCAATCTGATCTCTCTAAAACAGTCTGGTACCATTGATGACTACTTGGAGCAATTCCAGGTGCTCCTGGAGCGTGCTCCATCCATTCCCCCGGCCCACCAGGTGGCCTTCTTCACCGCCAGACTCCACGAGCGGCTACGCATGGACGTGGAATTTCAGAACCCACCCGATCTCACTACAGCGATGAGTTTGGCGCGCCTCTGCGAGAAACGCATCCTCATGGACCGACCGTATCTGAGCCGTCGGACCGGCGAGAGCTCTTTTCGGAGTTCCACCCAGGCCCACACAACAATCAGCAGCAACCCCCACAGGCCCAAGGAGGGGGCACGACCCTCCACCATATGGCGCCTGTCCCCCAGGAGATGGCGGAACGACGTGTCAAGGGACTTTGCTTCAACTGTGATGAGCACTTCGAAAAGGGACACCGCTGCAAACGCCTTTTTTGGCTTGAGGTTGATGACCCCTCAGACGAGGAGTTTGGGGATGACAGGCCAGGGGAACCAGAGATCTCCATCAATGTCATGTCCGGCCCTCACACTTCCGACACATTCCAGATGCCGATTACTGTCGCGGGACACCGCCTCTTAGCCCTCATGGACACCGACAGTACCCACAGCTTCCTCAGTGACCTAGCCCCCCAGCGGCTTCAGCTCCCCATCACCATCCGCAGTCGTTTGAGCGTGGCCGTGGCGAATGGCGCCGCCATGACCTGTACCGGGGTGTGTCGAGCAGTTCCCATCACCGTGCAAGACTATCAGTCTCATGTCGACTTCTTCGTCATCGCCTTACGGGGATTCGATGTGGTTCTGGGCACGCGGTGGTTGCGCACTCTCGGTCCTATTTTGTGGGATTTGGATGGCATGACAATGTCGTGGGGGCCAGGACCCTGGCCGACGGTTTGGCAGGGTCGTCCGACAATTAATTCGAGCCGCGTCTCCTCCCTTCGGCTCGAGCCACCAGTGCAACATGATCTTTCGTCCCGCCTCGCGGAGTTTGGGGACACTATGCTTCCACCCACCGGGCTTCCCCCGTCCCGCCGCCAAGACCATCGTATTTGCCTCCTTCCAAACACCGCACCAGTGGTGGTCCGCCCCTACCATTACCTCTTTCTGCAGAAGGACGAGATTGAGCGGCATTGCGCCGACATGCTTCATCAGGGCATCATCCGTCACAACGTCTCTCCATTATCCTCTCCTGTCCTTTTGGTGCACAAAAAGGACAACTCCTGGCGTTTCTGTGTGGACTACCAAGCCCTGAACGCGATCACGATGAAGGACAAATTTCCCATTCCAGTGGTCGAGGAGCTGCTAGATAAGTTGCATGGGGCCCGCTTCTTCTCCAAGCTCGATCTTTGCTCAGGTTACCACCAGGTCTGAATGTTCCCCGCCGACGTGGAGAAGACGGTGTTCCGCACGCACCATGAGCATTTTGAGTTCCTTGTGATGCCCTTTGGGCTCACAAATGTTCTACCTTCCAGGCCCTCATGAATGAGGTATTCCGCCCTCTCCTTCGTTGATGTGTAGTTTTTTTCGATGATATTTTGGTATAGAGCAAGACGCGGGACGCCCATCTCGACCACCTCTGCACTGTTCTCCAACTGGTCCGCGCTCATCGTCTCTCCCTCAAGCGGGCCAAATGCTCCTTCGTCACGGACAGAGTGGCATACTTGGGTCACATCGTCGACCATTCGGGTGTTTCCGCAGATCCAGTCAAAATACAAGGCGTCCACGACTGGCCCCTTCCTCAGACTCAGCGGGAGCTCCGCGGGTTCCTCGGCTTAGCGGGGTATTACCGCCGCTTTATCCAGGAGTATACAGTGATCGTCGCGCCCTTACTTTCTCTCATGTGCCTCCAGCGTTTTGTTTGGGATGACACCGCCACGGCGGCCTTCCGCGTATTGCAGCAGGCTTTGGTGTCAGCTCCGGTCCTTCAACTTCCAGATTTCAAGAAAGATTTTCAGGTGGAGTGTGATGCTTCCGAACTCGGGTGTGGAGCGGTCCTTCAACAAGAGGGACACCCGGTCGCTTATTTCAGCCGCACGACAGCCCTCCACCACCAGAAACTTCTGGCATATGAGCAGGAGCTCATCGGCCTGGCCAAGGCAGTTCACCATTGGTGACCGTACTTGTGCGGCCGAGCTTTCGTCATCCGTACCGATCATTTCAGTCTTAAGTATTTGTTTGAGCAGCGCCTGACAACGTCCCACAGCAGCGCTGGGTGAGCCGGCTATTGGGCTATGACTTTCGCGTGGAAATCAAAGCGGGGCAATTGAATCGCGCGGTCGACGCTCTCTCCCGTCGTGACTCTTCGAACGCACTTATCTTTGCCGTCTCCACACCGTCATCTCTTGTTATGCTATGCCTCCGTCAGGCGATCCTCGGCACACCGGCCCTAGGCGAACTCCTACACCGCATTCAGGAGGGCCGCCTTCCGCCGCACTGGTCAGTCCAGGACGGCCTCATTCTGTACCGGGATCGCTTCTTTGTGCATGATTCTTCCCCGCTGATTCCTGACATTCTAGCGGTCGTTCATGGCCATACCCATGAAGGAGTGCAAAAGACCCTTCAGCCTGTGCGTGCCGAGTTCTTTTGGCAGGCCTCAAATAGAGCATACAGACATTCATTTCCACCTGCCTTATTTGCCAGCACAGCAAATCCGAGTCCCTTTATCCTGCGGGTCTCCTACAGCCTCTTTCAGTTCCCACTCAGATTTAGGCGGACATATCGATGGACTTCATCGAGGGATTGCCTCCTTCTCGGGGCCACTCCATCATCTTCGCCGTCGTCGACTGGTTCTCCAAGGGAGCGCACTTCATGGTCATGCACCGCCCCATCACCGGACCCACGGTGGCCCGAGCCTTCTTTGATTGGGTGTTTAGCCTCCATGGCATTCCTGAGAGTATTGTCTCTAACAGGGATAAAGTTTTCACTTCCCAGTTTTGGCAGGAGCTCTTTGCCCTTTGCGGCACAAAGCTGGCCCTCTCTTCCGCATACCACCCTCAGTTGGACGGCCAGACCGAAGTGGTCAATCAGACGCTCGAGATGTACCTCCGCTGCATTACCGGGGATCACGCCAAGGACTGGGCCGTTAGCTCTCATGGGTCAAATATTGCGACAACACGTCCTATCATATGGCCCTTCAGACTACTCCCTTCAGCCTCATCTATGGACGGGATCCCCCCCCCCCGCGTCCTTACCTATCGGAGTGCCGCCGCCCGTTCCACCGCCGTCGACACAGAGCTGCGCTCGTGCGACGAGCTTCTGTGCCTTGTCCGCGACCGCCTCCTCCAGGCTCAGGCACGCATGGAGACAACCTACAATCAGGGCCACCGCGAGCTGTTTTTTGTCCCGGGTGATTGGGTCTGGCTGAAGCGCCGCCCCTGCCGTGAATTGACTGTCTCCAAGGGAGCCTATCAAAAGTTGGGGCCCAAGTTCTTCGGCCTGTTCGAGATCTCCCACCGCATCGGAGAAGTAGCTTATCGCCTTCGCCTGCCCGCCGACGCCCAGATTCATAATGTCTTCCATGTGTCCCAGTTGAAGCCCTTCCTCGGCGAGCCACCCACCGCAACCCTGGTCCCACTGCCGCCGCCGCCACAGGACAAGCTTGAGGACAAGCTTGATGTCGAGCAGGGTGGAGATGTTACAAGCGTCACGAGCCGCGCGTAGCGCCCGCTTAAACTCATCTTTTATTTTCGCTCGTATTTCTTAATTTCGCTCAAGCAGTTTTTATCCTCATGTATTAAGCCCTAATGAGGAGGGCATTTTGGGAACTTAAATGTTGGACCGGTTTCCCTTATATGGGCGGTTGGATGTTTTGCAAGGGGAAGTAAGAAAAGTTAAAACTCTCTCTATAATTTCTCTCTATCTCTCTCCCTTTCTCCCGATTCCGGATCGACGGAAGCACTAGCCGCACGCTCCCGCCTACCGCTCCTGCGCTTCTCCCGTTCGCTCGCCACCATAGATCGTCGGAGAGCCAAGAAGGCTCCCTCTTCCTTCCTTCGGGACTTTCCCGCTCTTCCACGGTACACCCGCTCTCAATACCGAGCACGCAACATACTGCTCTTTGCAAACAGTTGAAATGTGAAGCTATTTTTACTGTCTCTACTTGGGCTTTTCAGATTCCTCATTTCAAGGAGATGATTGCTACTGGGATTGAGAGCGGCAGCTTGTTCTATCTTAATACTGCTTCTGCGTTTTTTGCATCTTCTTCTCTACTTTAGTGGCATCTTATAAAAATTGGAAGTTGTTGGAACTAATTTCTGAAAATTGGAAGTTGTTGGATGGTCACCAAATTTTTAGGGAAGATTCTTCTCATTGAGCATTGGTGGAGACGGTTAATCAATTTGATTGTCGGATCTCCAATAATATACATTGGACCACATCATCAAAGAAAAGAAAGTTACTGAATTGTCCTCAATTTTTTGAGAAAACCTCTTCGCATCATCCGTAGACTGCTCGTGTTGATGATTCGTTGATCCAATTACCGGTTCTCCAAAATTACGTCAAAATAACAGACATGACCACTTCCATTACTGCATGTTCAATTCAATTGTCTAGTGAACAACATAATTGGAATTTAGACTAATTCAAATTCTTAGGGTCCGTTCGGCGCGCAGACATTGGCTTTCTGGAATTGGCTTTGCCCAGAAAACCAATATCTGCAGGAATTGGATTTTTGCAGAAAACCAATTCTGCTCTTCGACTGCAAGATGGAATTCAGTGAACAGAATTGGAATTGATACTTAAAAGTTGTTCGGCTGCACAATGTAATTGGATTTTTGAAATTGAAATTTTTAGAAATTATAATTTTTTAATTTAAAACATTTAATCAAATACTAATAATAATTGAAGTTCAACACTTCATCATCCCCTTCAATTGTTGCACTATATAATTAGCATAATACTGATTTCAGCACTCTTATTCAGCATTATATAATTAGGCATAATACTGACTTCAAGAGTGGTGCTTTTCCTATCCTACTACACTCCAGATTGGGTTGTTCAAAACAATATTCTAGTTCAACATTACGCATACATAAAGGAGCCTATCCAGATCTAACATTATGGAGGAGCGTTCAATATTCCAGATCTAACATTATGCATACAATAAACCACCGATCTAACATTAGGCATCAAATCTTGATCTAACATGAAGAAGAAGAAGAATAAGAAAAGAGGAGATGTAGGAGGATCATGAAAAAGAAGAGAGGAAACGGAAAGAAGTTTCTCAGTCGGCGAAGTAGGTCGGGGGAAGCTTCGTTCGTGATATTTGATGCAGGAGGGGAAATCAGCGGGATGGGGAAGATCGTGAAAAGCCTAATCCAGAAAAAATGGAGAGGAAGATGAATAGGGAAGAAGAAGAAGAGAAGAGAAGAGATGGCGGAAAAAGAGCGAACGCTTGCAGAGAGAGGGAAGGGAGATCCAGAAAAAAATTAAGCAGGGAGAGGGAAGGGTGAGGGAGAGGAGGAAGAAGAAGAGGAGGTGGAGGAAGATGATACCAGGAAGAAGAAGAAGAAGAGGAGGATCAAGCGGGAGATAAAAGGGGTGGGAGATCCCGAAAAAAATTAAGCAGGGAGAGGGAGAGGAGGAAGAAGAGGAGGAGGTGGAGGAAGATGATACCAGGAAGAAGAAGAGGAGGATCATGCGTGAGTAGTCGGCGGACGCTTGCTGGTCGCGATAATTGGGAGGCAGAAAACCGCAGAAAACCTATCTCGGGATATAAGAATTCAGCTTTGATGTTTTACACTAAACTCAAAATCCGTGGGTTTTGGATTGAAAGCCAAAATCTGCTTAATTCTCGCTCGCCGAACAGCGAAATTGACTTTCTGGAACCCAAAGCCAATTCCAGAAAGCCAATTCTCGTGCGCCGAACGGACCATTATAGAAATTGGAATTGATCTCAATTCTTGAAATCCATTTCATTTCCATCAAAATGAATGGATTGTTAGGGATAATGCATTTTGTTAAAGGTAATATAATTACATAAAAGAGTAAGAAGAGGATAATTATATCTTGATATAATGCAGGTTAAATATGCAATCACATCTCACACCTCACATCTCACATCTTTGTATACGAACATGTTGAAATTATAGCCAATACCTTAGGGCACATATTTTTTGTAAAATTTTGTAACAAGCTAAAGCAAACTAAGATCAATTCCCTACCTTGACTAGGGTGTTAGAGTCTCTATTATGGTCCTTTACTCATGGGTAATCCTCTCGATCGCATGGATCTTAATTTAAACTATTCATTAGTGCCCACAAGCACGCCTTCATTAATCATGGAGGTGAATTAGTTGAATATACGTATTTTATTTTTGTTTGTTATATGTCACGTGATATGTCACGTGTTTGGAATCTTACATATGTATGCTTGCCTTGAGTTAGGGTTAATGTTAATTCATTTATTCTGCTATCTACTTGGTATCAGAGCCTAGCGCTCGCGATCCCGATCTCGCTTCCGCCGCGCTCGACCCGCTTCCGCTGCGCTCGATCCACTTCAGCCCATCTCCAGTGTCGTCTCCAGCGTCGCCTCCACAGCCCGTCGCTTCCTCCGCTCCTATAGCCCGTCTCCAAGCCGTCTCCAACGCCTAGGGCCTTCAGCGGCATCGCTTCTTCCACTTCCTCCTCCAGCGGCGTTCACAGCCTTCAGTGCCTCGCTACGACCGTTTTACGGGTGGCCCTTTGTCTCTGGCTGTTTTGTCCTCCATGGGGGCTGTCGGATACAACGTGGTCACATCCTCTGGTGTCCTCTCCGGCGGCGCGATCTAAGTGACACTCGTAGGATGTGATTTCTTCCATCTTGAGTTCTTCTTCTTGCTATATGCCTTCGGACGGTCGATGGGTGATTCCTCTAAAATCTCATCTTCTCCCAGCACAAGTCCCTCTTGAGATCCTCCTCAGAGTCACGGCCAATCTGGCTCCTTACAGAACACTAATGTTGTCTTGGATGACACAAATTATCTTGAATCGTCCAGGACGACACATCATGTTTTTCGAAGTCACCAGCTATATGGACATATTGATGGAACCACTGTTGACCCACCGCGTACCAATCTCTCATGAAAAAAATGAGATGCGGACAATTTCTTGATTGTCTCGTGGTTACTTCAATCTATGTCCCCTCAGGTGCATCGCAGCTACATGCTTCTTGATTCTGCTCATGAAATTTGGAAGAGGGCCCATGACACCCACTCTTAGGGAGGCAGTTCGACGAAGATTTATGAGCTCATTCGCCGTGTTTTGAAGCTGAAGAAGGAAACCATGTCTGTCTCTGCTTATTACTCTGAGTTCGAACATCTTTATCAGGAATTGGGTTACTTCAGCACATTTACTGCTGCATGCACTGCCGATGCGCAGGCTCTTCAGAAGGATAAACACCGCTTTCGTGTTCAAGTCTTTCTTATGGGACTCAATATGGAGTTTGAAGTTGTTCTCCTACATGTCCTCCATTGCGAGCCTTTTCCCTCTCTTAGGGAAGCCTGCAGAATGCTCCTCAGTAATGAGAATCGTCGCCGCTCTCTTGGTCCCTCTCTCGGCCACTCTGCCCTTGTTGGGATTGGTCGTAGCCCTCCTCTTTTTTCCTCCCCTGAATGCGACCACTGTGGAAAGAAATAACATACTAAGGATGTTTGTTTTCGTCTACACCCTCATTTTGCTCCTCCTGTTCGAGGATCTGGTGCTCGTAGGAGAGGTCATCGTGGTGGTGGTCGTCAGGCTGGTGCCCGCACACAATATTTTGCACATTCGACTGAAGTTTATGAGGACAACCCCCCTTTGGGGGCCTTTCTGCTATGGAGTTAGAGTCTTCCGTCGTATGTTGCGTTCCCATTCTGACTCTACATCGGCTGATTCTACTGTAGTGTTTGCTACATCAGGTATCTCCAGTGCTCATGATGTGTCTTCATCCCATTCTGAGTGGATCATTGACTCGGGTGTGACTGATCACATGACCGGCTCTGCCTCAGGTTTTATCTCGTACACTCCTCTCTCTGGTCATGATAAGTTTATTATTGTCAATGGTTTCCATTCTTCTATTGTTGGCGAAGGAACCATTGCTTGTTCTCCTGACCTATCTCATTTTTTTGGCTTGCATGTCCCTTTGTTTTCTCGCAATCTTCTCTTCATTATTCACTTAATTGCGTCTTTAAACTGCCCCGTAACCTCTTTTCCTGATATTTGTGTGTTTCGGGATCTGGATACGAAGCAGATGTTTGGCAGTGGTAGGAACATTGACGGACTGTATTTGCTGAACCATTCGTTATCTCCTGGTGCTCTCTCCAACACTCGTGCTCCGACTTTGCATGACATTTGGGGCTGGCATTTTCGTCTTGGCCACCCTTCTGTTTTATATTTTACCAAACTATTTCTTGTTTTCAGTTGTTTAATTAAATTGTTTACTTGTGACACCTGTGAAGCATCAAAACATGCTCGTCATAGTCTCAGTCATGTCTCTTTTCCTAATTCATGTCTGTTCGATGTAATTCATTTTGATGTTTGGGGTCTCTCTCTCGTGTTATTGTTATCTAGCTCTAAATGGTTTGTTACCTTCATTGATTGTTATTCTCATACTACTTGATTGTATTTGTTAAAAAGGGAGAGTGATGTGTTTACTTATTTTTGTTCCTTTCATCAAATGGTTGTCACACAGTTCAATCACACAATTCGTGTGTTTCGTAGTGATATGGTGGGGAGTATGATGATCAGGTAGCATTTGGTGTCTATTTTGTCGAGCATGGCATTCTTCATCAAACCACTTGCGTCTACACTTCTACTCAAAACGGCATGGCAGAATGAAAAAATAGGCACTTACTAGAGGTTGCTCGGTGTTTGTTAATTTTCATGAATCTTCCCAAGTCCTATTAGGGTGATGCAGTTTTGACTGCAGCTCATCTCATTAATCGTCTACTGTCGCGCTACTTTTCCTATGATACGTCCCTTTTTCATTTATCCCAGAAACACATTGTCCACACCTCTCACGTCTCTCCTCGCATCTTTGGTTCAATTTGTTTTGTTCATGTTCATACCCCGCATCGAGATAAATTGGATGCTCGTTCTTTTACATGTATTTTTGTCGGCTACTCTCATACCACCAAAGGTTATCGGTGTTATCACCCTCCTACATGTCACTTCTACTGCACTGTTGATGTTACTTTTCGTGAGGGAGAGTCGTATTTTGGTCCTCGTCAAGGGGAGACGAGTAGTAATATTGACAGGACTCTCGACTCTCCTCTTCTGATAGTTGTTTCTTCTCATATTTCTCCTACACTTGCCCCGATCTCTTCTTATACTGCTCTGGTTCCTCTCATTTTTATTCCTTCTATACTATATGCAAATGTAGCGAAGAATGTAAGGTTTTATGGATTCTGGAGTAAATGATCGAAAGGCCTCAGAACAAGCAGAGCTTACTTGAATGCCAGACCTGGGTGAGGAAGAGGGAAATTGTCTCGAAATGAATGCTGACTAAGGCACTGTTTGGCACGGTGGTGGCGGTCGTAAACATGGGGGTTAAACAATCATTCGTTAATGTCCCCCTAAGAAACTTCATTCACTTTTATGTTCAAAGGAATGAAGTTTTTTAGGTGAGCGTTAACGAATGACAGTTTAGCCCATACGTTTATGACCGCCGCCACTGCGCAAAAGAAGCATAAATCAGAAGTGTGGACGAGGCCCGGCTTCAATAGGGAAGAGGAGGTTGAGGGTGACTAGTCGGCGGCAGGAGATTCTACACGGAGAGTGCGTTGATTCCAAAAAAAAATAGGTGGGTTACTCTCACCTAAAAATAAGTGCAGTATTAAATACTGACCGTTGATCTGATACAGAAATAACATGATTGATCAAAATACTGATCAACGGTCAGTATTTAATACCATATGG
Organism: Platanthera guangdongensis; assembly: GCA_039583875.1. Lineage (NCBI taxonomy): Eukaryota > Viridiplantae > Streptophyta > Magnoliopsida > Asparagales > Orchidaceae > Platanthera > Platanthera guangdongensis. The sequence continues at coordinate 1,758,000 of CM077166.1, read as the reverse complement.
ACCGTAGGATATCAGATCAACGGTCAGTATTTAATATTGCACTCATTTCTAGGTGTGAGTAACCCACCTAAAAAAAATTTCATTGATTCCACCGGCAAAAGGCGAAGAAGATGCTATGAATGAGAAGAACTCCAGGTAGTAGTATCGAGAACTGGAGGTGACCGAACAGACATAGGACTCGTTGAATCTGTTAGGGAAAGGAGAGGACTCCCGACCTTGGATGAGGCTCTGATAGTGGTAGCGACGTGGGGAAATTGGTCAGCAGTTGGCAGGAGGCGAGGTTCAAAAATCATGATAGGCAATACCGAACTGAGGACAGGTTCCTCTGTTGGTATTGTTCCAATCTGTCGTGAACTGTCGTGAATGAAGAGGGCTAATTCTTTTATAAGAAATAACTTGGGTACGGTTTTGATTAGAAATCAATTTTTTAATTTCTTACTTACAGGAATAAGAATGAATTTAATGAGATATTCATATATACTCTCTTAGACCGCGTACCGCTGAGAAAGTACCGTTCGTGGATGTCCCGCCAGTGTTGGTGGCCGATTCTGCTCCAGATTTGGATGAAGACCTCCATGTTCTCCTCGCTCTACTTAAAGGTAATACTGGTGGCACCAAATATCTCATTGTCAATTACATTTCTTATCATCACCTCTTTCAAGCTCACAGAACTTTTAACTCATTTCTTACCTCTATTGTAATTCCTAAGATATGGCAGGAGGTTGTTCAAATACCTGAGTGGAAACAAGTTATGGAAGAAGAGATGTGTGTTTTGGAAAAAATGGTACATGGAAACTTGTGAGTCTTCCCCCTGGGAAGCGAAGAGTTGGATCGCGATGGATTTTTTCTATTAAGCAGAATCAAGATAGTATGGTGGAGCGGTATAAAGTGTGTTTGGTCGCTCAAGGGTATACCCAAACCAAAGAAAATGACTGTCAAGAAACCTTTGCCCTTGTTGTAAAGATGGATTTTATTCGTGTGATCCTCTATTGTGCTACATGTCTTGGGTGGGAGTTACAACAACTTGATGGAAAAAAAATCTTCTTGCATGGTGATCTGAAGGAAGTCTACATGACTATCTCACCTAAATTTACTAAAGGAGGGTCCAACGGAAAGGTCTGTCATCTGTAGAAATCCCTATATGGCCTGAAACAATCTCCTAGAGCTTGGTTTGGACGGTTTAACAAAACCATGCTACATTTGGGTTATACTCAAGGACGGGCTAATCATACTCTCTTCATCAAGAGGAGAGGAACTCAATTATCGATACTCATTGTATACGTGGATGACATCATCATTACAAGAGATGGCCTGGAGGAAATCATGCACTTGAAAGAACAGTTGGGCAAAGAATTTGAAGTTAATGATCTGGGAAAGTTGAAATACTTCTTGGGGATTGAGTACAGGGCTATGGCACAAGGAGTATGTGAGGGCTATGGCACAAGGAGTATGTGAGGGGTTGTGGTTGAAGACAACTCATCAGAATATAGGACTCTAGGTGAACAAACTTGTTATTATCTATTGCGACAACAAAGTTGTCATCAATAATGCTCACAATCTGGTTCAACATGATAGAACGAAACATATTGAAGTTGATCGACATTTCACCAAAAAATCACCTAGACAAGGAAAATATATGTACACCTTTCGAGAATTCTCGTGATCAAGTGGCCGACGTCTTCACCAAAAGAATAAGCTATGAAAATTTATGGATGAAACGGTCAAGTTGGGAATCATTGATATATACTCTCAACTTGAGGGGGGGGGGGGGGGGGGGGGGGGTGAATATGCATATTTTATTTTTCGCTTGTTATATGTCACATGTTTGGAGTCTTATATATGTAAGCTTTCCTTGAGTTAGGGTTAATGTGAATTCAATTCTTCCGCTGTCTACTGAATTCACTAATGAAATAAGACAGGTCTTCACAATACAAGAAAAATATCATGTCAAACCTCTGAAATAGACATTTTACATTGGAACTTTTTAATATTATGTAAATAAGACTATAATAACTAAAAAATGAACATAAGCATGTGAAAAAAAAACATTTTCACAGATCTTATTATTCTAAGAGTTTAAGAATAAATCTCTATAGTAATTCTATTAAGACTGCGTTATTTATAATATAGAAATAAGCATATGATTAAAAGGAAGAATTTTGATTCATATTTTAGTCCTAACTGCACAAAGCAAGTTGTAATTGGTATGGTAAGACAGCATCGTTGTTAGAAATAATAACAGTAATGTTCACACGTTTACAATATCTGAGAAGCATGGATGAAAAAAACATGCACAAAATAACCACTGACTGCAAAAAGAAGTTACTTTTTCTTGGCCCATCCTAAATTTATGGCAATAGAAACAAGTCATTTGAAGAATATTTTTGAGATTCCTGAACAGCAATGGATTGAAAATTAGTCTTGCAAGCTCAATATGACCATAGTGACCTGGGCAAAGTAAACCTTGTTGACCACAAGATTTGCACCTGAAATAGTAGTTAAAATGCCCCAATCAGTATAACTCATAAATTCAACATGATAAATCAAACAAATGAAAATTGTTATAAAAACGCTTACAACCTATGAAGCACCAGTACAAATACAGGGTATGGTATGTACTTGTACGACAATGCGGAATAAGAACACGGGTATGGCAACAAGTTATAATTAAAATATTATCAATATATATATCTAAATTGCATTAGAGGAAGTTCTTTAAAAGATTTTATGGTCCTAATATAAGAGCATCAAAACCATCTTGGTTGTGCAATCTTTACATTAGAGAGAGAGAGAAAAGAGAGAAGGTGAGAGAAGAAACATTTTTTAATATCTCTTAAACCTACTCAAAGAGCTCGATAGCTTGCACAGACGGGCAAAACTCGTTCGCAAACAAGAGCATTCGTGCACGAGCGTAGCCATGACTACTAGTATATACATTTATAAACACAACACAAGTGCAACATAAAATCCTCAAAACGTCAAGCACAACCAATTTAAAATAATCCAAATTGAATAAACACAAGTACACAACCTATAAAAACATGAAGTCCAAACATAAAATAGACAAGAATAATCCAAATTTAACAACTTATATTATTCAAAAGTTTACCCGCAATAAAAAAGTTAAACTTAAGCAAGGAGATCAGCCATTAATTCCATCTACTTCTCTGGTCTCCACTGCTAATGACCAATGCATCTTCTATCTATGGTTCATCCAGAGACAAGCATGCAACATCGAGAATACAAATACCATTAAGAATTTGACCATGCAATCTCCAATACCCGCATTATATTCCTTCCTTCATTGTATATATTATTGTCCTTTGATAATAGGCAAAGATTACAATGCATGTAGACAAACTCATCGACTTGTTGCAGTTGAATCAGGTTTATTATTAAAAAGTGAATGAAGAACCGTGTACTCTAATTTCTCTCACCGCATGAGGACGAAGAATGTTGAAAAAGAATTTTCATAGCAATCTTTTTCAATCACGACAATGAAGCTCTATACTAAAACCAACCATCTTTAAGCAACAAAACAGCTCCACACTTCAAACTATCTTACTCATTAGAAGCATGAGAAATCATGTGAACCTAGAAAATTAATTGATGAGGAGGTTCTCCTCCACCACATTAGCAAAGTAACTCACATACATTTCTCTTTGAAGAAATTTCTTATCTATAGTAGGAGCAACTCTATTTGGGCCACCACCAAACCATTCATAACTACGGTACATGTATTTTTAATAAATTATATAGCAATTTCATTGCACAAATATTGCATATTAAATATCAAATGTGTCGATAAGTTGTGTACATCAAATATGAGTCATGCGATGGAGAGGCATGCAACTCTTGATCCCTCATTATTGAGCACGTCATGAATTCTCCTGAAAAGAGCCATGAGTTTCAAAGTCCAACTTTTCATGTTTATAAGTTTGAACATCCACATTACCTATCTTGGAGTCTGTTATGGATCCAGCCGGCAGTTATCTAGTTAGATATTATTATATGTATTCATTGAATCGTATGTGTCGAGTCATTGTTATGCTATTTTAGATGTTTAGTATTGTACGCATTTCTTTATATTTTGAGTATTTTATGGTTATGTCATTGAGGGCCATATAGAAGAACCCTTAGAGTCATATATTGGAATCAATCTATGAATAAATAGTTTCTCTTTCTAAAATCCTCTCCTCCCTCAAGCCCTCTCCTCCTCAAGGGTTTCCTCTTCCTCTTCCCCAAACTTCCTCTAACTTCTTCCTTCCTCTACCTCCATTCTAGGTCTTTCCCCTGTATCCCCTCCTCCATCGATCTCCGGCTAAAGAAGCCCATAACATCTTGGAATTAGAGCTACTCCCTCCTCCCCATGGTCTTCTACTTCCATTACAACTCACGGCCCCGCCAAAATCCGTCCGTTGTTTCCTCATTCCAGCCAAGTTCCGGTCATTGTCGTCGTTTCAAACCGCACACCAGACGCTCCTCATTACCACAAGTTGGTTCAGAGCCCACTTTGTTCTCCACAGCATGCGTCAGCATCAAAAACGAAGAGCTGCAACACTTCACGACGCTATTTCTACCAGTCGTAACCTATTCTGCGTAGCAAACCAGAGATCAGTGCTTGCTTCTCAGCGTTTTCAATCTTCACGTATTACGCTCAATCTTGTGTGCGTCTCGAGCCGCACACGCATCCTTCCTCCAAGCGCATGATACATGCATCGTGCCGCTTCAGTCGCAAAGGCCGACGGACCTTCTGCTCGTCCAGAACCTGCTCAATCCCTTTAGAAGCTCTCGCGCCACCCTTCTTTTCAAAGCATCGAGCCCATCATTCTGCCATCAGAACACCTCATATCAAACAGCCCAATGAATTGTGTCGAACCCAGTGCAACTCTTCGAGCCCCTACAACACCCATAAAGCCCACACACCCTCTCCAATTAATTGATTTTTTAATTAATTCTTTATTAAATTAATTAATCAACTAATTATGATGGACGTCAAGCTTAGTGTCGCGGATGAGGTCGCTTTCTGTTCGATGTTGTTGAAGATGTCAACATCATTTCAGGACGTCGTATCTCGCTTCAATAACAAACTCGACAAGTTGGTGACATCGGGATGTTTCGGGGTCCCGCCTCCACCAGCGCCGCCGCCCTCCCCACCAGCATGTTACCTCCCCTTCCATTGCAGCTTGGTCGGTTTCACTGCCACCTCTTATGCCAGTCCTGTCATTGTCGGCCCATCTTGACCGCCTCTTGGCGCAGCTTCCACCATCGGCCATTCTGCCACCTGCTATGTCGACCCCTGTTTTGTTGGCCCCTACTCCGTCAGTACCTCCGATCATCTCACCGCATCTTCTACCGGTCTTCGCTCTACTACTCCTTGCTCTACCGGTCCTCGCTCTACAGGTTCTAACCCTGTAAGCCCTGCCAGCCACCTCGCCGCATCTTCCCTGACCGTCTATTCTATGAGCCCATCCAGACCCGCTCCTTCCGCTGGCCATTGTTCCCTCAGCCGCCCTGACATTTCTGCTTCTCGTCGCTCCGTCGGACCAGCCAAATCCATATCTTTTGTCATCCGTCTTTCTGACGGCGCCGCCACTACTCGACAGCGCTGCCACTACTCAACGCCGCCAACATCGTCGTGACACGCTACCAAGAACTATTTTGGCACAAATAAAGGAGCCCGAGCATCGGATCATCCGAGACGATTCGAGCTTGAGGACAAGCTCAAATTCAAGGACGGGTGGAGTGTTATAGATCCATCCATCGGTTACCTAGTTATATATTATTATATGTATTCATTGAGTCGCACGAGTCGAATCGCAGTTATGGTATTTTAGTATTTTACGCATTTCTTTGTATTTTGTATAATTTACGGTTATGTCATTGAGGGTCTTATATAAGGACCCTTAGAGTCATGTAATGGAATCAATCTATGAATGAAATAATTTCTTTCTCTTTCTAAATTCCTCTCCCTCAAGCCCTCTACTCATATAGGGTTTCCTCTTCCCCAAACTTCTTTTAACTTCTTCCTTCCTCTACCTCAAATATAGGGCTTGCCCGTGTATCCCCGCCTCCATTGATCTCCATCTAATGAATCCCATAATAGAGTCCAACATGTCATAAACCAAATGAAGGTAAGGCGTGTATTATTACAAACCCTAAATAAATAAATACATCATATGTATAGGCCTTTGCAACTATCTTGCCAGCACCATCCCACCATTTATCATTGTATACAAGCTCATATACTTCTTGAGTATTTCCATCTTCCTCTATATAAACTCCATTTGGGCATTCCCCCATATTAAACAGACATCTTCACGGCTGAAATGTCCAATATCTATGTCGACCTATAGGTTTTAAGGGGGAAATGATTTTTCCCTAAAAAATAAATTATGATATTTTGTAAATATAGGCTAAAATACCCATTTTTTATATATGGGCGGACACAATTTTTGAAATTATCAGCCATTATTTTACTCTAAATTATATTAGTAATAAACATGCTTAAATTGTATATATGTAATGCAATATACATTTGTTAATTTCTATTAAACAAAATATAAAAGCATATACATATTATTAGCTAATGTTTTTTAAGCACGGGAAGATTTATAATCAATAAGGAATATAATCTTTAAATATTCCTTAATTATTATAAAATTCAGTGTAATCTAAATAAAATTATTATACAATGGTAAATATATATAGCAATTTATCTATTTTTACTTATTTTGGATATTGATTAGTAGTCGCAGTGTGTTACTCTTCAAATCAATTTTGAAATATATATGACACATTGTTTTTCTACAAGATATACTATTTTTTAACTTTTAGAACATACGAGTGCCCGACACGGGGCTCCGCCCCTATGGCCTCGTGCAACAGTACCTAACAGGCGACGGCGGGCTTTGCCCGCTACCGGCGGGCTTCGCCCGTCCGCAGCTGGCTCCGCCCGACCCGCAACATATACATATGAGTACTCAAAATGACCGTAAAAAAATATAAATCAAGAATACAATTTTTATTTTGTAAAACAAATTATATTTTAACGTTAAAACATTAACCCATCTCTTATAATTCCTAGCTAGAGACAATAGGTTTAGGGTATCTAGTGTTTTTATTTTTTTATCTTAATATTGTAAAGTTGTGTAATTACCTAAAAGGACATTGTCTTTATAATATACTAATATAAAGTTCTGTATAATTGTGTAATTATGAATACAACTATAAGGGCAATATAGGGATATTTGCAATGTTTCATCAAAGATTAGTTTTCGTATAATAGTAGAGATATAAGTGTACTTAATATATATAACTATTTAAGAGATATGGACCTACAAATAAAATTGGGTGTACTTCACTAATAGCTTCAAACATCAAATTAGTAATATTATCCTTGTAAAACTTACCACACCAACTACCTTCAAAAATAATTGGGTCATCCTTAAATACAGTCATAAAACTATTCAATGGCCGTCTTTGAGCATCCTTCTTACCATTACTTACCAAGCTTTCTTTTAGACTCTAACTTTATTTAATTGGCTCAAGCAATCTTGTAATATTAATTCTTTTTTGTAAATGAGTGGTCATTGGAGTCAGTGGTGGGCGCATAGATTTTCCATTGTGTGGGCGGTGTACAAAAAATATCAAAAAGATAAAATAAAAAAATATTATGAATTTGAATTACATATAAAATTGGTAAATAAATGTGTCATACATAGAAAATAAAATGATAAATAAATATGTCATATATATGAAATAAATGTGTTAGGAAATAAAATGATAAATAAATACGTTAGGAAATAAATTGATAAATAAATGTAACATGCATAAGACTTGAACCCATGACCACATAGTTAAATACTAAACACTACCAACTTAACAAACAGACTTACTTCCTTGATTTTATTCATGAGTATATATATTTGGTATCTAACAAATAAATAAAATATACTTTCTATTATTGAAAAATAGTATTTTTTTTAGAAACCGGTGTGGCCGGCCGCCCACACTGGGCCCTATGTGGGTATCTAAGAGGAACAAACTTGTCATGGTTATGGTTGCAACAAAATTACAAAATGGAATGGCAAACCATCAAAATAAAACATTCCAGTAAAATGAATTTTACTTATCCCTAGTTTTATTTTTGAAAATACATGCCAATAGAACCAACTCTTCATATTTTCCCATTCCCAAATGATGGAGCAGCCTGACTTGCATTAGGAAATGGAGACAACTCCCATCATTCTTTTTCATAAGAACCATTCTCTGAAGCACTCTTGAATTATGTAATAACGTTGGCACATACCCTAATATAATTCCCTGTTAATTTAAGCAAATAATTTTTTTCTCTTTGCATGACTGGTATAATTCAACCACGCAGAATAATTGAAATATAAGCCCGTCATTGTAAACAACAATCTAAATAAATCAACTAGTAGCCCTAGACGATGAACCAGTAGCAAAAGAACAAAAAACATAGATTGAAACAAAGCCTAAACCTAATTATAATAACCATAAAATTCAAAAAAGCATAAACGCAAAAACCCCGCTTTGGAAAAAAATAACCAAGCAGAGGATTTCCTAAGAATTTAGTTGTCAAGAATACCTATCACTATCCCAATCCTCCTCAATAATCACAGTCCTCAGTTTGCTCGTCCTGATCATAGTCAAGCTTGGTCTCCCCATCAAGAAGTAGATTCCATGTAGGTTACTGGACCGTCATGTGTAATCTACTGGAATCAATAGTATTGCATGCCTCTAAGACAGGTTGATCCTCTAACACGGCCCTAGCCTTTTTGTGTTTGAAATAATAGTGCATCAGTGGGCCCAAATTTAGGAGATTTCCTAATAATAGATCCTTGGGGCTTAGAACAAAATTGAATCGGGGCATAAGTCCTAGATAATGCTCACACTCAAGTGCAGGATGAAATGTTTGCTTACTAGATTCAAATGTGGGAATCAACTCCCGAGGAATCTAGGACCGAAGTCCAGCACAAAATTTGGAAGCAATCATAATGGGTTCCTACTGCATCTCCCTCCACTACCAGTTTGTCAAATCAAATCATATGGAATTGGCAATAGATCCATTGCCTCGAGGCATACAACTAGTCTAAGAGGCAACTCATATATGAGCAAGGAAGGTACATCACTTTAAATTTTATCATCATATATGCCCACCAAAAAATGAATCTAAGTCCCTCATGCCCTTACAATCTACTCTAAACTAGCCCAACATATCTTGCCTGACCATGAGGTATTATCTTGGAAAATTTAACTGGATGTTCAGTCATCTAATATCAATCAAAAATAGCAATCTGCTGACTGTCAAAGGATGATGCCTATAGTCTGAGCCTACTCAATTATGAGCCCCTCTACAAAGAACTTGGTCATCCTTACCATAATCAAATCATGTTCGTGGCGGGTCGTTGTGCAATATTTAATTTATTTATTATCATAAAGCTTACAATATCGGATTTTTAAAAAAAATGGGCATCAAATAGCCCAAAGATAGTGTCTATCAAAACTTTCTTAATATTTAAACCCAAAGTTATACTCAAATAATTCGTGATAAAAATACATAAAATAATTTCATTATTATATTTTTAAAAATTTACTCATAAAAATGAAATTAGTCAATTAATTTAGTAAAACTTTGGGGAATGTTACACCGCCAACCCTCAAGAAAACTCGGTCATTGTTTCTTCGGCCTCTTCCAATTTATGGGAGATGATACGATGACTCCGTCGTCAGGTAGACATCGCTCCACGAGCTTTTGGCACCCACTTTCCTTGTATAGCAGTTGTTGAGACATTTAGTCAAGTACTCATTGTGAGATACATCGTTAAGAAGGCATATACTCGTCCGTCAAATACTCGCTCCTCTCGTATTCTCTGTGAATACCAAATCTAATGTCGAATACACTTGTAATAACTCAAATAATAGCCTCTTTGGCCATATATACAAAAAATTAAAATTTTTAAACCCTTATTTTCTTTCTTCAGCCCCCATTTATGAAGTTTCTATTAATCAAAAATGAGATCGTATCATACTCTATCACATCACATCATGTAGTTAAAAGATTGAATAATACAATAGAAATGCAAACACCTCAACAAAACTCCCAACCTTGAATTATAATAATCTCAAGAAACAATAAATAACATAGTTATTAATAACAGAATATGCATTGAATATGTAATAACATAAAAGAAAGAAACGTAGTCAACTCAAATATTTTAAGATATGTAGATCTCATATCAAATAATAAAAATGGCCAAAATAGGTAATGGAAATCTTGGAGAGGTAGTCCTTCCTACCAGGCAATGTCTGTAGAAAGATGAAGTACCACAATACAAACAAAAATCTCATTAAAACTCAGACTTTCAATCTCCTATTGTCCCAAGAAATGAAAATGGACTACCTTGCCTTAGTAGGTTCAATTAGTTCTTAAGCCAAAACCTACCTAGTAAATTTAATAAATAAATATGGAACAATGAGAACAAATGTAAAAATCAGTCAAAGCTGAACATTTTTCTTCTATTAAACTGACTACTCCCATGCATTTTTAACAGTATGAATAGACAGAAACAACTGATAAAAATAGATTTTTCTGAAGTGTTTAGTTTAAGGATATCATATCTTAAAAAATCACAGCTAGCACAGGGACGGGAACGGGATACGGGATATGATACGAAACAGATATGTGAAACGTGATTCTAAAAAAATAAGGATATGGGAAACGTGATTATAAAAAAAATAAGGATACGGGAAACATTTTTAAATTATTGTAATATAAGTATAAATTAATATAAAAACAAGACAACTAACAAAGTAGTTGTATATATCTTGAATTGTAATGAAAAAATTTTAATAGGAATACGGCATAAACCATGCATATGGAAACCAGGACTTCAAACTTATATTATACATTATTGGGATTTCATATAACGCTATAAATAATATTTCATAAAATGCTATAAAATATATAGAGAAGATTCAAGTAAATAAGCACCATAAAGAACAATATACCACATGCATGCATCATTACATCAAATGATTATTGTTTTGTTACATTCGCATACAAAATATTAAGTTTAAAAATTAAATATTCTCTCCAATAGTGTCAAATTCACCATCTTCTTCAATAATCGAGAGTTTCAACTTGGTTCATCAAGCGATAGATTAGCTATCTCAAGTGTAACTACATCTTTGAATGACTCAAAGCCATCGCCCGTAATATACCACAATATAGACTCTCATTCATTGTATTTTTGATCTATTCTAGAAATAAGTTAAAAATTGCTATTAATACTTAAGAAATCTTCTGCACATTGCGGTGTCATTCTATTCCTTTTCATTGAATGGATAAAGGAGTAAATACTCCAATTTCTGAAGGGGTCGACGAGCCATGATTTATCCACCAAGTCTTTGGGTCTAAGTGATAATGATTTTGAATTGAATATAAAAGCTTCGATGGGACTTTACCGCACGGGCGTGAAATGAAATAGATAAGGGCGGGACTTTACCACACGGGAATTGTCTATCCCGCTTGTGGGATACATGATTCTGAATTAAATCGTTTTTATTTAAAAATGTGTTTCATAGAGTTTCGGAAACGCGTTTCCCGTATTTGATACGTGTCTAAGCCCATACGTGGAGCATTTTTAAGTATCCGTGCTTCGTAGAAGTAGAATCACAGTCAATGCACACGTAATTTTATCATTATTAGTAAATTACTTAGTATTAGTAATGTATATGATTTTATTCTTAGTCAACATGGTATCTGAAGCATGCCCCCCCTCACACCACCACACACACCATCTCGCCTCCGCCCACCTGTACTTCGTTCGATCAGCCTTTTCTCACTCTTCTCTAGCAGATGCATCACACCTTTGTCAATACACGTTAGCTTCCTGCATAAATCGGCCCCAGAGCTCCATCCACAGTGGCTCGCGAATTAGGCAGTTGGTCCATGTCTGACGGGATGGGCTTTTGACCCAGTTCGGCGGAGGATTGCTTCAAAATTTGGAGGGGTCTTTCGTATTCCCCTTCCTATCATCATAGTAAATTTCTATCGTATTACAATGGTTGGATGCACTACAAACCCAAATATAAATTTTTTTTTACTTTAGAAGTAAATAGCAAGCAACTAAATAATTGGTGCTTCAATGGACCTACTCTTTTGAAGACAATGGGCATGCTCTTTTGAGGAGAATGGACTTGCTCTTCTGAGGACAATGGACTTCCTCTATTGATAACAATGGACTTGCTATTTTGACGACAATGGACTTGCTATTTTGACGACAATGGACTTGTTATTTTGACGACATTCACTCAGAGGACTTCAGCTGCTCCTATGATGGTGTTCTTCCGGGAGTGTTTTTTCCCGCAGTCTTTTTGGTGGCCTAAAAACAACGCAAGCCATGTCGAATGTGATTGATTTTGGTGGCTACATGACTCTTGTTGGATCTAACCAGATTAATCACGATCATAATGTTTCTCAGATCACCAAAATTCATTTGGGTGATACAAAATACATATTGTGGTCTCGCTCTATCACCTTAGACCTCAAGAGTCGCAGACTGTTCGGCTATATTAGTGGATCCACAAAAGAACTTGACAGGAGCTTCACGGGTTGGACACAATGGGAGTAAGACAACTCTTTAGTCATGTCATGGCTTACAAACTCCGTACAGGAGACTATTGTCTGCAACAATTATTCCTAGATACTGCGACGGATGTATGGAAGTGCGTTGAATCTAGCTATTCATGCAAGGAGGGATGCAACCCAGATCATCCAGCTAAGACCCTAAGATATTCCTTCGACAAGGGGGTCATCCACTTTCAGTCTATTACCAAGAATTTTGCCCATCTATACCAAGAGTATGATCATATTAACTCTTTCATCATGGTATGTCATGCAGATGAGCTTCTGTTTTCCACACGGGGAAGCATAATAGTGTATTTGAATTTTTACACAAGCTTCAAAGGAACATCGATCAAATTATTGTCTAAATTCTTGAGTGTGTTCTAATACCCTCACTTCAGGAGGTATATAATGTTGGAGAGCATCCCGCCTGACCCGTTCAGGTCTACTCTCGTCGACCTCGGACACAGTGACATTCGAGACCGCTCATCATGAGCAAATCGCCGATCATAGCAATAGTTGTTTGTTTTTTTTTATTTCTAGTTGTATTTTTCTTATTTTGGAGACCGCAACGAAGGGCGAATCATAGTTGTTCCTTGTCCACCTAGCGTCTATATATTGAGGGTGAGGGCTCTCATTCAGGGGTATTAAAAATTTTAGTGTTGAAGTCTTATCATTGATCATTTTGACGTCAGAGTGATCCCCGAGCGTGAAGCCTGAAACTCCCGTTCTCCTTGTCGTAAGCCCCTCTCCACTCCCCCCACCACCTCGGCGCTCCCTCCTTGGCCGACTAGAGTAGCCCTCATTTCCCATCAACCTTCCTCCCCGCCCCCCTCCTTGGTTGGATACAGCAACCCCCATTTCACCTCCCATCTTGGTCCCCCCCACCCCGTTCATCCACCAACAGCAACCCACAACCCCCACCCCCCCCCCTCCAATTCTTCGACGCCCCATTTCCCCTCTAATCTTCTTCCCCCATTCATACTCCAACAGCCCAACAAAATGCCCCATTCCACCTCCCTTAATCCCCATAAATTCATTTCCAGCGAACACCGGAATCACTCTCCGGTCACCTCAAGTGATTCCCATCCATCCCCCTCTCAATTTCCTCCATTTTTTTGCTTTTCAACGATCGACAGAAAACACTTCCAGTGGTCCTCATTGGAAACCGCCAACGGCGGTCACCACCTCCCCACTACCCCCACAACTACCCCATAACTACCTTCCAACTTGCACCACTATACCACTTTCCCATTTTCCTAATTTTTAGGATCCACTCCTAAAATATAGCCCACGACCTCTCCCCACGACCCACATATCAGCCATCCCTCTCTATTTCCTCCCTACTTTCCATGTGGAACCACAAAACTTATCCCCGCCCCCCAAAAACAACCCCCATCTCCCTATATTCAACAGCCCCCTTTGATTATCCTCTGAGTCGACCGCCTCCCAGGTGGCTCTCCCGCCGACTCCAAATCTCTATAGATTCATCCCAGTTCTGCCCTTTCAATATTGTGTGAGCCCAAAGTGTTTTTTGTTATCTCTTTTCAGTTGAATATTGTGTTTAATCTCTACGTGATGGGATATTAGATTGTAAGCAACGATTTCAGTTATTTACGTCTTTGTATTTTCTCATTTAATTTTGCGCACTCTGGCATTTGTACTCTTTTGTTGTTTCCTTAATTTAAATGTTTTTTTCGGGAGAAAAATCAAAAGAAAATGGTTTTAAACTACTTTATTGCAAACTTACTGTTGTTGAAAATTGTGTCTGCATCTATCTTTAGTTCCCTTAGGGTATTACCCTACGTTAGTTTGGTATCGGAGCTAGGTTAGGGCCATTTTTCGTGTTATATAGTGGTAAGGCATTTTGATGTCAAGGTGAACCCCTCTATATAATCAAGCTGCTACCAGTTCCAACACGGATATGCCTATGTTTAATCTCCGAAAAAATTGAAAAATCAATTTGATCAAATCGATGCACAATTTCACGAACTTAGAGAGCAATTTGAAACCCTCACCACAATAGTAGATGATATAGAACCTCGTAAGACTCCCCGTCCACTAGGAACTGCTAGGCCATAAGTTGCCCAAAGTGAGTATCGTCGTGATATGTAGAGAATCCTAACCAATACACTCCATATTGCATATTCAACAACCCACTTGCACATGCTTCCCCACCAATCCAAGAGGGCTCGGGGTTCGTCAACGAGTGTCATAGAAACTCCATCGGTGGACAGTATCATCTTAGACCAAAGGAACAACATCATCCTAGATATTCACCGAATAGAGGCCATGCTCAAGACGCGCGATGCGATCACAACCGAGATGACTATGTTGGCCATTATGAGGCCCCTAGAGAATATGGAGGTGAGGATGACATTAACCATCATATTCGTATCCATGTTCCATCCTATGATGGGCAATTAAATCCCAAGGTATTTAATGACTGATTATTGGATATGAGTAATTATTTTGATTTGTATGAGATGACTGGCGAGAGGCGAGGGAGGTTTATTAAGACGAAGTTAGTTGGGCAAGCCAAGAATTATTGGACGAGTTTGGAGCATTCTTTAAATAAAGAGGGTCACTACCTCATCACCTGATGGGTCGATAAGAAGCAAAAACTTAAAGAAAAATATTTTCCCACTTTGTACTTTAATCATCTCCTGGATCACCTCCTACCTCTATGACAAGGAACTCTTTTCGTAATCGAGTATATGACTCGCTTTGATGAACTGGTCGTGAGGAGTAATATTATTGAGGAGCATGTCATGACGGCCTCCTGCTTAAGGGGCAGACTACCAGCAAACATCTATAGGGAACTCATTCCCCATCACCTGGAGATAGTTGAGCAAATATTCCATCTTGCATTAGAATACGAGCAGTACTTAAGTACTTTAGGTCTGAGGCGACCTAATTCACAGTTTAATAGTTCTGTACATAGGAGGCTCCTTCAACAGGGACCCACCCTATACAACCCCGTGTTCGCCGAGTGGGTCCCTCAAGGAGTCTCAGGGGCAAAAGGGCCCCATGACCCAGGATAACCAAGCAGGTGAGTGGGGCAATCGGGCCCGCACTCGCCCAAGACCGCAGGCTTGCGCGTGGTCGGGCAAATGAGGCCAACAGTTTGCATTCGCCCATGGCCTGAAGCTTGAGCGTAGCAGGCGAGTGTGACAGTCTATACGCACCCGCCCTAGGCAGCTAGTGAGTAGTGGGCAAGTGCCAATTTCATCGGGCACTCGCCCTCAGCCAGGAGTAGGCGGGTGTTCGCCATCTCATCTAGGCATTCGCCACTCCTTCGTGGAGTGTTATGTTTTGGTCTGCTAATAGTCTATCCAAACAGCGGAGTTAAGTGGTTGGCATACCGGGTTGGGGCGCGTATAAAAGATCCGAACATCGGAGTTACATTGCTTGCAGACCAGACTTGGAAAACTATATATAGATCTGTAGGGGCACCTTTGGACGGGAGCTCTCTTTGGCTTCTTCTTCCCCGAGTTTTCTGGTTGGCTTTCAAGCGCCCTCCAAGATGCCCCAGCTCAGCATTGGCTAGGGAGGGGAAGCGCTCTAAGATATTTCGGGTGTGTGGTGGGACCTTCGCGTTGTAGCCCAGGATCTGTTCCTAGCCCTAAGTCTTTGGTCGTGTGCACTTCTTCAGGAGAAGTTGGTGTGAGGTTACCCCTTTCGGGTCCAAACTCCACAAGAAGCTAAGTTTCGGTTTCAACATTTTTGGTGCGGTGAGCGCGGAGAGTAACCAGCACAAGAAAGCCCTGAGTAGGTTCCATGGCTAGAGATGAAGGAGAAGGAGCTGAGCGGGTGAAATCGCCATCCCCGCAGGGTGTGGCCACGATGAGAATGTTCGAGAATTTCAGGAAGGAGATCATGAGGACTATACAACACGCATTCGCCGCCCTGGGCGAGTGCTCGACACCTTCCGTCCCAGTGATCACGCCACCAACGCTGAGAGAGAACATTCCTGACAAACGACCCGGAAAAGAAAAGGAGGGCGAGGAAAGAGGGTGGGATCTCGCTGGGCAAGAGCTCTTCACTGACTCGAAAAGTGTTGGTCGAGCAGGCGAGTTGTTGGCGCGAGATCTACCCACTCGACTCGCAGGAGGAAGTCCCATCAGCGAGTTGGCTGTCTCGGCCCCGGTTCCAGAAGGGTTCAGAGAGCCAGAGATGGCCTATTACACCGGCAGGGACGACCCTGTCCAACATCTCCAATGGTTCGAGGACGCAGTTTCTAGTAGACAGATGTCGGACGCTTTCACGTGCCGACACTTCGTCATCACTCTCAGGGGAAAGGTGAAAGACTGGTTCCAACTCAATCTATTGCTCTGAGGACCTGCGTTGAGTTTTCCTGTCGAGGTTCTCGACGTCCAAGAAGAGGAAGAAAGGGGGAGAGACTTTGTTCGCCATCAAGCAAGGACCAGAGGAAACTTTGGGAAATTACATGGACAGGTTTCAGGAGATCCTCCAAGCCCAAGAGGTGTCAGGATACACTTTGATGATGGCCTTCACGCTAGGGCTTCGTCAGGGATTCTTCAGGATGGAGCTGAATCAGGAGCCTCCTCTGTCTTTCGAGGAGTTGATGGAGAGAGCGGCAAAGGAAATCAAGGGGGAGGCAGCGAACCCGACGTTCGCAAAGAAGTTAGCCAAGTTGGGGGAGATCGAGGCGAATGAGCAAGGAGGTTTCAGGTAGCAGGAAGGAGAAGAGAGGAGTTGAGGGGTCAAGGGTTCCAGGAACCTTACGGAGGGCACGGACGGTTCAACCCTCCGGGGTGGGGACCAGTCCTAAGGCCAATTCTGCCCCCACCACAGCAGATTATGGCAATCGACCGAGAGGGGAGGAGAGAAAGGAGGAATCGCCCAGGAGGGAGAGAAAGGAACAAGGTGGAGTTACCCTACTGTGACTTTCATCAGGAGGAAGGTCATGCAACCGTCACCTGCCCAGAGTTCTTGGAGGTGAGGTGGGCGAGAGCTCAGTACAGCAGCAGGGGCAGGTGCGGATTAAGGAGGTTCAACTCGAAGTATGAGAGAAATAAGAGGACGGTCATCAAGGTCGTACGTTCTGAGGGAGCTTTCTCCCGGCAAGCCCTTCTTTGTATTGAACTTTGTCCCTGACTGATTAGGCCGGGGCGCGTTCTATTAAAAAGTTTCTCACTCGGTGGATGGGCGAGAGGCTCAGTACAGCAGCAGGGGCAGGTGCGGATTGAGGAGGTTCAACCCGAAGTAGGAGAGAAAGAAGAGGACGGTCATCAAGGTCGTGCGTTCTGAGGGAGCCTTGTCCCGGCAAGCCCTTCTTTGTATTGAACTTTGTCCCTGACTGATTAGGCCAGGGCGCGTTCTATTAAAAATTTTCTCACTCGGTGGATGGGAAAAGGTTATTTATGGTTGATTTGAAGCCCTCGGGATGGTTCCGCTGACCGGACTCCCACTAGCCGGTAGGGCAGGTTGACCTCTCAGAGAGGCAGGTTGAGACGTCGATTTGAGGCCCTCGGGATGGTTCCGCTGACTAGGCTCCCACTAACCGCCAGGGCAGATTGACCTCTCAGAGAGGCAGGTTGAGACGTTGATTTGAATCCCTCGGGATGGTTCCGCTGACCGGGCTCCCACTAGCCTGCAGGGCAGGTTGACCTCTCGGAGAGGCAGGTTGAGACGTTGATTTGAAGCCCTCGGGATGGTTCCGCTGACCGAGCTCCCACTAGCCAGCAGGGCAGGTTAACCTTTCAGAAAGGCAGGTTGAGACGTTGATTTGAAGTCCTCGGGATGGTTCCGCTAACCGGGCTCCCACTAGCTGGCGGGGCAGGTTGACTTCTTAGAGAGGCAGGTTGAGACGTTAATTTGAAGCGCTTGGGATAGTTCTGCTGACCGGGCTCCCACTAGTCGGCGGGGCAGGTTGATCTCTCAGACAAGCAGGTTGAGACGTTGATTTGAAACCCTCGGGATGGTTTCGCTGATCGGGATCTCACTAGCCGGCAGGGCAGGTTGACCTCTCAGAGAGGCAGGTTGAGACGTTGATTTGAAGCTCTTGGGATGGTTCCTCTGACCGGGGTCCCACTAGCCGGCAGGGCAGGTTGACGTCTCAGAGAGAAAGGTTGAGATATTGATTTGAAGCCTTCGGAATGGTTTCGCTGACCGGGCTCCCACTAGCTGGCAGGGCAGGTTGCCCTCTCAGAGAGACAGGTTGAGATGTTGATTTGAAGCCCTCTGGATGGTACCGCTGACCGGGCTCCCACTAGCCGGCAGGGCGGGTTGACCTCTCAGAGGGGCAGATTGAGACGTTGATTTAAAGCTCTCAAGATGGTTCCGCTGACCAGGCTCCCACTAGCCAGCAGGGCAGGTTGACCTTTCGGAGAGGCAGTTTGAGACGTTGCTTTGAAGCGCTCGGGATGGTTCCGCTGACAAGACTCCCACTAGCCAGCAGGGCAGGTTTACCTCTCAGAGAGACAGGTCGAGATGTTGATTTGAAGCCCTCGGGATGGTTCCGCTGATCGGGCTCTCACTAGCCGGCAGGGCGGGTTGACCATTTGGAGAGGCAGGTTGGGATGCTGATTTGAAGCCCTCGAGATGGTTACCTGACCGGGCACCCACTAGCCGGCAGGGCAGGTTGACCTCTCGGCGAGACTAGATGGAATGTTGGTTGAGAGACCACAAGTAGATTTCGTTGTCGGGGCTGGAAGACGCTCGGTGGAAGAACGAAAGAAAGTTTGAAATTGACCACGAGGCTCTCGCTAGCTGACGGCTGGAAGGCGCTCGGTGGCCGAATGAGAAAGTTGAAAAATAACCCTAAGAAGATTCCGCCATCAAGGCTCTCGCCAGTTGGCGGGAGTCAAAGTCACTCAGAAGTAAGATGTGGCAAAAACCAAGTCCAAAGCATAAAAGAGACAGGACGAAGGGTATAAGCGAATGGGAGTGTCTGGGGCTAGATCTTGCTAGTCGGGCACTCGCCAAGGGCAAATATCGAGCAATAAAGGTAAAAAGGGTGTAGTCGCGCATGAGCTCAATAAGGGGAGATCAGCAAGGGAACGGACCTTAAGGGCCGACCTAATCTAATGCGCGAGTTCGAGAAACCAACGTTTAGCGGAATGTTGCGGCGAGAAGCTAGGCTAAGGTCTCACAAGACATCCTTCACAAGAAGAGCCACTCACTCGCGAGCTAAAGGTAAGGATCGACGACGAATTAAAGCGTGGGCCGAGTGCAAGCAGCGCGTGATCGAACTACTAAAATTAAAATTAAAGAACATCAAAGAGGAATCCAGATAAAGCAAAATTATAATTTATATTTTTCTGAACAAATGTTACATCTCGCAAAAAGGGTCATGCCCAAAATGAAAGAAAAATACATTAAAAGAAAGAAAACAGTAAAGAGCGAGAGCTTCGGGATGGAGATGCCGACTGCTCGCTCTCGTGGAAGGTTGGGTCAGCATCGTTCCCTGATTCGTCGATAGGGAGGTACAACTCGGGGACCAGGTCCTCGGCGGTGACACTTACACCTTCACTCCTCATAAGGCCAGATCTCTGCATCACCTGAAGCGCGTGCTTCGTCGCCCCAATGGCATTCTCTTGCATCATCAGCTCAATTTCATGTTGAGAATGTAGCTTGAGTTTTTTCCCCTCGTCGGGAATTGGGGGTACGAGGGTGTCGACCAGCTGCACGTTCTGGGCCTTCAGCCCCCTGTTCTCCTCCTCAAGACGGGCGATGCGCCCGTGCAATTGAGCAGTGGGCGCGGCAACGCGGCATCCTGCAAGAAGTTTGAAAAGAGGAAGGATTGAAGCGAGAAGAATGCAAAGTAGTGAATGCTCAAAGTAGGCGCGGACTTACCACTCCACCCACGTGTCCGACGAGAAGTCTCTCGGCAGTTTCCAGCCTCTGCTTTAGCATCGCGACCTCTCCCAACAGCAGATTTCGCGAGTCATAGACATCAACAAGGTTCTGCGATAAGCAAATGCCGCGGCGCGCCGTCATATGAGCAAGCTCAAGGGCGCGGAGATGGGCTCGCACGCTCTCATACGCGAGTGCTTGCGTAGTTGCGTCCTCATAATAGGCGGCGTTGTCCCGCCCGTAAAGCCCGAAGGAGAAGGCGTATGCTTAACCGGAGACGGTCTCACCCTCTTGCTAAGAGGGAAGGATTGTAGAGATAGATGCCTTGTTGGATTCTCTATCCCAGAACAGCAAGGGCTAGCCGGCGTCGTCCAATAACTTCTCGCTCAGACCAAAATTATGGTGACATCTCGGCATCACTTTCTCTTCCGGCACTGTCGAGGTCCTGACGGACTCGCTAGAGATCCTACCCGCGGTCTCGCGCGCGACCAGGATTTTCGCGAGAGGAGCCGCGCTAACCTCCTTATCCTTGGCAAGTGTTGTGGCATTTGACTTCTTGGAGATTGTCAGGACAGGGAGCACGTCGGGTTTTCGCTTCTGGCCACTTGGCTTCGGCAAGGTTCCCGGTTCGCTCCTTCAAGTCGCGGTAGCGGCCTCCGCGCGAGCATATTCGGAGGCGAGAGTCGTGCCACTAGCGTAAGGCGGATGAAGGGGTAGGTCTCGCGCCCTTGTGCATGCGGTTGTTAGTAAAGAAATTCTCAAGGAAAGAGAACCAAGTCTAGAAGTCAGAGGGATGGCAGTTACCTTCGTCGGCGAGAATAGGAAGGAGCGAGTCGACATTCCTCCTCAGGTAAGGGACGTCGAAGTCCTTCTGGAAGAAGAACTGCTGGAGTTTGGCCTCGTGACCTCCAAGGATGGGAGGGCAATAGGCCAATTCTTCTTGTTGAACAGGCGGGAGAGGAAGGTTTCTGAAATCGCCTGACATAGATAAATTTGCGGATCCAATGGTGGTTCTTGTTGGCGAGACCGATGGCCTTGAGGTTATTGCCGGAGAAGAACACGATCTCATCCTTCTTGACCCTGAAGTTGAAAAGCTTACGAAAGACAGGAAGACTGAGCTTTATCCGCTCCTCCCGCATGTAGCAGACGAATGTCACCAGCAGGGCGATGGAGTTGGGATTGAGCTGAGCAGGAACAACTCCAAAGTACTGCATGGCCTGGCGCACCTCCGGCCACATGGGAAGGCGAAGCCCTACCTCGAAGTGTTCTGCGGGTATCACCAGCTCGTTCGGCGAGAAGTGATTTAGTGATTCTTCCTTCCCCGGGTGGCGCGTGGTGAACCCGGGTGAGACGTAAAGCCCCACCAGCGAGTGGTACTCGTCCTCTGACAAGTTGGAGTGATGAAAAGGATAATCGGTAAAGGCCACAGGGCATTTTGTTCGACCATCAGTATCACCGGTCATTTCGCAAAGGTCGAAGAGAGAATGGCAGGCGCGGGTGCAAGAAGGAAAAAATAAAGAGAAGAAGGTTAAGGTATCAAGAGGTGGTAAATGTGGTGGATGAGGGGGCTATTTATAAAAAATATTGGGCGGGAGGGATCCGGGGCAAAGGGTGTGCGGATAGCCAACTCGTCACGCCCCGTTTTGGTCCTTGGACCGATGCCGCACTCTCCCACTCGCCGCTGAGTCTGAGCCAATACCCTATTCAAGGCTTTAAAAGTAGATCAGCGAGAGGAAAGAAAAATCATGAGGCAAGATCGAAAGACAGCATCAAGTGAACATATACATTCGCGATATTTATACGGCAGGAGCAATGTTTGACAACCAACAGAAAACGAAGGGGCAGGGGGCGAGTGCCGGTAGGCCCATCATGGGGTTGTTACCGCTGTCCCCGGCTTCTCCTCCCCGCCCTAGGTGGCATGTGCGAACATTGATGCGCGTGAATGGCTTGTAACTCCTGTTATGCCAAGCGCAGCTGATCTTCGGCTCGTGTGATGTGGATTCCAGAGTAGTCGGTCCTACTGCCAGCTCCTCCCATCAATTCGTCCACCAGCAGCGAATAGTTGTTTTCCACCAGCTGATCTTCGGCTCGACGGAATCTTAGTTCTCATGAACCCGATTATAGATCTCGCGTAGTATGAGGGTGTGCTTCTGGAACAGCTCGGTCATTCGCCTCTTCAGTATCACGGCGTCCTTCGGGTCGCCCAAGAAAGCTGTAATTGTGTCAGGAGAGGGAGGCGGCGAGAATTCCTCTTCATCGATGTCAACATCAGTCGACGAGATCTCGTGATAGCCTACAGTGGATAGGTTCAGTCATGCATGATCGAATTCTAGTAAGAACGCGACGAATGCGCTTATTTACCTGGCAAAGCATCAACGCCTCTGCCAGGTGCCGGCGAGACGTACTGGGCCTCCCCTCGAAGGGTGTGTCGAAGGTAATGTGAGCCATCTCGAGCCATGGGCGGAGAAGCGCTTGTTCGGCGGCAGGATTGCTGGAAAGCGGTAAGAGGGTAGAAACCCCTTCCGCCGGGAGGTGTGAGCCTGAGGCGAGATCTGGAAGGATCGGGCGGGCTGGGGATTTGGGTGGTAAAGCGCCCAGGCCCGTGGTCCTAAAGGTGGGAACTGCGAGAAGGATAAGTAAGGGAGAAATAAGGGATAAGAAAGGAGGGCACAAAAGGTGACTTACCGGGGTATGCGGGAGATCATCTGGGGTGATTTGGGTATTGGTCTCCGTGGTCGGCTGATCGCCCCCGACTTCGAGAGAGTGCAGGCCGGCATCCGTTGTCCCTTCCCTGACGTCTTTCTCCTTCGGAGGATTTTCCTGCGAGTAGCCGCAGTGGTGTCGATTTTCTTTCCTCTAAAAAAGGTGATGAGTGGAGGAACGAATATGAATACCTGTGGAGTCTTAGGGAGTGGTGATGGAGTCAGCGGGATGGACCCGCCCACCGTCAGGTCGCGCCTGACCATCTTGGCCTTTTTTAGCTTTAGGGTTGAGCTCAAAGCTTTCCGAGAAAGCCAGGGAGCAAACCCAGTGATAGAGGACTTAGCCTCCTCTCTCACGACAGCAAGTCGGTACTGAACTTCTTTCGAGAGCGGCATTATACGCTAGAGGCGGGAGAGAAGTCCGAGAAGGGTGGGAAGTGCAAGCATCACTTACCAGTGACTACTTATATATAGCAGAGTGGGGGCACCAAAAGATTCTCGCTAGGTCAGCAGGCACTCACCGAACACCAGGGGTTGGATGTTTCTTTTTGAGCTTGTGTCAATCTCCAAAAGGGCGGGGATTGTGTACAACCTCGTGTTCGCCGAGTGGGTCCCTCAGGGAGTCCCAGGGGCAAAAGGGCCCCATGACCCAGGGTAGCCGAGGAGGTGAGTGGGGAAATCGGACCCGCACTCGCCCAAGACCGCAGGCTTGCACGTGGTCGTGCGAATGAGACCAACAGGTATGCATTCTCCCTGGGCCTGAGGCTTGCGCGCAGCAGGCGAGTGTGACAGTTTGTCCGCACTCGTCCTAGGCAGCGAGTGAGTAGTGGGCGAGTGCCAGTTTCATCGGGCACTCGCCCTCAGCCAGGAGTAGGCGGGTGCTCATCATCTCGTCTAGGCATTCGTCACTCCTTCGTGGAGTGTTATGTTTTGGTCTGCTAATAGTCTTTCAAAACAACGGAGTTACGCTGTTGGCAGACCCGGTTGGGCTGCGGATAGAAGATCCGAACAGCGGAGTTACGCTGTTTGCAGACAAGACTTGGAAAATTATATATAGATCTGTAGGGGCACCTTTGGAGGGGAGCTCTCTTTGGCTTCTTCCTCCTCTGGTTTTCTGGTTGGCTTTCTAGCGCCCTCCAAGGTGCCCCAGCTCAGCATTGGCTAGGGAGGGGAAGCGCTCTAAAATCTTTCGAGTGTGTGATGGGACCTCCGCGTTGTAGCCAAGGATCTGTTCTTAATCCTAAGTCTTTGGTCTTGTGCACTTCTTCAGGAGAAGTAGGTGCGAGGTTACCCCTTTCGGGTCTGAACTCCACAAGAAGCCAATTTTTGTTTTCAACACACCCCATCCATGCATACTCGTGCTCCCACAGGTACGGGGGTCACCTCCACTGTCATCGGGCACTTGAATCTTGTGATCCAATGTTATCATTGTCAGGTAAGATGCTATGTGGCAGCACAGTGCCCCACACGGAATTTACTTATTGAGGAGGATCTTGAACCTATAGTTGATTTCGTAAAACCTGCTGCAGAGGAGATCATCGTGGCCGTAGAAGAGGGTTAGGAAGATGAGGCAGACCGAGCACTTGCGATGGGAATTATCCACTGCTTACTCCCCCCCCCCCCCCGCACGGATGGATATTAGAAGCGGACCATTATCTTTTACACTTATTTCCGAAGTGCAGGCGGAGCCTGCAAGCTCACCATTGATAGTTGCAACTGTGTGAACACCATTACCCAAAAGGGGCTTGAACGAATGAAGATTAAAGCTGAGCCCCACCCACATCCATATCGAGTCATTTGGGTTGATAAGACAACGATCCAGGTCACCCAGAGCCCAGAGGTGTTGGGTACCTATTCGTCTAGCCACCTTCGAGGATAGAGTTTGGTGTGACATTATTCCCACGGACGTCGCACATGTATTACTAGACAGGCCTTGGCTTTACGATAGGGATGTGACTTGTTATAGACAGTCCAACAATTGCGTATTTTTTGACAAGGGATGCAAGATTACATTATCCCCGGCCCAACCCCAAGGATTCCCCAAAGGGGAGGATCGAGCCTTCAGTTACCACAGATGTCCCGAGACCTATCCATATCCTACAACGTAATGAGTTCACTCGGGAGAGTCACGATACCGGTGTCATTTATGTTGTTGCTACATCTCAAACTACTGAGGACATTATGGACTTCAGAGTTTATCCACCTTGAAGTTCGATAACTCCTAGATGAGTACAGTGACATCATGCCAGAAGAACTTCATGATGAGTTGCCCCCGCTGCGGGATATACAGCACGCGATCGATCTCATACTGGGGTCATCTCTGTCGAATCTTCCACAATACCAGATGAACCCCGACGAGCATGAAGAGCTTAGGACTCAGATTGCCGACCTCCTATAAAAGCAATTTATTAGAGAAAGCTTGAGCCCTTGTGTCGTATCTGCCCTTCTTACCCCTAAGTAGGATGGTAGTTAAAGTGTGTTGATAGTAGGGTCATCAAAAAGATCACAATTAAATATCGATTTCTCATTCCTTTACTCGACGACCTCCTAGAAACCCATGTCAGGTACCCAAATCTCTTCTAAGTTAGATCTACGGAGCGAGTACCACCAAATCAGGGTCAGGGAGAGTGATGAATGGAAAATTGCATTAAAGACGAATGACGAGTTATATGAGCAGTTGGTTATTCCCTTTAGGCTATCCAACGCCCCTAGTAGGCTAGTACATCCATGTGTGTGATGACTCATATTTTACGCCAGTATATGGGAAAGTCCCTTATAGTCTATTTTAATGATATTCTAGTTTACAGTTAGACTCATGAGGAGCACCTCACACACCTACGACTGCTCTCTGACACAATCAGAAAGGAGTACTTTTATATTTATCTCAAGAAGTGCACCTTCCTATCCGAGTTTGTACACTTTCTAGGATTCATCATCTTTGACTCAGGCATGTCCGTAAATCCTTACAAAGTCAAGTCTATTCGAGATCGGCCAATTCCCACAAATATCCATGAAGCTTGAAGTTTTCATGGGTTAGCCACCTTTTACAGAAGCTTTGTCTGAGGTTTTAGCATCATCATGACTCCCAACATAAGTTGCCTTCGTAAGGAAGATTTCCAGTGGACACCCGCCGTCACTCAGGCATTTGAGAGAATTAAAGAAAAATTGACCACAACCCGGAACTCCGACTACCTGATTACAGTTGAGCATTCGAGGTAGCTTGCGATGCTTCCATCGTAGGTATAGCAGGAGTACTCAGAAAATTCACCCGATTTCGTACTTTAGTGAGAAACTAAATGACGCCCAACAGAGATATTCAAACTACGGTCGGGATTTTTACGCGATCGTGAAGTCTCCGAGATATTGGAGACATTCCCTAAAGAGTTTGTATTATATTTGGATCACCTGGTCTTACGTTCTCTAGACTCCCAAAAGAAGTTAAGTCACTGTCATGCAAAGTGGATAGAATATATGCAAGATTTTCATTATGTTCTTAAACATCAAGCTGGTGTTGAGAACAAACCAACTGACGCGCTTAGCCATCGAGTGGGCCTACTCCATACATGTACCACTGAAATCATGGGGTTCGAGCACTTGGTCACGGAGTATCCAACTGTCTAAACATTGTGGCTATATATTTTGTACTGTCTCAGAACCCACCTAAGGTCATCCCCGACTATTCGATCATTAATGGTTATATATTCCGCGGCACTCCTATGCATCCCCGGGACATCCATCGGAGTACATATAGTTTAGGAGATGCATGTCGGCAGTGCAGCTGGTCACTTTGGTAGAGATAAAATCATTGCACTTGTAGAAGAACACTTGTATTGGCCAACATTCAAAAGGGATGTTGCTTGAGTCACCCGATAGTGTTACATCTGCCAGACATCTAAAGGATTAGGATAGAACACGGGTCTGTATACACCACTTCCGGTACCACACCAGCCTTGGATAGATATTAGTATTGATTTTGTGCGCGACTTACCTCGCACCCTGCACAAACACGATTTTATTATTGTCGTTGTTGATCGAATTTCCATAATGGCTCACTTCATTGCATGCAACAAGACTGTTGATGCGTCTTACGTCACATCAATATTCATTTGTGACATCTTTAAACTTCACAATCTACATAAGACCATTGTATCTGATCGAGATGTCTAATTCATGAGCAATTTCTGGAAAACCCTATAGAAGAAAACCGACACTACACTGCAATTCTCATCCGCCTACCATTCACAGAAGGATGGTCAGACTAAGGTAGTAAACATGAGTTTAGGAAATCTCTTGTGATGCCTTGTTGGGGGATTACACCTCTTAGTATCCAATGTTATTCATAGCAGAGTTCGCATTTAATAGTTTGGTAACCATGACGACAGGGTTGAGTCCATATCGTAATCTTAGGTTATGAACCTAAAAAAACCCCATAGATCTTGTTAACATACCCGTAGAATCTTATCTTAGCGAGTTTGTTGAGTCTTTTGTTAGGCACCTGCATAGCATGCAGAAGTCTGTCAAACGAAGAATTTCTTGCAATAATGACATTTATAAATCATATGTTGATAACCACTAAAAAATGCAAAGCTTTAAAGAAGGAGAACAAGTGATGGTTTGTATGCGCGCTAAGAGGTTACCAAAGGGAATTGCTCGAAAATTAAATGTTAAGTGAATGGGTCTTAACACTGTGCTTAAAAGAATTGGAACAAATTTTTATGAGCTAGATATCCTGCAGTCCACAGAGTATGGGAATTTCATGTGTATTTAATATATAAGATTTAACATCATTCTTAGAGTCATATGATTACATGTCCCCTTCTCCCTCTACCACCACAGCTCATCAACCTCGTTTTCGTCCACCACAGTCCCAGTTGCCGTTGATTTCTCCTTAAATTACAGTGCTTCGGTCGCAACCTCCGTCTACTGCTCAGTTTTTGGCACAACTCGAGTCCTTGGTAGGGTTGATATCGAGTCGAGTTCGAGCAATTTTAGCTCGGCTCGAAATCGAAATTTTTGACTCGAACTCGGCTCGAAATCAACTCAAAATCAAAATCGATTTCGAGTAGAGTCGGCTTAACTCGAAATGGCTCAATTCCGAGTCGGCTCGAAATTGAGCAATTTTTCTTTTTATTCCTAGTTGACTCAAATTTAAATTGGGCAACCTATAAATTTAGTAAATGAGACACTAAAAGGCTTCATTTTTATTATTTAGGTTTAAATTTTATAGCTTTTAATTTTGAAAAAAAATATATTAATAAATACATAATATTTTTTAATTAATTTGAGCTGATTTGAATCATATTTCGAGCGATTCAGGGCTGCCTCGAAATCGACTCGAAATCATATTCGAGTCAAATTGAATCGACTCAAATTGAGTCAAATCAATTTTAACCAATTCCAATTAGACTCAACATTGGAGCGAATTTCGAGTTTCGAATAATATGCTCAGCCCTAGTCTTCGACATTGATTGATCTTGTACCTGCACCAGACAAAGATAAATACGTGTCAATTGGCAGGGCCACACTTTTATTGATGATACATGGATTTTCACAGCAGAGCTCGAGAGACTCGTCCCCACCCTACAAAGGCACTATGATCATCTTCATTCAACGAAGATGAATGATTCTGAGATGGGAGAGTTGATAGGGAGCCGCCCTCCCAACCCATTCGGGTCGACTTTTGCCGGCCTCAGGCATAGTGACGATCAGGATAGCTCATCCTGAGCAAATCGTCGATCATAGCATTAGTTGTTCTTAGTGTTTTTTTATTTCAAGTTGTATTCTTCTTATTTCGGGGATTGCAACGAATGGTGATTCATGGTTGTTCGTTGTCCCCCCTAATGTCTATATATTGACGGTAAGGGATCACATTTAGGGGTATAGAAAACTTGAGTGTTGAAGCCTTATCTCTAATCATTTTGGTGCCAAAGTCAAGCCCCGGGTGTGAATCCTTGAACTCCTCCTTTTCTCCTTTTGTGACCCCTTTTCCACTCCCCCCCCCCCCCCCCGCCCTCCTTGGCTGACGACAACATCCCCAATTTTCTTCCACCAGTTCATCCACCAACTGCAGCCCACCCATCGCCCCCCCCCCCCCCCATTCTGGATATTGTTCCCGAGGGTTCCGCATTAACGAACACAGAAAATTTAAGCAATCAAATGACACATGAATTCAGGTCAAAGCCCTTTGATAAAGATCACTTATGTGACTATTGCGGCAAAAATCACCACACTCGGGATACTTACTACAGATTGAAGGGAACCCCTCTTGAAAGGAGGATCTGCACCACGAGGAGATCGTGTGATGCAACCAGTGTCGCATCTTATGTTACTTTTACTTTTTGCTTGTTTATATGTGTCGCGCACGTTCTCATCCTTATTTATTTCTATTAGTTTTGTGTGTTATTGGCATGATGCATTTTGTGTATATTATTAGCACGCGCCCGAGTGTTTCTACACTTGTCACTCGCGTATATTTTTTCGACTTATTGGCATGACCGGCCAATAAGACCTTGAATGAAAGGTCAAATTAGGTTAAGTAATACTTAGGGCTAGCATATGAAAATATATTACAATGTATAAGATTAAGTATTTTATATTGTTATTTAAAAATTTGAGATAAAAATATGTTACAAATTGAAATGCTTAATTTAATTTGAGAATTATTTAAATATATGGGAATTCCTAAAGTTTTAATTTAAAACCTCATGCACAATATAAAATCCAAAGAGTTTAGTTCATGAATCCCTTGTTTCCCCCTTCTTTAATTTCACAAACCCATCATCACCCTCCCATTTAATTTCATTACCTCACCTTTATTTTCATTAATGCAAGCCTCATAAAAGAGATGGCCAGCCTAATGAAATTAGCTTGGGAAAAACGAGAAGAACAGAGCTTACTCCTCTGTTCTTTTTGTAACTCAAAACTGACACCTTTTCTGCTCCCCCCCCCCCCCCACTGCCTGAGATCGCCTCTCCCCTGCTCTCCACCGCCTCCAACAACCTCGTCAGACGCCAGCAAACCTTCCTCGACTGTTGGTCGTCGGATCTTGCACTTGTTCAGGCAAGTTCTAGCCAGCAGCAAACCTTTCCCGTCGGAGTTACCATCTCGCCTGGCCTCAACACCACCTCATAAGGTTCCGGCGACCTCCGGTGAACCACCCTCAAACCCCCTCTAACAACCTCAAACCTCTGGCTTCTATTCCCGCCGGCATTCACCTTCTCCCGTTCAGCTATCTAGCAAAATTTCTCCTACAACCTTCGGAAAACAAACCAACTCTCTCGACACCTCATCTCCTGCTTGGAACACTCCACAGAGAAACTGCTCGAGCCCAACTTCTTTGTCAGGGACCTTTTGACGTGGCATTCATGACATTGTGATATCCTTCTTAAACTCTCTCGTTTGTATAATGCTAGCATAGTTTATGCTGAGTTTTAATTTGACCTCAGATTTTGCCTAAAATTATCAATTCTGGTTTGTTATTAATTTAAAACATTGTTTGTTCTCACATTTTTTCTTATTTCTCCAAGTGTAATAAATGTAGATCGTGAATTCATATTAATTATATGTTAGAATGCTGGCTCATATGTGTGTGTGTGCAATCACTAGATTGGCTCATATGAGTGTTGGCTCATAGCTTACTGAAACCGACTGGAACTGAACAGGGCTCTGCTGGCTATCTCGGGCACCGTAGAGCGTTCTGTGGACTATTGATGCCGCCTCCAACAGGGAGGAAGGTGTTGCGATCGGAAAGAGGAAACTGGGCGTTGTCGATCTTCAGAATGCAATAAACCTCGCAGGCTTGAGTCGTGTGCGAGTTTGGAGAGGAGATGTTGCTAACGATGGAGCGTCTGCATGAAAGGAGGGGAGCGACGGTTTCAATTTGTGAATGGCTGGGAGAGGAGAAAAGGGTAGTGTATGCTGCGCGGTTACAAAATCGTGGGGGGAGGAAACTGTGGCTTGGCTTTTAATAAGGAGGGAAAATAGAGAGCTACACTTTATAACAAATATGTCATTCACCTCTAGTAACTATAAGTTTAAGCGATAAGACCTCGCATAATACGAAAATGCGCCGACACCAAAATTTCAAAAATATCTAAATAAAGATTTAACAATGAGAAGTTTACTGCAAGGGATATTTATACCTCAAAACCACGACAACGCGAACGAAAACTCACTAGCGATCTCAGCGTGCAGTTTAAGATTACTTTTGCATTAAACTTTAAAATGTTACACAACGAATGATGAGATATAATTTATTGATTTTATAGGTCAATCAAACTTTCTCCCTATCTAGTGTCCTCGATCTCCTTTCTCTTCTACTTTGTGATTCTCATCTCATTGATGCCCTGAATTTTATTGGTCATTTTAATATTTTGGATAAAACAATAACTAACAGTTTGCGAGCATCTTCGAAAAACTATGATTCCATGGTTGATTTTATAGTCGGGAATTATATTTTTTCAAAGAAGATTGGTTTCTTGCATCTTTCAGGAAAGAAGGGTGTACGTACATGTCATGTGTTGCAGCTACAGGTCCTTTGACCCACTTTCAACTACAGCAGGGCAGTGACATAGCATTTCTCAGATAGACGTTTGGACATTCTACTACCAGGCCACATCACTGTCTTGTCGGGGTCGAGCTCTTTCAACCCAGAGAGAATTGATGCAACCTGTGTCGCGCATGTTCTCGCCCTTATTTCTTTTATTTGTGTGCATATTATTAGCGTGATACGTTTTGTGTATGTTATTAGCACGCACCCGTGTGTTTCTACGCATTTCACTTGCGCATGTTTTTCAACTTATTGGTGTGATCGCCCAATAAGACCTTGAATGAAAATGTACATCAAATTAGATTAAATAATAATTAGTGCAAACTTATGAAAATATATTATGCAATATATAAAATTATGTATTTTATATTATTATCTAAAAAATTCTGAAATTAAATACGCTACAAATTGAAATACTTAATTAAATTTCACAGTTATTTAAATATATAGGAATTCCTAAAGTATTTGTTTAGAGTCTCATTCATAACTTAGAATCCAAAGAGTCAAGTTCATGAATCCCTCATCCCCCCCCAAAGTGATTGGCCCTCCGATTGAAATTAGTTTGGGAAAACGAGAAGAACAGAACACACTCCTCTATTGTTTTCGTAACGCCTAGCTGACACTCCCACTCCCCCCCCCCACTGCATGAGATCATCTCTCCCTTGCTCGCCACCATCACCAGCAGCCTTGTCAGAAGCCGGCGAACCTTCCTCGACTACTGGTCGTCAGAACTTGCTCCTGTTCGGTCGAGTTCTACTCATCAGGGAACCTTTTCGTCGGAATTTGGGGTGCAAACGAGTCAAGCTTGGTAAAATTTCCAAGCTCGAGCTAATCATTTCGAACTCAAGCTCGACAAACTCATTATATCCTGATTCGAGTTCGAGCTCAATGCCTACTTATCAAGCTTGAGTTTTGAGCTCGCGGGCCCACTCTGCTTTCTCAATTATCTTCACTCACACAAGTACTCTGAGTGCCCACTCTGTCACTACTCGACCATCCACTCATTAGATTATTTAATCCAGAGCCACATATCTTACAATTGGCTCATCTTTAAGTTTGTGTCTTATTCACCTCTATTTGGCAGAGATAGAGTGAGCATCGTTGATGGATCTTTTTCCCCCATTGCAGAAAAAGGCTCCATCTGTTACTCTTCTCTCACTTTATCTTGTGTCCTTCATATTCCTAATTTTACCCATAGTTTGTTTTCTATGAGTCATTTGACGAAGTCTCTAAATTGCTCGTTTATCTTTTTTTCATCTCATTGTGCCTTTCAGGATTTAAAAACAGAGAAGGTGAATGGATGTAGTAAAATGCAAGATGGCATGTATGTGTTTGGATCCTCAAAGTCACTCCATTTCTGAAGGCTCCACACTAGACAATCCACTACTTTGATTTATTGGCAGCATCGCCTTGGTCATCCCTCTATCGCTGTCATGAAACAACTATTTTCTGATATTTCCCCCCCCCCCAATGTTTTAAATCACTTGTTTGTGAAGTATGTGAACTTGTTAAATATCGCCGTGTTTCAATTAATCATGCTTCTTTACCTAATACTAATAGTATTTATATTATTCATACTGATGTTTTAGGATCATGTCTTACGGCTTCTATTTTAGATGTTATTGGTTTGTCACATTTATAGACTTTTTCTCATACAATTTCGGTTTATTTAATGTGACATAAAAATGATGTTTTTCCTACCTTAAAAAATTTTACAAAACGGTTTCTACCCAGTTTGTTGTCATTAATTTTTTGCATAGTAATAACGTTAAAGAGTACGTTGACTCCCAGTATGAGTATTAATTGGTCATCCTCAGCATCATCCATCAAACCTCTTGAGTTTACTCTCAAACTCAAAATGGCGATGCTGAGAGAGAAAATTCTCACCTCTTAGAGATTGCTCAATGTTTGCACTTTCCCATGCAACTTCCCTGATTTTAATCTGGCGATGTCGTTCTCACTGTTTTGTATCTCTTTGATCTTAGATAATAGCTGTCATTTGTTGACCTTGGGGGCATCCACCACTCAACTCTAACCCAAAGTCATTGGTTGTGTTTGCTTTGCTCACATGCACAACATCGATAAGTCAAAGGTAAAATTTCTAAAGAGTTTGAGGTGAAAGATCTAGGAAAACTCAGATATTTTTTGAGGATTGAAGTTACTAGATCTAAATATGACATCTTCATCTCCCAAAGAAGTATATCCTTTATCTATTGGAACAAATTAGTATGAGAGGATGAAATTTTGTTAATACTTTAATGGAGGCCAACAATAGACTTGGAAAAGATGAAAGGGAAGCAACAGAAGTCAACATAGATTTCGAAACTTTGGTTGGACGATTGATTTATCTATCGCGTACTCGCCCTGGCATTGCTTATGCAGTGGATGTTGTTATACAATATATGCATTCTCCTAAGTCCAGACATCTCAATGCAACTTACATGATCTAAGATACCTAAAGACTTCACCATGAAGAACTATATCCACTCCTAAAGACAGTTGAGGTTGAATTTTACACTGATGCAAATTGGGTTGAATCTATTGAAAACAAACGATCTACATATGAATATTCATCATTCATTGGAGGGAATTTAGTTACCTATAAAAGCAAGAAATTAGTAAGTGGTCTCACGATCTAGTGTTGAGTCTGAATTAAAAGTCATGGCACACAGAATATGTGAAGGATTGTGGTTACACTCTTTCATAAATGATCTAGGTCTAAGAAATCATAGTCTAATCAAGTTATATTGTGATAACAAGGCTGCAATTAGCATTTTTCATAATTGCACCAAACAAACACTACATCAAGTAGAATATTGAGAAAGAGATTATGCATGCCCCTTTTGTCCTATCAGAGAGACAATTAGTGGATGCTCTTACCAAGGGTCTTAGTGGAAAAGTTTTGTGGTCTTGCTACAAGTTGGGTATGAAGAATATATAATGCCCAACTTAACGGGAAGTGTTAGAAAATGACTTGGTATTTAGTATCGCATAGAAAACCAATAATGCATTTTATATTCATAACATGATGGCAGACAAAAAGAAAGGCAGAACAAGATTGACAAAGATGCAAATGGTAGGATGTATTAACGTATCGAGCTCTTTAATAGGACCCAGTGCAGGGTCATATAATCCACCCTGAATAGGAGAATCCTTGGTATCAAGGAGTTCTGGCTTGGTGATTTCCTTGATGCTTATCCTCCTTGCCTCTGCAGATGAGTAAAAGCTGAACTGGATTGACTCCACAGTCTCAGAGGCCGCCTGCACAAGAAGTTTTGGATGTTATATTTATACACAGATGTAATTACCAATATAATAGTATTGAAAAAATAATATTTTGAAGAACCTTGGGAAAAATTCATTAAAAAGGTACTAAATGCTACATATATAAGAAAAACATATTTTGAAATCCACTTGGCCAAAAAGACACCCAATAACCATCACAATGGTAGACTTTAAAACACAATGGTAAACTTTGAAAGATCAAAGAATACATTTAGTATGAAATTGGGGAGGAAAAAGCCAACCTCATCTGGTCGCAACCGCGCATCGGACATCTTTGTATTGGATCAAAGGTTGATAATTTCAGCGACCGTAGATTTATGTCGTGAGCCACGTTCCAGGTCTTGAGATATCAACAGTATCTCAAAAGGGTTGTGTGACTTGGGAAAATTAGAATTGAATAGATCTGTCACAATAATTAAAATCCATGATATTATTTAGAGCATTTTAAACACAATGACATCCAAATAACGTATTCAATCTAAGAAGAGTTATTTTTGCTGCTAAATCAAATTAATATCTCTATATCTTAATTACCGTTTGAATGTATGTGCTACCTTCAGAACTACGCAGTAGGTATCTACCAACTCATTGAATTAGGATGCTCAGGTAATATCTTAAAATCATAAAATATATAAGCATAAGTTTGCAAAGGGAAACATGTATGTGAAACCTGCCAGCTGTGTATAAATGGCAAGAAGTAGAGCATACTATGATCAATTGATCATAACACAGAACAATTAACAAGACATGTTATATAAAGCTTCTATGACTATTATATCAACTTAGACTAATCTCATATGGCACAAATTATCAAAACATGGTAATAAGTCAATAATGATAAATTGCAGTAGTTATTAAAATTATGTGGAGTGAAACAGTGAAAAATAAAGGAATATTAATTCTGAACTTATTTTTTACATATTGCCCCGATGTACACAAACACAAGGAGAGTTAAACATCTAATTGGAGGTGTGGGACTAAATACAGAAAGGTGGAGACCGCTAACTGCACACCATTTTGTGTTATTTACACATCAAATACCAACACTACCTCTCAAGATGGGCGAAAGATATCGACTAAGCTCATTTTGGCATCTTGCCACACAATCAACATAAGTCCAATGAGCTAAGTCATTTAGTTAGACAATCAGTCACTGCTCGTTTGTAGTAACATGCCCCAACTTTTGTGTTTCACCATTCAACTTTTCTTTGATAAACAACCTATCGATCTCTATATGCTTGGTTCTATCATATTGGATGGAATAATTTGCAATGTTAATAGATGACTTGTTATCACACCACAATGTCATATGTCCTCCTTGATATATCTTGAGTTCAACCAGCAGGGCTTTCAACCGTAACATCTCCCCTACACTTAAGGTCATAGCTCTGTAGTCTACTTCTTACTTTTCTATGAGACAAGTTTGCCACCTACAAACATGCAATATCCTGATGTGGACATTCTGTCAACTGCGCGGCTAGTCCAGTCGAAGTCTCAATAGCCCTTGATGTTTAGATGTCCATTCTTTTAGAAGATCAGTCCCTTCCAAGGTGCGCACTTCAAATATCGAAGAATCTGATATACGACATCCAAGCGACCCTCCCTAGGATCGTGCATATAGGGAGCTACCATGCTCACAGCAAAAGATACGTCGGAACGGGAGTGACCCAGATAAATCAGCCGGCCTACCCGCCTCTGCCCTCTGGTACCTTTCTCTATCAATTGGCTCTCCCGTGACTGCACCGAGCTTGGACTTGTGATCAATATGAGAGACAGCAGACCTGCAACCCAGCATACCTATCTCTTTGAACAGGTCCGACGCATATTTACGTTGGGATAGAACAATTCCCCGTACGCCGATCAGCTCCCCCCTTGCATGTCGGTCTAGCTACCCCCGATTACATCTCTCCTCCGACTGGAGGAACTATTAGGAACAGGTCTGGACGCCAACCTCCCAACTCGACTAAGGAAAGATCGCCGTCTTCTTAGAATTTTCTTTGTCCTCAAAGATTTTGATGCATTTGAATCTTTTGACAATCTCTTAAGCAACAGGGCGAATTACTTCAACAACGATTGGGCGAGTTTCTAACTTGGCGATCCAGATTTGAGAAGCATCCAGCTCGGTTTTGGTGTTGGCGAGTTCTTGCTCGAGCTCGGAGATCTTCTTCGCCATTTCGATATCGGCGGCCTACGATGATCAACCATCAAACAGTTAGCAAAATGATTCAAGTACAAAGGCGACTAAGTCGCGCAGAGAAGGTGAGTTATCTCGTACTCTTTCCACCGAACAAATTACATCCCTAAGTTGATCTCCTTTTGCGAGACAGTCTTCAAAGCCCCCTGCGTCTCGAAGAGCCTCCTCGTCGTGTAGTGCCCAAGCTCGGTAGCTCGCAGAAGCGCGCGAGATATTTGATGGGCGAGCACCTTCGGGCTGAGATCCTGCGTCGACTCAGCATCTGCTCACCCATACAGCGCGAAGGCGACATCGTAGGCCTCCTCCTTGTCCTCTCAGTCCTCCAACCAGGCAGGTAGGTTGGTGCTCAACGTCACATTATGCTCGCCCTCGGCCCATGATACCAACGGGCATCCAAAGGCATCCGCTTCGCCCGAGGTTATAGTTCGGGTGGAAGTACGGCGCCCCGACGTCGATTAGCGACTCAGTCCCACCGAAGAGCTCCTGGGAGATCCTTGCTCGCTTACTCACGTGATCATGGAATCTAGCCTTCTCCTTCCCCTTGGCAAGTGTCTTCTGCAGCGGGCCCTCCTTGTCGTCAGCTCGCGACTGGCCCTTGCTACTCGCAGGAGGCGGGATTTCCTCCACTTCAGGCATCGGGTTCACAAAATCTTGGCGCGAGGACGCGATTTCCTTCGCAGGAGGAAGCGGTTCCCGCTGGAGTTCGCGAGAAGCTGCAGATATTGAAGAACAGATAGAGAAATTACAACAGTAATCAGAGACAATTCGGCAAGTATGACAGAATCTCGTCAAATTATACCTTCGTCGGGGAAGACCTCGTCCAGCGAGTTGACGTTTAGGCGCCAGCGGATAACGTCAAAACATCGTCCGCGGAAAGCTTCGAAAAGCTTCTCGCGCGCGCCTTCCAGGATGGGTGGCAGGAAGGCGACTTCTGGCGGTTGGTGCGGCCTCCTCGACACCCCTTCAAAGTCGATGGCGATGACGACTAGGTACTCCGTACTCGCCCCACCGATGAACCTTGCTCTCGGTGCCGACCAGTGTGCAGACATGGGTGCTGAAGAAGATAACTCTCTCAGATGTCGCGGCAGAGGCGAAAACCTTCCGGAAGACGGAGAGGTCAAACGCGATCTTCTCTTCCCGCAGGAAGCAAAAGAATCTCATGATTATCGCCACGCAGTTGGGATTGATCTGGGCGGGCACGATGCTAAAATATCGCAGGATTCGGCGGTACTCTGGCCACAACGGAAGTCGCAAACCGACTTCAACGTGGCGGAGGGGCGGGACTATCTCACCTTTGAGATAGGTGTTTGGTCGCTCGGTCTGGGCGGGGAGCCTTTGGCGGAAATCTTTCAAATCTAGCCCAGTCACAACTGATTTCTTGAAGACTGCTTCGGTGAAATTGATCGCGTGCGCCTGTCGGCGAGCATTGGCATCATCGCTGACCATCTTGAACAGGTAAAGTTGGAAGCACGAGTAGAGCAAGAACGAGAAAGAAGGCGAGAGCAAGGACGACAAATCGCGAGCAAAGGATCAGAATTCGCAACAACGTAATAAAGGCTCACCTACATTTTCTATTTATAGGCAGAGGTCAGGGGGTATATCAACCTCGCGCGCACATTGATCTAAGTCGCATGCTAACCGAGATATCAACCCTAGCTACTAGTCCTATCTCGCGCAACGCTATCCAGAATCTCGCCACTTCGCCAGAACCTGCAAAACACAACTCGAGACGTCGCAGAAAAAAGACGAGTATGCAGTAAATGAGCATCAACCAAAAATAAAGTCGGCAGAATCAACGCGAGATACAAACTCGCCTTATTGCATCAAAGAATACAGTTCATTACAAAAATCGCCAGTGGCGAGTACAATTGGAAGAAAGAAATAAGAAAAAAAATTTAAGTCCTGGGAGGACGCTGCTCGGGAATAGGTGGATGTCGCCCGACCCAGCCCATCTCGTGTGCACGTCGATAGTGCTTGTTGGCCACCGTCATCGCATCGCCGCCCCGGCGCAGCTACTCCTCCATTCTCGCAAGACGCCCAACAGAGCCCATACTCGCTCGCATGTCGGCCATCTCGTCACCATAGAGCTGGATGTGATGGTCAGTCATCGCTTTGCGCCGCTCCAAATCGTGGATCAGGTGGCAGCGCGCCTCATAGGTAGTCAGGCGGTCCTGTACATCTTCCATCTTCGCCATCTTCACCTCCAGAGTCGAGATTCGGCGATGTACAACCCCGTATTCGCAGGTTTTTGGTGTTAAGCTTTTTGAGTGGTTTGAGCTCTTGGTGGCCAATTTAGGCCTAGCCCTCGGAATACACTATTAGGGGGAGGAAAAATTGTCTTCCCCTCTTTGCCTTTTTCTGGGAGGGGCGGGTATGGCAAGTTGACCGAACCCGTCCCCGGTTGGCTAGGCGCAAGGCGAGGCGGGCCGAGACCGGCGGGAGGCCGGGTTCTCGCCCTGCCCCCGCGGTTTGGCGGGGCGAGGTGGGGCGAGACCGGCGGGAGGCCGGGTTCTCGCCCTGCCCCCGCGGCCTGGCGGGGCGAGGCGGGGCGAGACCGGCGGGAGGCCGGGTTCTCGCCCTGCCCCCGCGGCCTGGCGGGGCGAGGCGGGGCGAGACCGGCGGGAAGTCGGGTTCTCTCCCTGCCCCCGCGGCCTGGCGGGGCGAGGCGGGGCGAGACCGGCGGGAGGCCGGATTCTCGCCCTGCCCCCGCGGCCTAGCGGGGCGAGGCGGGGCGAGACCGGCGGGAGGTCGGGTTCTCTCCCTGCCCCCGCGGTCTGGGGGGGTGAGGCGGGGCGAGACCGGCGGGAAGCCGGGTTCTCGCCCTGCCCCCGCAGCCTGGCGGGGCGAGGCGGGGCGAGACCGGCGGGAGGCCGGGTTCTCGCCCTGCCCCCGCGGCTCGGCGTGGGCGAGGCGGGGCGAGACCGGCGGGAGGCCGAATTCTCGCCCTGCCCTCGCGGTCTGGCGGGGCGAGACCGGCCGGGAGCCGGGGTCTCGCCCCTGCCCCCTGCTCCCCAGCCTGTCTCGGGTGTCCGGGAAGGTGGGGGGTATGGCTTCTCCCGCCCTTGGACCTCTTTGGGCCTTGTCGTTACCGTTTTACCCTCGGGGTGGAATTACCTCTTTACCCCCCGATATGGCTGTTTTCTATTGGCCTGAGGCATATTTGGCGTAGGGGTATTGTTGACTTTTTGGTCCATGGGGTTGGAAAAACTATAAATAGAGCCTTAGGGGTGCCTCGGAGAGCATCACTTCTTCACTCTCTCTTCATCCTTCAAGGCACCCTAGCTCAAGCATTGGCTTGGGAGGGGGAGACCTCCAAGGTCTTTCGGGTGTGAGGTGGGACCTACGCGCTAGAGCCGAGGGTCTGTTTCTAGCTTCTTGATCTTTTGGTCCGTGACGTTCTCCTGAGTGTAGTAGGTGCGAGGTCACCCCTTTCTAGGGACCCCGAACTCCACAGAGGTCATTTTTGGCTTCAACACTTTTGGTGCGGTGAGCGTGGAGAGTGACCAGCACAGAAGATCTCGGGAGAGTGTCATGACTGGAGGTCAGGGAGGTAGTGATGATCCCGGCGAGCTCCCCAGCCCAGGACCCTTTGTGGGGAGGCAAGAGTTCATGGTCTCCATCCAAGGCATCATGGAGATGCTGCGAAGTATTGCTCCTCAGGGAGGCAGCTCCACCCCAACCCCTCAGGAGCTAGCTCCCCCCACCCTTCTTGACGAGTCGACTCCCAGGGGTCTAAGCGAGATGACCCCAGCGGGGGGAGAAGGAAGTGCACCAGGAAGAAGGCCAGGAAAGGAGAGGATGGGAGATGGGGTCGAGCGAGACCTCACCGGCCGGGAGTTATTCTCCAGCCCGGCAAGTGCCAACCTCCCAGGCGAGCAGGTCGCGCGAGTAGAAGTGGCGAGACCACCCCTTAGGGGGTCACCCTTCAGCGAGTTGATCATCTCAGCTCCCGTTCCCGAGGGGTTCAGAGAGCCAGACATGGCTTATTATACCGGGAAGGATGACCCCGTCCAGCATCTGCAGTGGTTCGAGGATACCGTCTCCATCAGGCCGATGACGGATGCCTTCAAGTGTCGCCTCTTTGCGATCACGTTGAAGGAGAAGGCAAGGGACTGGTTCCATCAACTCCCTCCAAGGTCGATCTATGGGTTCGAGGACTTGAGTCGGAGCTTTCAGCTTCGCTTCTCCACCTCCAAGAAGAGGAAGAGGAGTCCTGAGTCCATCTTCCTGATAAGGCAGAGGGCCGAGGAGTCGCTGGCCCGTTACGTTGACAAGTTCCAAGAGGAGATCCTGGAGGTCCAGGAGATGCCGGGGTATGCCCTCCAGATGGCGTTCACGGTGGGGTTGCGCGAAGGGTTCTTCAAGATGAGCCTGACTCGAAAGGCCCCCCTTTCCTTTGAGGAGCTGATGGAAAGGGCGGCCGAGGAGATAGCCATGTAGGCGGCCAATCCGGCATTTGTCAAGAAGTTGGCAAAGCTAACAGAAATGGAGTCAAAGGAGCAAGGTGGCTTGAGACCCCAGGAAGGAAGAAGGAGAGAGGAGCGGAGAGCTCAGGAGGGCCCAGAACCAGGGTGGAGGCAGCAGGGAGGACCCGTTCAGGGTCCAGGAAGAGGTTACGTCCAAGATGGGGGGAACTTCAATGGGGGCCAAGGGAGGATCAACTTCCAGAGGCAAGCCCCAAGATAGCTCTTACCCCCGCCGCAGCAAGCCTTGGCGATAGGAGGAGGAAGAGGTAACAGGAGAGAACGCCCAGCCCGCCGAAGGAGAGGAGGAGCGCTACCGTACTGTGACTTCCACCAGGTGGAGGGGCACGCCACAGCTACCTTCCCCGAGTTCCTGGAAGTGAGGGGGCGAGAGGCCCTGCCCAGCCACAGCCGCCAGTGCGGGTTGAAGAGGTTCTGCCAAGAGAAGGGGGGATGATGTATGCGAGGACCGGGTCGATGTAGGACCCCGAGGCGGTATAACAGTGATCCATGGTGGAGTGGGGATCGAGGCCACTCGGAAGGCGAGCCTTCATGTGATGTACCGACGGAGCGTCGCCTCGACGTCCCAGACCCCTCCCCAGGAGGAGAAGATCACCTTCTCGGTGAAGGACCTGCCGGATCATGAGGATCCGTTTTGCGATGCGTTGGTCATCCAGACGGCCATCGAGGGCTACACCGTCTCCCGGATCTTGGTTGACAACGGAAGCTCCGTCAACGTCGTTTTCAAGAAGGCGTTTGACGAGATGAAGGTAGAGCCAAGGAGGGTGTTGGCCTCGGA
This sequence comes from Platanthera guangdongensis, assembly GCA_039583875.1. Lineage (NCBI taxonomy): Eukaryota > Viridiplantae > Streptophyta > Magnoliopsida > Asparagales > Orchidaceae > Platanthera > Platanthera guangdongensis. Next base: position 1,715,536 of record CM077166.1, on the reverse strand, counting down.
CGGACCCCTGTTCGGATTTTCAGGGGAGAGGAAGGAGGTAGAGAGTGGAGTAGGACTCCAAGTAAAGTTGGGAGGGACTTCAAGGAACTGTCGGTTCGTCATTGTTGACGCTCCAAGCAGCTACAACGCCATCTTCGGAAGGCCCCTCATCAGCGCCTTCCGTTGTGTGTCGTCTTCTTTCCACCAATGCCTCAAGTTCAGCTCAGGAGGGATCCAGGTCAGAGTCAAGGGAGACTCCAGGATGGCAAGACAGTGCTACGTCACGGCCGTCAACACCATCTCTTGGTTGGCCAAGGCAGAGGAGATGGAGGAGATCATGGAGAGCCTGAGCAGGATGGAAGTGTCCGGCGAGAAGGAAGCGGGTGACGACCACCAGGCCAAGACCCCCTGATGAAGCCTCGCCCCGGCAGAGTCTTGTATGTTTCTTATGTTGTAATGAGTCCAACCCCCGACCAACTGAGTCGGGGGGGTCATGTAACCCATCTTTTTCCCCGTTTGAGGATGTTGGATTTGGTAGAGTTCAAGTGAAACACCTGGTTCCCCACCCCCGAGAGGATCTCCTCAGCCAAGCTCCCACTAGCTGGTTGGGTCGAATGTGCCACGGGGAGATCAAGTCCCACCCCCGAGAGGATCTCCTCAGCCAGGCTCCCACTAGCTAGTTGGGTCGAATGTGCCTCGGGGAGATCAAGTTCCCACCCCCGAGAGGATCTCCTCAGCCAGGCTCCTACTAGCTGGTTGGGTCGAATGTGCCTCGGGGAGATCAAGTCTCACCCCCGAGAGGATCTCCTCAGTCAGGCTCCCACTAGCTGGTTGGGTCGAATGTGCATCGGGGAGATCAAATTCCCACCCCCGAGAGGATCTCCTCAGTCAGGCTCCCACTAGCTGGTTGGGTCGAATGTGCCTCGGGGAGATCAAGTCCCCACCCCCGAGAGGATCTCTTCAGCCAGGCTCCCACTAGCTGGTTGGGTCGAATGTGCCTCGGGGAGATCAAGTCTCCACCCCCGAGAGGATCTCCTCAGTCAGGCTCTCACTAGCTGGTTGTGTCGAATGTGCCTCGGGGAGATCAAGTCCCCATCCCCGAGAGGATCTCCTCAGCCAGGCTCCCACTAGCTGGTTGGGTCGAATGTGCCTCGGGGAGAGCGAGCCCCACCCCCGAGAGGATCTCCTCAGCCAGGCTCCCACTAGCTGGTTGGGTCAAATGTGCCTCAGGGAGATCAAGTTCCCACCCCCGAGAGGATCTCCTCAGCCAGGCTCTCACTAGCTGGTTGGGTCGAATGTGCCTCGGGGAGATCAAGTCCCACCCCCGAGAGGATCTCCTCAGTCAGGCTCCCACTAGCTGGTTGGGTCGAATGTGCCTCGGGGAGAACAAGTTCCCACCCCCGAAAGGATCTCCTCAGTCAGGCTCCCACTAGCTAGTTGGGTCGAATGTGTCTCGGGGAGATCAAGTTCTCACCCCCGAGAGGATCTCCTCAGCCAGACTCCCACTAGCTGGTTGGGTCGAATGTGCCCCCTGCTCCCCAACTTGTCTCGGGTGTCCGGGGGCGGGGGGGATGGCTTCTCCCGCCCTTGGAGCTCTTTGGGCCTTGTCGTTACCGTTTTACCCTCGGGGTGGAATTACCTCTTTACCCCCCGATGTGTCTATTTTCTATTGGCCCGAGGCATATTTGGCGTAGGGGTCTTGTTGACTTTTTGGTCCATGGGGTTGGAAAAACTATAAATAGACCCTTAGGGGTGCCTTGGAGAGCATCACTTCTTCACTCTCTCTTCATCCTTCAAGGCACCCTAGCTCAAGCATTGGCTAGGGAGGGGGAGACCTCCAAGGTCTTCCGGGTGTGAGGTGGGACCTCCGCGCTAGATCCGAGGGTCTGTTTCTAGCTTCTTGATCCTTTGGTCCGTGACGTTCTCCTGAGTGTAGTAGGTGCGAGGTCACCCCTTTGTAGGGACCCCGAACTCCACAGAGGTCATTTTTGGCTTCAACAGGCGATGAGGCTTGCAAATGGCGAATTGGTCGAACTTGGCCTCCAGCTCGATGTAGGCGCGGGCGGCGGCATGACGATATTCGTTACCGGAGAGCACGAGGGCATCAATGAAAGACGCTCCATGGGTTGTTGGGCGACCTATCAAATCAGACAAAAGTCGTCAAGTCAGAAGTCAACATCAGCAGTCAGACCATTTCACCAACAGTGCGAGCTACCTTGCTGAGGGGATCGTGATCGGCAAGGGGACGGGCTGCGGCGAGTTGATTCTCGCTGGCCAGTTGACGAGCCTCCCGAACGCTCGGCAGTCTGCCCCTGTCCGCGACCTCCAAGGTCGCGACTTTCGGTCCTCGGCGGGAAGTAGTTTGGGCGTCTTCTTTCCGGATCTCACGCTGAGCTCTCTGGCGGGATCCGAGGAACCGTGGTTTTCGGGTAGAGTTCGGGACGAGCTTCGTTGCTTGGCGGCAAAGGAGGTGGCGGCGGCAGTGGAGTGCTCGCCCTCGGTTGTAGCGAGCTCGCCGGAGGAGGTAGCGGCAGAGGTGTGCTCCTCCTCGATTGTTACGAGCTAGCCGGAGGAGGAGGTGGCGGCGACAAAGGTATGCTCGTCGCCGGCAGCGACGAGGTGATCGCAGAGGCAGGGGCATTGCTCGCCCCGGGTTGCGAGGTCTTCGGCGCAGGAATGTCTTGTCTTCTCGCCTCGGGGCAGGTTTTTCAACCCCCTTCTTGGTACCGACATTGATCCGGACGGTGTGCACGGATCGAGGCTGTTGCGGAGCTTGAAGGGAGACCAGCGGAGCTGCTCGCAGAGGAGCGACATCCAGAGGCTCGCCTGTCGTAGTCGGCGGAGGAGCTGCAAAGACAAAGAACAAGTCAGCAAAGAGGAATACAGCTTGGTCGGCGACTTAGTTAGTTCTCGGCGAGACAGTGACCTTGCGAGGCAGCTAAATCTGCCTGCAGCTGTGCCTGGGACCCAACGACTTCCAGGGCAGGAGGAGAAGTCGGCGGAGAAAGGAGAGAGAAGTCGGGAACGGATAGCTCGGGAATGTCGCTCAGCCCGAGGTCATCAAGGAGCTTGGGGGTGTTGATTGAAGATTCGGGATAGGCTACCGAGGAGGAGGCATTCTCGGCAGGCAGAGGCGGGTTGTCAGTTTTGGAGGCGAGTGACTTCTTCAACCTCTTCTTCAGCTTTTTCTTCTTTAAGGGAGGGAGATTAGCACCAACCTTACGTTCGCGTGGCCTTTTAGGCCTTGATGGTTCAAGGAGTACAGACAGTGCGGCCATGATCGCGTGGTAGGCTTTCCCGGCAGACTTCGACTTCGCGTGCGAGTTCCAAAAGTGTGCCTCAAAAACCAGCCACCCCCCTATTTATAGAGTTCAGCGGGCATCCATCAAAAGCGAGTAACTCAGATACTCGCCCAAGCAATTCGCTGGATTTGCCTATAAATAGGATCTCAGGGGTACGAGGAGACGGACTTCGGAATCTCGCAAAGATCTCGAGAACTCTTCTTCTTAAACATCAGTTGAGTCTTTGGATCCCTTTTTCAGAGAGGCAAATCGCGAGTTTGCGACTATTAACCTTAGTGTCGCGACTTTGTTATCAGAATTTATGAAATAACCATAAGGCCTCGTTCGTTTGCCATGTTTTGACTCATGGTTTTGGTTTTGAGTTTTTGAAAAGGGAAAACACATGTTCATTTGGCTCGGTTTTGACCTGTTTTGGTTTTGAACCAAAAAGGAGTGGTTTTCATTCCTTCATAAAAGAGACGCCCTCAAAACAGACCTCCTGAGGTCTGTTTTCACGATGTTTTGGAAAAGCCGCTCCTCTTCTTTCCCGCTCCTCATGCGAAAACCCTCCCGCCTCACACGAAATCTCCCCCGGCGGACAGCGGTGCAGCGGCGGCGAATCACCTTCCTTCTTCCTCGACAACTCTACTTTTTTCTCCCTCTTCTTCCCGCTTCCCTCTTCCCTCCCGAGCTCTGCTCTTTGGTTTTGACGGAACTTCTTTCTTCCTTCCACCTTAGGGTTCCACTGTAATCCCCCGTATGATATTTTCTTTTGTTTTATAACCGTTCAATTATAACTGTTCAATTATAACTGTGATTTCTCTGTTTTCTTGCTTTTTGTGTGTAGAAGTTTTAATTAGATCCAGAAATTTTAGCTAGATGCACAAATTTATATTACGGGCAGAATTTTTGTCTTGCATATTTTTTTGATGCATATATTTGATTTCTCTATTTTCTTGCCACAAAATGGACTTGAAAACCATGATGCAAACGAACATAAGTTTTTGTTTTGCCTCAAAACGGACTTGAAAACCTTGCTGCAAACGAACATAAGTTTTTGTTTTGCCCCAAAATGAAAACCCATGATTTTTTCATTTTGGAACAAAACAAAAACCTAATATGAAAACGGTGCAAAAAAAACGGGCCCAAATCGAAATAAATACAAGGTTCGTGGCAGGAGTGGGGCGAAGTTTACCCTGAGCATGCGCTAATCTACGGCGAGGAGGTGTCACCTCAAACTGAGTTGCACAGGGCGACTAGTGGAGGCTGCTATGGGATTAGGACTGCTTCACAGTGGGGCTGAATTCTGCTGCTCTCGAGAATACAGCAAGGTCGAAGGGCGCAACACCGATTCCGAGCAGCAGTTGATCCGAGAAAACTTAGGTCGCCGGAGTATGTCGCCGGAGTCGACGGAGACCTGAGAAGAGGACGACCGTACTCGACCACGCTTCACAGTGGGACGATCCAGTGGCGTCGAGAGGTTTTCTATCGCCGGCGGTGTCCGATTTCTGGAAGGGGAGCGTCGTCCACGCTGGATGAAGACGCGTCGCTCACTGGAAGTGGATCGAGAAGATTGAGACGCGATTCTGGAACTTCTTCCCGCCGCAAATGTCAGACCCGCTGCAGCCAGGAAACTTGCGGTCCACAAAGATGAACGTCGGCTCTGCTAATGAATAATCTCTCCTCAAAATCGCAGTTTTTCAGATATTTGTTTGTGCAGCTTATAAAAAATCACTTATTTTATTATTGATGATAGACGGGCAATTGGCAAAATGCACCCTCGAAATATAAACTTTTGGCAAAATTCACACCAAAAGTTTAAAATTGGCAAAATGCACCCCCCAAAGTGGGTTTTCTTGGCAATGTGCATCCTAGAGTGTACATTTTGGTCATTTCATTTTTTGCCTGGTGAGGGTGCACATTGTCAAGAAAACCTACTTTGGAGGGTGCATTTTGTCAATTTTAAACTTGCGGGGTGCATTTTGCCAAAAGCCTATATTTCCAGGGTGTTTTTTGCAAATTGCCCGATGATAGACTGATTTTAAATAAGATATCTGGTTCCAGCTTACGACTTCTCATAAGCGTACAACGAATGTCAAACAAAAAGCAGTACGACTGGCTAAACAACAAAGTACAAATACACAGCTGTGAAAACAAAAGGCTACTACTCGTCGTCCGAGCCAGAACGCTCGTCTTCAGAAATGTCCGCAAAGCTGAGGCCGGATGTGTCACATCCCAGACTCTTGCTAACTAGGTGAAAGGACTTCGAGACACCACGCCGAAGCGCCAGCTCACGAACATCGTCCATCTGGGGCTCCACCTCCTTGGACCAAATCTCATCGCGAACCTCCTCTGCAATCAAGCTATGGTCTCGCATGTCCAACGGACTTCAGATCTGAAGCATGGCTGTCAAAAGACAGCATCTCTACTTGGGTCTTCGCCGCCCGTAGCAGAGTATCGAGGTCGGAGACCTCATCCTGTGACACCTGCAACTGGGTCTCCAAGCCCAATGTCTCATCCTTCGAGTGCTTCAACATCTGGGTGGTCCTCTCCACCAGAGTTTTCTCCACCTCCAAAGCCGCATGTGCGTCCTCTAGCTCAGACTTCAGCATCGACCCGGTCCGGCAAAACCGCGCAACGTCCCGATCATGCTCCTCCTTCAAGGAGGCAAGCAAGCTCGACGTCAACCGGAGCTTCTCCTGAAGGGCAAGGTACCCATCCTTCAAACTCACATAGTGGTCATTCCAGGTCACCGCAATCTGGGCTTGAGTCTCTATCTGCACAAAGAAAAAGGCAGAAGTTAGCACCGAATAATGAAGATGGCAAAAGAAAAATCTTCACAACAAGCCAAGGCACTTACCACATCACTCATTGCCCTCAAGGAGGAGGACATCTGAGGGGCCACCGCATCCGAAGACACCTGAGGAACTGGGGACGCAAGTATCTGCACATCGGGAGTCGACTCGGGACATGCATCAGAAGGGGCCGCCGCCACCACCGTATCAAGGTCAACAGAAGGGGCCTCCACAACCTTCCTCTTTCGTCTCCCTTCCTGAGAAGTCCCGACAGTCTGAGCTGTGTCCGAAGAGATACCACACCGCAGCAGACGATTCTTCTCCACATATACAAAAATATTAAAGAGTCGGTTGGCTAGTTCACGAGGCTCTGAAAACCTAAGCACCGGAGAGAATTCTCGTTCCTCCCCCCTCACTCGACGGCAGCGGTCCAGTAGCATGTCCCACGCCTTGGGAAGGCCCCATGAATTCCTAACATACCCCAACAGAGTGTTCCCGTGTTGACGATCTTTTCGAGCTTCAAACTCCAACCAACTTTTGTTGTTGCGAACCTCCACCCATTCGCCGCCTTCGGAGCGAACGTCACACCAATCTCGGAATTGGTCCAAGGAAAGCCGTCCTCCATGCTCGCGAAAGAATGCTACTAAGCCCATAATTCGGGCAATTTCAACAGGGAAAAATTATGAAATTGGCACCCCACAGAACTTCAAGATCTCAATCACCTCCTCGCACTGCGGAAAACGGAAGCCGGACCTCAGAAAAAACCTCGCAAATCGTCAGTCAGCTACCGGGAGGATTCTGGACTCGCTCCTCGGCACGTGGGATCCTCGCCTCCAAATTGGCAGGAAGCTCATACTTCTTCCTCCAAATATCCACGCCGTCTTCGGTTAAAGAGGAGCGCAGGCGCATCGGACCGAAAGAACGCTTCAAAACCTGCACAACACAGAAATAAAAAGGTCAAGTTTGCCCAAAAAGTGAAGACTTGGAGGCGTGCATCCGAGCGCACGCAGCTCGAGCGGCGCGCAGAGCGGGGAAAACGCGCAGAGCAGGCGTGTCGCAGGCCGTGTCAGGCAAAATTTGTGCTTTTGTGGCAAAATCATGGCCATCCGTTCTTTCAGCTAGGATCTAATGACTGAGCTGCCTCCCTGTTTCCTTAAGGCCGTGGATGAGAAGGGAAATCTCATTTTTGCATTTGGTCTTCTCTTTCTACATTCCTAGTGAGAGAAAGGGAGAGGAAGAAGGAGGAGGAGGAAAGGGGCTGGTCACCGGTGCTGCTGCGGTATTCCGACGAGAGATCTGAGGCCGTCGTTGCGGAGGAAAAGCTTTTGCGGTTGTTTCGAGCCAGCTTGCGTTCATGGCACCGAAACAGTCTTCAAGGGTAATGACCTTTCTTCCTAGCCATGTGAAGGCTTCCTTTTTGGCATATGTATGTGATTCCCCCACCAAAAGGTGGCTGATTTTGGGAGTCTTTGGGTTGATTCATGGAATCCCCTTTTGTTGGCATATAGATTCGGAAATGGAGTACTGAATAGGCATGCTGTGTGAAGCCCATCTGGACATGTTGGTCTGGATTGGTGATGTTGCATGTACGAGCCGGAGAAGACTCCGTGATAAACGTGTAGTTTATGAGTCGATGGGTTAGACCTGTGAAAGGAAGTAGCAGGAAGTACTGGAGTGGTAGTCCAGGAAAATACCCGTAGAATGCTTGTGCTGCTTGTGCTATTGGGATCGACCTGTGAAAGGAAGTACTGGATTGGAATTTCAGGAAATACCCTTTGTAATGCTTAATGTTCATAGGGAGTCCACCTGTGAAGAGAGTAACAGGAAGTACTGGCATGGTAGCCAAGAAAGACCCCTGACATTTGTGATATTTGCGGTGTCCACCTGCGAAGAGAGTAGCAGGAATTACTGGTGTGCCCAGGAAAGACCCGCTGATGTTGTGAGATGATGGGTGTAAGATTTATGCCCATGCTTGAATGCCAGAACAGGATCGGTGAGACCTACCCGCGCCTTTATTTAGCCGCGAGTACGCCGTACTTGGTGATCGCAAGGCGATTTGAGCAGCGGGGGGTGGAGGATCCGACCTGCGTTATGTCCTGCCCAACTACTCGAGTAGTTGTCTCGAGTAGGTCTTGAGAGGGTCTCGAGAGCCTGACACGGGCGTGTCAGCCATGTGACACGGGCGTGTCAGCCATGTGACACGGGCGTGCCAGCCATGTGACACGGGCGTGCCAGCCATGTGACACGGGCGTGTCAGCCATGTGACACGGGCGTGTCAGCCATGTGACACGGGCGTGTCAGCCATGTGACACGGGCGTGTCACATAACATGGCTTATTTTGGATAAGGCGGTTCGTGCACCGCTTAGGGACACGGCCTGTGACACGGGCGTGTCACAGGGCGTGTCAGACCCGAGAGAGCTGATACCACTTATATGTTCTTCCTATGGGATTTGATGGCTCAGATTTCTCCTTGCTGATATAAGACCGAAAATGAAGAATTAGCTCTTCATTTCATCATCATCATCTTCTTCTTCTTCTCACTTTCCAAGAGAGAGAAAGAGAGAGAGGGCAAGGGAAGGAAAGGAGGAAGGAGGAAATCCGCTGCTGGAAGAGCTGCGGAGTGTGGATTGAAGATCAGAGTTCGGATTCATGGAGGCAACGCTAAGACGGTGATTTCCATCCGACTGATTCATGGCTCCGAATCGATCTTCAAGGGTAACGATCTCCTTCTTGGACATCGAAGTCATTTCTTTATGCATGTGCGTGGAATCCTCCACCAAGAGGTGGATCATGGAAGTGATTCCTTGGTTGAGTCTGCAACTAGAGCCAGAAGTGTGGAGTACGGCATAAGCATGCTGTGTGAAGCCCATCTGGACGGGTAGTATGGATTGGTGATGATCATGAGTAAACCGGAGAAGACGTCGTGGATTTTGTGGACTTGATGATATGAAATATATGTTTTGGTTATTGGATGGATGAATGGGATGTGATGTTGCGTATGGATGAATGAACGCTTTGGTTAAGCTCCTGCTTATGATGAGAGATCAATTGGTAGCACGCCTGGGAAGAGCGATATAAACCCGGCCAGTTACACCACTAGGGTGGGTTGATCTAGATAGAGAAGGGATCGGTTGGTGGTACTGCCCGGGAAGCGAGCACCCGGCTTACTGCACCACAAGGGTGGGTCGATCAGGAAATAGGTGAGGGGTCGATTGGTGGTAATGCCTGGGGCGCAGCGATAAGCCCGGCTTGCTACACCACAAGGGTAGGTCGATCTGCTCTGGTTATATTTGTGAAAGATGTGAGGTTAGTACCTCTGAGTGGTATGGACTGGATGTCGACGGCATGGGACTGGTGGACTAGGATCGAACCGCCCAACGAACAAGTGAAGAACCTCTGATCGGCGGTGTACGACTGGGATATCCGGTACACCAATAAAGTGCCCTGAGTGCATAGAGCGTCTGGTGGATACCGGCGTTTGTGATGTGATTGTGATTGGTAGATTGATCTATATAATGATGACAATGCATACATGGAAGGAACCACTGCCCCGGGTAAGGGGTAGAGTCGTTATAAGTGGTCAGCTAAAGCTGACCGTTACTTTGTTTGCCGCTCTTGGGTGGATAATGAATTGCAGGTGCTGATGATGGCATTGAAGTGAAGCGGAGTGCTGGATTGCTGCTAAAGGCCCTTGAAGGTCGTGCGAAGAAACGTGGTTGGATTTTATGTGTGGCCGGCCTGCGTGCCGATGTACGAAAATGTATTTATGAAAAGAGAAACTTGCAAGGCCTTAAGGCAGGCCTTAAGACCAGTATGTGTGGGTACTATACATTCCTGGTTTTGATATATAAATGTGGAGTTTATATAGTAGTTGACATTCTCTGAGCTGAGTTCATTTAACTTCAAATGCTGCGCTAGAATGGTTTGAGTTAGGGTGCGAATAGATTTTTGATTTCCACACGTAATTCTGTCGCTTGTCTGTGAACTATGGCGTGGGGTCCCTGCCGGACCCACTATTTTAGTCCATGTGACGGGTGGGGGCGTTACATCATTTCCCCCACTATTTTGATTAACCGGTCTTTGAGCATTCCTTTCGTCAATGGATCAGCCAGGTTATCCTTTGATCACATATCGATCAAGGTGATAACGTCTTATTCTTTCAGATAATTCAATAGAGCATGTCTCAGTCGTACATGTCGCCTCTTAGTATTAAATATGATATTTTTCACGACTTGGACTACTGCTTGATTATCACAGTGCAAGCTCAAAGAATTGACTTGAAATCTAGACAAGGGAATGTCTATAATCAAATTCCTAATTCAATCTACCTCTTCACCAGCTGAAGCTAATGCAAACAACTCGGCTTACATAGACGACAAAGATATAAAAATCTGTATTTTGGATTTCTAAGTGACTACAGCACCACCTAAAGCAAAAATAAAATCACTGGTGGACTTGCTATTCCTAACTTCTAAACACCAGGAGGCATCAAAGTATCCTTCCAACATAGGAGGGAAACCAGTATAGCATAGAGCGTGATCTTTAGTACCTTTCAGGTACCTTATCAGCCGATCTAAGGCATCCCAATGCTCTTCGCCTAGACTATTGGTAAAGTGACTCAACATGCTTATCGAGAAGGCAATGCATGATCTAATGCAACTTGTGGTATGCATGAGACTTCCAATAATCTTTGAGTACTTTACTTGATCAACGCTGGTCCCTTCATTCGGACTCAACTTGACATTTAGATCAATTGGTATTTCAACAGACCTATAGTCTTTATAACCATAGGTAGTGAGAATCTGCTCAATGCAAAGAGCTTGACTTAGAGTGACACGTTCATTGTTTACTCTAACTTTCATACTTAATAGGGTATCCACAGGAACAAGGTCTTAATGTCAAATGCTTTTGCAAGAGTGGATTTAATATCACTTACTACAACAAGATCTGACACCAGAATCAACATGTCATCCACATATAAGCATATGATGATTGTTTTATTTGACATTGAGCGGTGATAGAGGCACTTGTCAGAGAGACTGTACTGAAATCCAATGCTCTCTATCACTTGGTCAAATTTCATGTGTCACATCTTAGGCGTTTGCTTAAGCCCACAGATTGATTTATCTAGTTTGCACGCTTTCTCTTTTAGATTTTCATGTAAATAACTTTCAGGTTGTGTCATGTAGATCTCCTCATCAAGCTCTTCATTCAAGAAGACTGTCTTCACATCCATCTGATGAACTATAAAGTTCTTGATAGAAGCTAAGGCAAGAAGAATCCTAATAGCAGATATGTGACATACAAGAGAATAGACGTCAAAACAGTCAATTCTCACCTGTTGTTTATAACCCTTAGCTACTAGACGTACTTTATATCTGACTATAGACACATCACTGCACAATTTCTTCTTTAATATCCACTTGCACCCTAGGACTTTAGCTCTTTTTTGGTAGGTCAATTAGATGTCAAGTGTTGTTTTGTATCAACGAGTTCATCTCAACATAGATAACTTCTGCACGTATTAACGTATCTCTAGATCTCATTGCTTCTCGATAAGAGAATGAATCATCCTCTGAGTGGTAGGTGATGAAATTCTCATCAAAATCCTTTGGGATTCAATCTCTTGTAGATACTCTAGGAGGAATAGGTTCCACCTCTAGAGGTTGGGGAACAGTGCTAGAGGGGACAACTTCAGGTTCTACCGCAGATTCTGCAATCATGTCAGTAGACCCGGAGACGGTCAAGCCATGATCTTTGATAAATTTATGTTCAAAGAAAATAATAACTCTAGACTCTATCACTGTATTAGTGGACAGATCCAAAAACCTGTCATCTACACTATCTTCCGCACTATCTAGATAAACGCAGGTCGTTGTTATAGTTCTCACCTTAAGTCTCTTAAAATTTTGTATTCTTACATAAGCAATACAGCCCACAAGTCTTCAGAATGTTATATCTACAAGGATGACCATGTCACAACTCATACGGAGTAGAGTTGAGTTTTGAGTGAGACACTCCATTTAGAATGTGATTTGCAGTTAGAACTGTTTCCCCCAAAAAGAATTAGGCATGCCACCCGTGAGGAGCATAGAATTCAACATCTCCGTTGAAGTTCGATTCTTACGCTCAGCGATACCATTTGACTGGGGTGAGTAAGGAGTTGTGATTTATAGGATTATATCCTTAGAGACACAAAAATCTCTAAACCCAGTCGCAGTGTACTCTCCTGCTCGATCACTTCTAAATCTCTTAATCTTTAAGTTTAACTGTTTCTCAACACGAGTTTTAAAAATCTTGAAGATCTTAAAGACTTCATCTTTCGATTTCAATAGGTAAACATGACAATATCTGAAAAATCGTTGATAAAGGTAATAAGATACTTCATTCCCCCTCTAGTGACATGACTTCGAAAATCACAGAGGTCGTAATATATCAATTCAAGAAGTTGTGTGCTCCTAAATACTGACTTGAAAAGATTTCTGGTAATCTTAATTTGGGCACAAATCTCACACCTATCAAATCGAATAGAAAAATCTAAAGGAATGTTGCGATTCTTAGCTAAATCTCGCATTTTCTTGTAGTGCACATGTTCAAGTATATTGCGTAATAACTTTGGATCTATAAGAGCTGAATTCACTTGATTAATGCACTCATTTTCTAGGCTAAGTTTATACATAACATTAATCATATACGCACAACCAGCGGTAGAACTAGGATTCTCACAAAGCTCGGGCACACTAAATTAAAACATAGAATTCTTGATAACAAATTTTGTTGGACCCAGAAGAAGTAACACTCAACTAGTAAATATTTCTCAGCACAACCATACAGTTATATTAAAAAAGAGAACTACTCTGAAAATTGGGAATATTAAAAGAGTCTCACATTAACTTTGTGTAGCCGCACATTAAAAGAGCTAAAAAAACAAAACAGAAAACAAAACATTGCAGAATATATGTATGCTATTATTTGAGAAGAAAAACTAGTTCAAAAATGGCAATGCAACTAGCTGGAAAAAAATAGCTCAAAAATGTCAAAATGTATGTTGCTACTCTTTCAGAACCTCTCTTGTTAAAAAATATAAGAAGTGAAATTATAATTCTCATGATTGTTCCATTGTTCTAGCACGATTTCTTATCAAATATCAAGCATAAAACCACTATTTTTGCGTGATATTAAGCTTGCTTGTCCAAATGATCAAGAATAAGTACAATGGAAAATCAATAATCTATAACCATCTCAACTCACGTGAGCCTCTGCAAGATATTCCACGGTGCCGCATCAGCTCCACACAGCCTTGAAAGAAAACCTTATGTGGGCATGCCTTGAAAGAAAACCCTGACAAGCTTCCATTCATCCATTCGCTTCTTTCTCCCCACCGTCTCCCTCGTCTCCATCGCAGGTCGACCTCCGACACTCGACTAAAGAGGAGAGGATTGCGATGCTCGAACTATCGCGGACGGCAGTCGTAAGCGGCGGATTGATGAACAGGGAGATGTAGCGGTTGAGTTTCTGCCATGATCAAGGAATTAAGGTAGCTAGAGAGAGAGAGAGAGAGAGAGAGAGAGAGAGAGAGATGGGGAGAAAAGGAGGGAGCGAGAGAGGTGGGATAGAGAGAGATTGAGCTGATTTGAAATGTTGAAATGATTCTCAGAACAAAAAGAAGGACGGGGCAGAAGATTGAAAGGACCGCCAGACAATTTTTTCAAAATCACGCCCGGGCACGTGCCCGGGCGTGTCTCCACATAGATCCGCCCATGTGCACAACCAAAATAGTGTGAAATAACTGATAGAGTTATTCTACCGTTTTGAGCTGTAAAATAAATGTCAGCCTTATCGGCTTCAATTTTGTTTAAAATTAATACTATAAATTTAAAATTTCAATTTTTCATATATATATATCTTTATACTATAAGCAAACTCCAAAAGAGTCATGGTGTAACATTGGATCTCCCCAAAATACCCCCCAACCATGGTGTAACATTTTAATGCCAAAATACCCCTCATTTTTCTTATTCATCTACTCATTTGTATGTCATTTTTTTTTAGAGAGGAGAGTCATTTGTTTTTACAAAAATAAAAAATTATAAATTTTCTTATACTCATATGTATATGTTGCGGGCATAGCCCGCAACGACACATACTAGCACGGGCAAAGCCCGTGCGGAGGCGGGCGAAGCCCGCCTTGCGTGAAGACCACCCAAGAGCTCTCCCCTTCTTTTTATTTGTTTGGGCCGGATCTTGGGTTTTTTTCTTCATTTATTCTTTCTTTGAGAACCTTCTCGCCGCCCCACCAATGTTGTCGAAGATCACCAACTCGCAGACGAAAAAAATGATTCGCTGATTTACCCCGCCTGTTCCAGACGGTAGATTTGAGAACCAATGTCGCCGTCCCCGCCCAATGTCGCCGCCCCCGATAAATGTCGCCGCTCCCAACCATAAATCGCCGCTCCCGACCAATGTCGCCGCCCCCGACCAATGTTCGCCGCCCCAGCCAAATGTCGCCCCCCTCGACAAATGTCTCCGCCCCAAACCAATGTCGCACCCACGACGAATGTTGCCCGCACGGGGTCCCCGTGCACGACTGCTTGTATATATATATATATATATATATATATATATATATATATAACCGAACAGCAAAATTATCAGTTTCAATTCTTATGACAGAATTACTGCAGTTTTCGGAATTGAATTGCTGCTAAACTTATATTCAGCCGACGAGGAAGAAGGTAGGTAGGACAGAGCATGTGGTCTTCTCTGCCGCCAGTTCATAGTTGTAATTTTCAGACATAAACAATAAAAATAAATAAATAGAAGAAACAATACTAAAATTGGACACGCATTACACGTGACAAACCACAGCTGTCCGGGCCCACCAAGATATATACAAGTTGGATTGGGCCACTCAGCCCATGCATACTAATAAATCTGCATTATTTAATTTCTCCAAATAATTTCCCATACCCTAATATTTCATCTAAATTGTAGATAAATCATTTTACTTATACACGATAAATATTTAATTATTTGTACAAAATGCAAGTTATTATATAGTATAAGAAGAGGTGGGATATAAATATATAATCACAATTGTTTGTTTTTTTGATAATATAAAACACCCCTATTTCTTTATATTATGCACATGTGTTTGGGTAGGGCTATTTAATGATGCCAATATATAATAAACACCATTTCAAGTATGATATTACACCTCGAATGGGCAAAATCATTGTCAAAGGTTATAAACTTTTGTTTTTAAACGCCGGACCTCACCTAAAGAATTTCATCCATTTTATGTTCAAAACTAGTTTTCTTCATTTGGCGGCGGTCATAACTATAGTCTTGCCAAACATGCATTCCATGATGATGATATTTTTGGCCAAATTAACTCGTCGAAGCAAAAAATGTCGCGACAAGCAGAGCCATAGTGTCATAAGGTTAATGTTAGGCTAGTGTGGGCAATAATGACAAGACTATTTAAATCAGATGAAAAACTGAAAATACCCATCAACTTTTAGCGAAAAGCAAGACTAAGGCCCTGTTTGGCGGAACGGCAGCACAGCTGCATGCAGCTGCTTCTGCCGCCGCTCCGCAAAACAACATTTTGGCGCAGGCGGTGGCAAGAAGCCACCGCCCGCGGCAGGCAGCAGTGCTGCAGCTCTCAAAAAGTGTGAGAGCTGCAGCGCTGAATTATTTTAAAAAAAAATTTAATTTAAAATTTATATATAATATATTAAACTATAATTAACCCCAATTTAAATTATAATTAATATATTATTATATTAAACAATAACAAACATTATTTAACTATAATAAGGTAAATTTAAATTTATAATTAATATATTAAATTACAATTATAATTTATAGTTAACATTATTTAACTATAAATAATATATAATTTATAATAACGTTAATATAAATTAATTTTAATTATTACGTCAAAAAAAGTAGCGCTCGTGAGCGAATTGAGTGCGCATACGTGCGTCCTGACGTCCGTTTGAAATACTGAATGTACTCGAAATTGTGTGAGAATGTGCCCGTTGGAATTGTAGCGTCGGACCGGACAAGATCGGAGAAAAGTTTATTGACTGCGGGTCACACGAGTCGTCCGTGAATCGGGCGAAAACGAAGCGTCCTAACACTGCAAAATATGTATTTATGTATTAATATTTTATCATTAATATTAATAAATAAAACTTATATTAATTTATAATTAAACTTTTAAACATTTAAATTTTTGTAATAATTAATTAATGTTTTAATGTTTAATAATTTTTTTGAGGGTCATTCGAGGCGCTCGTAAATCGATCAAAAATGAATCGTTTTATCTCATGAGCGAGTCAAGCGCGCATACGTGTGTTCTGATGTCCGCTTGAAATATTAAACGACATTGAAATTGTGTGAGAATGTGCCCGTTGGAATTGTAGTGTCAAGTCGGACGAGATCGTGAAAAAAAATATGCGGCTCGTCCGACCATATTTTGGGGAACCCCATCAATACTAATATGTTTACTTTTATAATTAAATAAAATAAATGTCTAGCAAATTATATTTTTATTTTTAGATTTCGTAAATTTTTCGTGCTGTTTAATTATTATTATCACTATTTAATTCTGCACTACTGTTTCACACATCACTGCAAATACAATTTTCCAAACAATTTCATAAATTTTTCCACCACTGCAAAACAGCTGATTCCTGCACCACTGTTTCCCACCACTGCTTCCTGCACCGCCACAGCTTAGCCAAACATGTCCTAAGGCTCTGTTCGGGGGGACTTATTTTCACCGGTCAAGCGAACTGATAATCACAATGAGATAATTTTCTATTCTAACAATAAGATAAGTGATCAACCTAATTGATTATTCAAAGAAAATAAACACCATCTTTAAGTTAATCAATAAGCAAATTGATGCATGGGTCGAGAACTAGTGGAGAAGAATCTTATTCAAACTTGTTGAGCGAAAACTTAATTTGATTGGTATACAATTAATAGACACACATGAAATTCAATAATCAAAGAAAGAAGAAAGCATTACAATTATTATTATTATTATATTGAAAAGGAGAAAAAATACCTCAAAATGAAGAAAGATAAGATGAACACAATATATGTGGGTACAATCATATTTGGTTAAGTATTCTTCTATTTGGAAGATAATGATTGCAAAGAGAGAGAAAGAGAAGAGTTGTAAGTGTTAAAATTATTGTTCGCAGTTTAGGTGTGAGTGATTAGAGGTTAGTGCGTGGTTCTTTTTCTGCAAATAGATTTCTTTAGATTTGTACAAAATTTTCACATGTGATTGATCATGCAGATTTAACTTACATTTTGTTGTGCAATTGACACCTGCCCGCGAGTACGGAACTCGTCGGGGACAATAGCAACAGAAGCAAAATATTGAGTAAATAATGACGCGCACCAAACAATCACAGAACGAGATTCCAAAACACAAAAAAAACCACAGACGACAAGAGATATACGTGGTTCGGAGTTAAGCTCCTACATCCACGGGGAGAGCGCGCCAGATCCACTAATCAAAGAATAATCCGATTACAACACAGGCACTCAACGATTCTCAACGGATCGACACTAACCTAAAATAGGAAATAAAGAACAACAAGAAACCAAGAGAGAGGGAAGAAAACTCCCCTATGCCGGCCGCAAAACTGGCCAATCGGAGTCTGGATCTGAATCTGATCGCCGCCTCCGGAGTCTGCACCCAGCCACCGCCATGAGCCCCCTCTCCTCCCTGGATACAGCCGGCCAAGCCGCTGTCACACGCTGGAGATGAACTCGATGCGCCGCTGGTGCCCAAAATCGGGTAAGCCGATCTTCCCTCTGCCACGCGTCGCTGCCCTCCGGCCAAGAAAGCCGGTGCCCTCTTCAAGATGAAGGAACCGCAGCCTTATGCCCTCTTCCACCGCCGGAGTTGCCGCCGCCGCTGAATCGCCGGAGCCACCGAAGAAAGAAACCTGCACCCGCCGCTGCCGTGGATCTCCCCTCTCCTTCACCGGAGATGGAGCCGATGCCGCTGCCGTGCAGTAGATCGGAACTCCGATCAATCTTCTGCCGCCTCCGTCGACCACCGCTCGCCTGCAAGATCTGTCGTCGCTGCTGCCTGAGAAGAACCGCCGGCCCAAGAATGCCGGAGAAGAAGCCGCCTCTGCCCTTCTTGGTCTCGATGTCGCAGGAGAAGAAGGCCATGGATCGCCCGCCGCTGCGTCGTTGTCACCGGAGAAGAAGACTGCCCGAGGAACCGTCGGCCGTCGCCGGAGAAGAAGCGCCTGAAGCCGATGCCACTGCTTCTCCCTCCCGATGCCGCTGATCCTCTCCGAAGCCGAGCCCGATCGCTCGATCGCGTCCCGAAGCCGCCGCTGTTGCCGGAGAAGAAGCACCCGAAGCCGAACCCGATCGCAAGATCGGGATTCTGAAGATCCGCCGCTCGATCGCACTTTCTCCCAAGCCGCCGCTCCGCCGCTCTGCTTTCGATGGCTTCCTCTCCTCCTTCGCCCGATGCCTCCACTTCTCCTCCCGATTCTGAAGCCGCCGCCTCAATCGCCGCACTTCTCCGATGCCGCCGCTCTCCCTTTCTTCCGATAGATTAGGTTAGAGATTGGATCGAGTCTCTTTTTCTCTGTGCATATATATATCCGTCGATCCCGTACACGTCGCTCGCCTGGGGGCGCAACGATCGGGGGAAACGACATTGTCGTCGCTGACTCGCAGGACACTGAAGGGACAAACACTGGCCCAAGAACCGGTGTCCGGACAGACATAAGAAACAGGTCGCCAAGGGGGCTGACCCTTGACATTGGTCAGGGCTCGAGGTGGGATGTCGAGGGAGGCGACATTGGTCGGGTGCGAGGACAGAGAGGGGAATTGGTTGGGGGCGGCGACATTGGTCCATCAAGGGCGGAGACATCAAGGGCGAGGACAATGTTCCGCAGAGGCGGGGCAGGGGCGGGGACATTGGTCGGGGGCGGGGCAGGGAGGCCGACATTGGTGGGGGCAGAGACATTGGTCGGGGGTGGGGATTGGAAGAAGAGGAACCGCCAGAGCCCAAAGATTGGAGAACAAAAGAGTCCGTACGCGGTCGTAAAAAACAAAAGGAATACGCACCGCCCTATGAGAACCTGCAATGCGCGATGAGATTCTGAAGCCGATGCCACTCTGCTTCTCCCAGAAACTAAAGTAGAAGAGAAGCCCGATGACCCCGATCGTAGCCCGCTGCATTACAACATTGCATAGGGGTACAGATGGCTCCCCCGGCCGACCCAAGACGTCTCTGCGCATTGGGGAAGTAGACTCCGCTCCGCCGGCGGTCCACATGGGGAAGGCACGTTCCGCAAATGATGGTTTAACCCATGCGTTGACCGCCGTGGAAGCTTCGAAGACCACCACACAGGCTAGCCGAGCAGCCCGACTCGGCTCGCAACGGCGGTCATGAACATGGGGGATGTTCCGAATGGATACGACCGCCACCACCGCCCGAAGCCTCTCTGTGAATCGTTCACCACTTCTCTCCCAAGCCGCCGCTCCGATCCGCAATTTCTGCTCAAGCTGATTACCGATGGCAAAATTTGCCTCTCCTCAACTTCGCTCCTGATGCCTACCCAGCTCCTCGAGGGTCCGTGGAAGCTTCCTATAATCCGATGTCGGAATCGAGAGATAGATGCCCAGAAGCCCGATCCCGATCACTGCCAAACTGGCCGCAACTTCCCTCCCTGAGAGTCGCCTATCACGATCTCGTAATCCATAGAATCCTAAACACTTTCTCGGATACGATCACGCTTCCGTCCTCCGCGTCTTCCTCTTTTATTACGTCTTCCTGTTGAGGACTCGGCGAGTGTGAGCGAGAGCGAGAACGGCGCCGGGAGCCAGGAGGGTGCCATCGTAGAAGGTTGCGATAATTGATTCGCGGCGGAGGAGAAACCAGATGCCCTTGACGAAGAAAGATCGGGATTTTGAAGAGTTGGATCGCAAGCCAAAATACCAAATACCCTCAAATTCGATTTCATCTTTTGGTCCACCGAATGTTCTGTGCCTTTCCTTATAGTATAAAGATATATATATATATATATATATATATATATAATCAACAGAACCGGACCGGTCCAGCTGGACCGGTCCGGTGGAGCATCAAACAAAGTAACAATCTTCACCTTGATGCTCCACGAACGCTAATACCGCATAAAACACACAGGCCCCTACTAGCGACTACAAGCCCCCTCTCCCTGGGGCCGGCACGATCAACATGCAACAGTCTGAGTCAAGTCAAACTTGACTCGCCTCACTGATTTCTCCGCATGCTCGCAACGCATTCCTCCGTAGGAATCTCCCGCAACATCACGCCTCCACCTCGAGCGAACTCCCTCAACTCCCGGTGACGCACGTCGACGTGCTTCGTCCTTGCACGATAGACCAGGTCTACTGCAAGATGAATCGCACTCGAACTCTCACTGTGCAACTCCACCTTCTCCTGAGTGATCCTAAGTTCCTCGGTGAGACCTCTGAGTCTGATGGCTCCTCTCACGGTGTCTGGGTACTCCTGAGATGACTATCTACCCGTCTCCTCTACAACTGCGAAGATTCTACCTCCGCCAAGGTCCTCTCTCCGAGCACACGCCCTTGCCACGAATCCTGCCTCGCTCCTCCGCTGGTCCTTCCTAGCTCTTCGCTGAGAACGATATCTTCTCTCTAAAGCTCTATCGAAGGAATCGCGATCTGAGGAGATCGCCTGAAATGCATATGCTACCGTATCATGTAGCTCGAGAGACGGTCTGACCTCTCTCCTCGCATCTCCCCGGGCAATCGTGATGCCAATCAATCTATAGAGCGATCCGGAACGCTCTCCTCTCAAGACTGTCTGTGCGCCTCTCCTGACCTCCAAATACCCGCTGCTACTGGTATAAGAATACCCGGTAGCCTCCTGCCAGCAAGCTCGGGCACATACCGAACGTCGGTGAGGATCCTAACCACTCCATCGAACATCCTAATCCTGATGCTCTCGACTCCAAATATCTCGCACTCTGACCGGTTCCCCATCCGAACACAACCACCTCCACAGTGCCTAATACTGGAGAACCATTCAAAGTTCGGGTATATGTGAAACGAATATCCTGTATCCATGATCCAGGAATCTGTGGTCCTGACCACGTCGCGACTTGGTGAAACATGTAGAACGTCATCATCGCTCACGCACTCAGATGCCACTGCAGCCTGCTGAGGCACAGATCCTTTGCCCTTGAGTTTCCTCACTGTGCAGTTGGCCTTCCAATGCCCCTCTTCCTTGCAGTAATAACATCTACCCCTGGACCTAGGTCGATCATCCTCCTTGCCTCCCCCTCTCGATCTCCCTCGGGATGGGTCTCTGCTCTTCACGAGCAGACCCTCGCTCGCACTCGATCCGGAACTGCTCCTCTTCTCATTAGAAAGAAGCATCGTCACCACTTCCTCCATCTTAAGGGTATCCTTCCCATACAACATGGTGGTAACTAAATGATCGAACGACCTCGGGAGTGAGGACAAGAGGAGAAGAACCTGATCTTCCTCCTCGACCTTCACATCCATACTCCGCAGCTGGGATACCAGCTTGTTGAACACATTCATATGGTCCAACAACTGCGTTCCCTCAGACATCCTCAAGCTGTACAACTGCTTCTTCACGTACAACTTGTTTGTGAGCGACCTGGACATGTAGAGCTCCTCGAGCTTCCTCCACAAGTCCACCGTAGTTTCCGCCTCGATAACGTTGTACATGACCTCGTCTGCGAAAACACAGCTGTATGGTGCTGATGGCCTTGAGGTCCAGCTCATCCCACTCGTCGTCGTCTTTCACCTTATCCTTCTCCTTTCTAAGGAGTGCCTTGTGAAGACCCTGCTGAACGAGTACGGCCTTTATGCGCTTTTGCCAAAGACCGAAATCGATCCGCCCATCGTATTTTGGAACCTCGAATTTGGCCGCCATTGAATTTACTCACTGATCCGAATGTCGAACCTCCCTCTGATACCAATTGTTATGCAATTGGCACCTGCCCGCGAGTACGGAACTCGTCGCGGACAATAACAATGGAAGCAAAATATTGAGCAAATAATGGCGCGCACCAAACAATCACAGAACGAGATTCCAAAACACAAAAAAATCACAGACGACAAGAGATATACGTGGTTCGAGTTAAGCTCCTACATCCACGGGGAGAGCGCGCCAGATCCACTAATCAAAGAATAATCCGATTACAACACAGGCACTCAACGATCCTCAACGGATCGACACTAACCTAAAATAGGAAATAAAGAACAACAAGAAACCAAGAGAGAGGGAAGAAAACTCCCCTATGCCGGCCGCAAAACTGGCCAATCGGAGCCTGGATCTGAATCTGATCGCCGCCTCCGGAGTCTGCACCCAGCCACCGCCGTGAGCCCCCTCTCCTCCCTGGATACAGCCTGCCAAGGCGCTGTCACACGCTGGAGATGAACTCGATGCGCCGCTGTTGCCCAAAATCGGGTAACCCTATCTTCCCTCTGCCACGCGTCGCTGCCCTCCGGCCAAGAAAGCTGCTGCCCTCTTCAAGAAGAAGGAACCGCAGCCTTATGCCCTCTTCCACCGCCGGAGTTGCCGCCGCCGCTGAATCGTCGGAGCCACCGAAGAAAGAAACCTGCACCCGCCGCTGCCGTGGATGTCCCCTCTCCTTCACCGGAGATGGAGCCAATGCCGCTGCCGTGCACTAGATCAACTCCGATCAATCTTCTGCCGCCTCCGTCGACCACCGTTCGCCTGCAAGATCTGTCGCCGATGCTGCCTGAGAAGAACCGCCGGCCCAAGAATGCCGGAGAAGAAGCCTCCTCTGCCCTTCTTGGTCTCGATGTCGCCGAGAAGAAGGCCCTGGATGGCCTGCCGCTACGCCGCTGTCGCCGGAGAAGAAGACCGCCCTAGGAACCGCTGGCCGTCGCCGGAGAAGAAGCGCCTGAAGCCGATGCCACTGCTTCTCCCTCCCGATGCCGCTGATCCTCTCCGAAGCCGAGCCCGATCGCTCGATCGCGTCCCGAAGCCGCCGCTGTCGTTGGAGAAGAAGCACCCGAAGCCGAACCCGATCGCAAGATCGGGATTCCGAAGTTCCGCCGCTCGATCGCACTTTCTCCCAAGCCGCCGCTCCGCCGCTCCGCCGCCGCCGCTCCGCCGCTCTGCTTCCGATGGCTTCCTCTCCTCCTTCGCCCGATGCCGCCACTTCTCCTCCCGATTCTGTAGCCGCCGCCTCGATCGCCGCACTTCTCCGATGTCGCCGCTCTCCCTTTCTTCCCGATAGATTAGGTTAGAGATTGGATCGAGTCTCTTTTTCTCTGTGCATATATATATATATATATATAAAATGAACAGAATTGGACCGGTCCAGCTGGCTGGTCCGGTGGAGCATCAAACAAATTAACACATTTGGTATCAGAGTAGTATGCAATTCAATTTTTTTTAAAAAAATAAGACAATTTAAAATTATTTTTGCATAATAAATCTTGTAAGCATTCCAATGCCAGAAAACGACAAAATAAAGAAGAAAACTTGGAAAGACAACAAAAATAGAGATTAGAAAAGTTTTGATACCAAATATCACCTTCAATTTGTTTTGAAGAGAATGCCATGTATCAACAATATATAAATATATAGACCATAAGATTAGCTAGAGTATGATTCAAGTCAACAATCTACTACTTGTAACTACTGATAAAATGGTTATTACATGAGGTGAAATAATTCATCTATACAAGTTTTGATATGAAAAATATGGATGAGACATTTATTTTATGTCATTAACATTAAAATCTATAAAGATAGACCTCAAAACCTATATTAACAAAGTTTTAAAGAGATTCAGATGTACGATTGTTCACTGATTATAGCACGTAATAAATGAAAAAAAAAACAATGCTTACTTTGTGAAGAAATAAATGAAAAACATTCCTTATTTTGAGAGGAAATAAATTGAACTTGTGCCTCTGCACAGAGGGGATGAACCCATAAATTATCACACACACACATGCTCTTATTCTTCTTCTCCTCAAAGCACGGAACTAGGCGTGATGAAAGCTTGCATTTCTCGAATTGTTTAATTTAAGAAGCATATTAGATTAGAATTGGTGCTAACAAGGTGTTGTATGACAATAATTCATTATTGCATCAATTTGTGAATTTCTAAGCATACATACCCAACCTTCGTTCAAGTGAGCGACAAATCAGTAAAATCGGTGATGTAGGCTTGCCGATTTGAATGAGATTGAGGAGATGTGGGTTGAGGGTCAAAAATAAGATTATGAATAACATTGAGGTGTCACAAGCTAAATATAGACTGCCCGATCGGCCACTGTAAAATTGAGCGCACGGTGGGGGCGGTCATGAACACGGGGGATCTTTAAGACCGCGGCAATCACCACCGCCACCACCCACCACAGTGCCAAACGGAAGTTGAGAAATCCAGAATTTCTAATTATTGTTTCGTGGAAGCATGTTCTTGTCTTGACCAACGTGGAACGCACAGTTTTTTCTGACGTTCGTCGTTTATTCCCAATTCCCGCATCCATCACCCCTCCCGTCTCTGTTTTTATTTATTTATTTATTTATAAATTTCTCCGACGGGGCGGCGCGTTGGGAAGACGAGGAGAGGGGGTGGAGAGAAAGGTGGGAGCGGGGAAACAGAGCGACATATATCCCCCCTTTCCCTCTTCTTCGATTCGTGGTGGTGAATTCCGTCTCAGGAAGTTCGCCGGCCGGCCGGTCGGTCGGCGAGTCCTTCCCACGGTGAGTGCCCTGCCCTGCCCTGCCCTGCCCTGCCCTGCCCTGCCGAGGAACGTCTTTTCTTTGCTCCGTTTAAAATCTTCTCTTATTTTGGTGCGGGATTTCGACCTCATTTTACACCTTTATGATTCTGAACTTTTCTGTGCTCTGAATTCCACGCCTTTTGTTTTTTTTTGCATTAGGAAATTTCTCGCCTTTCCGTTTTTTTTTTTAAAATTTGATTTAAGAAAGAAAGAAAGAAAGAAAGAAAGAAAGAAAGAGTGAAATCCCTCGTGCCCACTTCCATTCTTGTTCACAATCTTTAGGGAAACTCCGTCTCAATTTTGCGCGTTGTTTCTTCGGATCTTTGCAGGTCTTTTTTTTCCCCTCTCCGATCGCTGCAGGAGGATACCTGCGGCTCTTCTCATATTATCGCAGCCGCCCCTGTCTTCTTCCAGCTCCAACAACAATGGCGGAAACGAAAGCAGATGCGGCGGGATTGTCAAAATCACCTTCACGGAGGCTCCCGGACTTCAAACAATCCATAAAGCTCAAGTATGTGAAGCTCGGCTACCATTACCTCATCACCCATGGCATGTACCTCTTCCTTACCCCCATGGCCGGAATCATCTTCGCACAAATCTCCACCTTCTCCCCTGAAGACCTCTACGATCTCTGGGATCATCTCCGCTTTAATCTCATCTCAGTCATTCTTTGCTCCGCCCTCCTCGTCTTCCTCTCCACCCTCTACTTCCTCAGCCGCCCCAAGCCTGTTTATCTAGTCGACTTCTCCTGCTACAAGCCCGACGAAGCCCGGAAATGCCATCGGCAGACATTCATCGATAGATCCCGGCTGACGGGTTCTTTCACCGACGACAACCTCGACTTTCAAAAGAAAATCCTCGAAAGATCCGGCCTTGGCGAAACCACTTACCTTCCCGAAGCCGTGATGAACATTCCGCCCAATCCTTCCATGACAGGGGCCAGGAAGGAGGCTGAGGCTGTGATGTTCGGCGCCCTCGACGAGCTCTTCGCCAAGACCGGCCTTAAGCCCAAGGATGTCGGAATTCTTATTGTCAACTGCAGCTTGTTCAATCCCACTCCCTCCCTCTCCGCAATGATCGTCAACCACTACAAACTCCGGGGAAATATTGTGAGCTATAACCTCGGCGGGATGGGATGCAGCGCAGGCTTGATCTCCATTGATCTCGCCAAGCATCTTCTTCAATCCCACCCCAATTCTTATGCTCTGGTAGTGAGCATGGAGAACATCACCCTCAATTGGTATTTCGGCAACAGCCGCTCCATGCTCGTCTCCAATTGCCTCTTCCGCATGGGAGGGGCTGCCATCCTTCTCTCTAACAAGAGATCGGATCGCGGCCGCTCAAAGTATCAGCTGATCCACGCGGTCCGAACGCACAAGGGCGCCGATGACCGGTGCTTCGGCTGCGTCACCCAGGAAGAGGATGCCGTTGGGAAGATTGGAGTCTCTCTGTCCAAGGATCTAATGGCCGTTGCCGGCGATGCTCTCAAGACCAACATCACCACCTTGGGCCCTCTGGTCCTCCCTATGTCGGAGCAGCTCCTGTTCTTCGCAACTTTGGTGGGGAGGAAGCTCCTCAAGATGAAGATTAAGCCCTACATTCCGGATTTCAAGCTGGCATTCGAGCATTTCTGCATTCATGCTGGCGGAAGGGCCGTGCTGGATGAGCTGGAGAAGAACTTGCAGCTGTCCGAGTGGCACATGGAGCCGTCCAGGATGACCCTCTACCGATTTGGCAACACTTCCAGCAGCTCCCTGTGGTATGAACTGGCCTACACCGAGGCGAAGGGCAGGATCAGGAAGAAGGACAGGATTTGGCAGATCGCCTTTGGTTCTGGATTCAAGTGCAATAGTGCCGTGTGGAGGGCTTTGAAGACGGTGAAACCTGCAGAGGAGAAGAATCCATGGATGGATGAAATTGAAAGCTTCCCGGTTACCATCCCCAGGGTAGCTGCAATCAACTGAAGGAGGAACAAACATTGATGCAGATTGTTTTTGTTGTGATTTATTCTAGCTTCTCAGGTATAGCATCTTGCCCATTAATATTATGTTGTGCAGTAAAGAAGCTGCTCCCTCATTGGTGGAATTAGCTTGTGCTGTTTCTCTGCTACTTGATGGAAGAAGATCAAAGGGCTGCTGCTGTTGACTTTATTTCATTCAAAATTCTAGCCCATGTTCGATGCATAGGATTTATTTTTGATGTAGGGTTTATGTATTATCTTGTGTGATGCCATCATAAGATGGAGGGAGGAAAGTTGCGTTGTCTCAATGACAAATGAGTTCAGTAGATCAATGGATTTCTCGTGCTTGTTTTCTTCCCTGGAAAGACAAACACCGTGGCTTCATTTGTCGCGGCGATACCCACATAGAATTGTGACAGCCCTGCTAAGAAAAGATT
Organism: Platanthera guangdongensis; assembly: GCA_039583875.1. Classification (NCBI taxonomy): domain Eukaryota; kingdom Viridiplantae; phylum Streptophyta; class Magnoliopsida; order Asparagales; family Orchidaceae; genus Platanthera; species Platanthera guangdongensis. The sequence continues at coordinate 1,688,273 of CM077166.1, read as the reverse complement.
ACTAATTTTGAACATAAAAGTGGTTGGAGAGGACTGATTGGAGTGACATGTAAGAAAAAAATGAAAATATTTAGGGCTAAATGTTGAGTATGATTCATCTCCGCCTCCCTTTTCATACTCAGAAGATTTTGTTGTTTGGGCCTAAATGTTGACCCTGGAAGAATATGAAGAGTTGAAAACTGTGATGAAGAATAGCCTTGATCAAAGATCCATGGAGAGTGATCCATGAGGAGGGCAACAATGGTGATTGAGTGAGAGAGAGGAAGTGGAGAATCCGTTTGAAGAAGAAGAAGAAGATCAATGAATGGTCCATCAAGAATTACCATGCTTAATTACTGTTAATGAGGGAGGCCATTCATTATGTTAACAGAGTAAGTTAGTTAGTTAGTCAGGGACTCGGGGATCTGTTTGGGGGGAAGGATGAAGAAGGTTCCTTCTAGGAACTATAATTATATTAAAAGGACCGCGTGGAAAAGCAAGTGCTGTTTGCATTGACTGAAACTTTTTCTTGCCAGGCAACAAGTTTACATTAACAGGACCTCCTCCTCCTCCTCCCCCTCAATTATCTAATAAGAAGAGTTGACTGACTGACTGACTGACTCTATTGCTTCCTGCTTAGTTCCATCACCTTATTTAAAGCTTAATAATGGCGATGATCTCACAACAAATCAGGTGCTTTCCATGTAAAAGCAGGTACTTTTCCATGTTAAAGATCCTGCTTTTATCACACCTTTACATGGCAAAGCAAGCTCACAGTGACTCTGTGAGGAGGTTGATTTCAGATTCTGACTGAATTCTTAAGATTGTTTTAACAAAAAATGTGCTGATCAAATCATAAGACTAAATTAAAAAAAATGTATGTTAAAGATCAATCAATCTATTACTAATCAATCACAATTAACCAACTCATTCCATTTTGTTGGAAGCTATCATGTTGGGAGGGGCTGGATTGTCCATCTTGAAATATAACAAAAATATTCATGTTCCTGTTCCTGCTCTACTGGAGCAGGACCCAATTGTTGCAGTCTTTCCACCATCACTTTTGCCAAGGAAAGCAGATCCAATTTATGCCGTCATTTCATTTCAATTTCATTTCAGGCCACCAAAATCTTGTCAAATTACCACTTGGGGTTTGCGTCACCAACCCTGAAAAAGAGAAAATTTTTTGATATGTGTAGCGTTTTTTACTTTAAGAACGCCTTTAAATTAATATTATGCGGACCCCACCTAATTTTCACTTTCCCGCTATTGAGCTGCAGAACTCTTTTCTTCTTTCCACTTTGGTGCTAGGTTTTTTCTTCTTCCGAGCTACACTTTCATCTCCTCCGCCCTTTATTTCTTCCCCCGCCGCCCGCCGCCCGCCGCCTCCTCTCCAGGCCTCGTCGCCTTCGCCAGCATCTGTTTACGTATTATCTTTAGGTTCAATGGGTTTTCTGAGCTTTCTTGCCTGCAGTAACATCCCTTTGAAGTAGGGATCCATGGAGAAGGGGAGTACACAAATGGAGTGCAAGAGTGATAATATGTTCAACATTGAACATACGACTGTACATATAGTTGTATATTGAACATAAAATACAGTTGTACTACTACTAAAAGTTAAATACAGTTGTCTATAACACTATATGCAAATACAATCCTATATTACACCTGTAATACAGTTGTATTTCACACTATATGCAAATACAGTCTTACAATATACATGAAATACAGTTGTATATAACACTATATGCAAATACAGTCTTATATTATACCTGAAATACAATTGTATTTCACACTATATGCAAATACAGTACTATATTATACCTGAAATACAGTTGTATTTCACACTATATGCAAATACAGTCCTACAATATATATGAAATACAACTATATATAAAACTGTATGAAAATACAGTCATATATTATACCTGAAATACAGTTCTATATACAGTTGCTCTAACTTGAGATGAGGCCATCGTCGATGGAAAAAAGTCATACCTGGTTCTTCTCAAGCCGTCGACGCCGTCGGCGAGAAAATGCGCCTGAAAATCTGTTGGAGATCGCGAGTGCGAGGAGAAGAAGAGTTGGTCGTCGGTGACGCCGACATTAACAGGTACGTTTCATCGGAGTTCAACTCGCAAGAAATATGTCGGAAATCTGAATAAGGAGGAAGAAATCTGCCTGGAAATCGCCTAGGTTATGTTAGGGAAGAAGAGGGAAACCCGAAAAATGAAGTGGATCCGCGTTTTTTGAAAGTGGTATTTAAATGCGGTCATAGCACAAGAAACGCTACACATACCAAAAAAATTTCCCTGAAAAAGAGCAGTAGCATACATGAATTTGCTCTTTGGATCTTTAGTGAACATTAGCACAGTAAGGGGATCGAGCGGAAACTTAGTTCAGAGGCAAGACGTAAGAAAGAAAAGAAGCGATCAACTGCATCCTCCTCACCGACTCCAGACGAAACCACCCAGGGAGGCGACGACTCCAGAGAAGGAGGCGGCTCAGTCTCGGCATGAGCTCTGGTTTTCCCTTGTCCATTGGGGAGAGGGGAGGCGGCTTAGCCCCTCCGTCCAATCTAGGAGAAAGAATACGGCGGCTCAATTTTCTGTCTGGTCCAAGGGAGCAAGGGAGGCCCGGAGACCCCCTTCAAACTCTCCTACGGCTGCGAGGTCATGCTCCCAATAGAATTCGAGGTCCGGACACCACGGGTGGTGGCAGCACAGGAAGGCAGGGAAGAATGGATAGCCGAGAACGAGGACGAGCTTTGGCTCTCCCTCGACATGGTGGAGCTGCGCGACTTGTCAGCTATCCGGCAAGAGGAGGTCAAACGGTGAATGACAAAGTATTTTGAAAAGCATGTCAGAATCAAGCAATTTACAAAAGGGAACTTGACCCTGAAGAAGGTCGACGCGGTCGAGAGGTCGACATCCGTCGGCAAGCTGAATCCCAAATGAGAAGGTCCCTATGTAATCCGAGAGGCCTTGAAGTCAGGAGGATATCACTTCCAAGATGTAGAGGGGGAACCCCTCAGTCATGCATGTAGCGGCGATGACCTGAAACGATTCTACCCCTGAAAGTAATGAGATAGCTTTTTTCACGTTCTTATTATTTGCTGATGATTCATTTGCTTGGCAGGAACAACATGAGACCTGGTTGAACAAAAAGTCTGGTTGATGCTCAACACCCGTCGCCAGGCTCTCACCTAGCTGATTGGGCCAGTGGTAGCGCCCGGTGTTTGGTCAAGGGAAAGTCCGATTGATGATCAACACCCGCAGTCAGGCTCTCACCTAGCTGATTGGGCCGGTGGTAGTGTAACGCCCCAAAATTTTGAAGAGGAAAATTTGGTTTCTGGCAGGGGGCACACGGCCTGGGACACGGGCGTGTCCCAGGGCGTGTCAGGCTCCAGTCGACGTTTTGGTCGTGAGGTCGACGATTTTGGAGTCGACGATCGTCGAGCAAAGAACACGGCCTGAGACACGGGCGTGTCTCAGGGCGTGTCGAGCCCGTGTCGACGATCGGCCCGGGGAGTCAACGAATTTTGCTCGACGATGTGTCGAGACAAGGCACACGGAATAGGACACGGGCGTGTCCAAGGCCGTGTCAGGTAGTCGACGCATTTCGCTCGACGATGTGTCGAGAGAAGGCACACGGCCTAGGACACGGACGTGTCCAGGGCCGTGTCAGTCAGTCGACGAACTTCGCTCGACGAAGTGTCGAGACAGTGAGCACGGCCTGGAGCCCAGGCGTGTTGAGTTGGACACGGGTAAGGACACGGGCGTGTCCAGTACCCGTATGAGTCTCGGGTTGTTTTCGGGGCTGTGTCGATGGAGGCACACGGCCGACCACGCGGTCGTGTCAGTTGGAACACGGGCGTGTCGGGTTGAACACGGGCGTGTCGGATGCCCGTGTGTCGTTCCAGGCGCGTCGATTGAGACGACGAATGAGGGACATGTCCCTGGACACGGGCGTGTCGCAGGCCGTGTTCGGCCCAGGCGTTTTATTTTTTCAGGCGGATCGTGGTCATTCTTTCCCTTATTTTGGGATATGACGGTCCAGGATTGCTCTTGGGGAGTTAAGTCCGAGAATACGGTTGGAAACCCTCATTCTTCTCCAAGATTTCTCTTACTAAAATTCTAGAGAGAAGGGAGAGCAAGGAAGAAGGTGAAGTAGGGATCCGGCTGTTGGAGAGGCTTCGGTGCTCCAAATCGCGAGCCGAGTTCAGATCCGTGGAGGCTAGACCGTTGCAAAGGTTTTCATCCGGCTATTTTGCCATGGCTAGGAAGAGGAGTCGGAAGGTAACGACACTCCTCCTCTCAGTTTTAGGATGCAAGTTTTAGCATCTTTTCTTTTCTAGTTTTTGGGCATCAAACACTCAAATGAGAGGGGTTTGGGTCGCCAAGGTTCAAGAGGAACCTCCGGGTCGATTGAGTCCATCCCCGACATGTTTTTGCATTAGAGATCCGCTCCGTTAGTGGATTAGGCATGGTGTGTGAAGCCGTAGTCGCGACCGTTAGTCCGACTTAGTGATGTTGCATACGAGCTTTAAGGATTCGTAGAGATTCATTGCGGCAAGATGTCGTTTGTGATGTGGTGATGTTTTTCCCCTTTTTATCGAGTGAGTACGTGTAGTCGGAACCGGACATGGTTAGCTCCTCAATGACGGTAGATGGTTTCCTTGGTGGACAAGGTTAGCTCCGCATGAGTGGTAGATGGTTTCGTTGGTGTGCGGGAACGCTGCAGTACAAATGAGGGAGTAGGGTGGAATTGTCTTGTATTGTAATGTGCCAAGGCGTGGCTGTGTCTCCGTGGTCGGCTGGCTATCCCGTGACGTGCAAGTCATGTGTGGAAAGTGTCCCGGCGAGACTAGTCCCCTTCTGTGAGACTGACGAGAATGCCAAGCATGGGGGCAAGCCCGGGCAATGAGGCCATGAGCGGGTGGGGTCCAGCAAGGCTTCTTAGAATCTGTCAGTTGTGTTTGTTGGAATCTTGACATGAGACGTCAGAGCTTGCAGGCAAGCCCGAGTTTAAGACCTTGAGCGGGTGGGGCCTTGGAAAGAGTTCCATGTGGCGGCTTGTGTGCCGTTGAGGGAAATTGTGTTTCCCTTTTTGTTTGTGGCTTTATGCCAATGGGGAAACGATGAGTACCCAATTGATGTGATGTTGTGTTAGACGCATGCGCTATAGGGTGTTTTGGGTGAAACCCGGGTGTTGCATTCATGTTGCATAGTAGACCCTAATATTATATGCTCAACAGTAGAGAACATGCATGATGTTTGAGACATCCAAGTCTGTTTCTTTAGTTGCCTTTCTTGCTTAAGAATATTGCATACGAAGTGCTAACTTGCAGGTTGGAGGAGTACCCCGGGGTCCGTTAGGAGTGGCCGGGAGGAGATGTGTTGGTTACACAGTTTGAGGTCAGCCTTTGCTGACCCACATTACTAATAATTTTTACATGGCAAGGATCGCAAGCAGGAGCTAGCTCGCCGGCCAGGAAGGCCTAAGCATCATGAAGTGTTCCCCTCTTTTGTAACTCTTCTTTTATGATATTGCATGTTTGAGACTCATGTTGTCCGGCTTACATGCCGAGGTAGACTAGGAGTGCTTATGCACTTTCATGATTGTTGTATTATGTGAGTTTGGACTCTCTTATGTTGTAGGGCCATAAGGCCATCTTTTATTACTCTTGTAGTGGTAGATAACTTCTAGTCTTGCTTGTGTTTCCGCTGTGTTGTGCAAAGAGTTTTGAGTGTGGGTAGTATATCATCTTATAATACTAAAGTTGTGGCGTCTGTATGTTGTTGGGCCCCGGCCGGACCCATATTATACGGTCATTACAGGGGAGGTGTTACAATTTGGTATCAGAGCCAGGTTAGATTCAAGGGCAGTGCGTAGAGAAGTTATCCACATAAGAGTAACACAGGACCATGAGTGTCCTCTTGTTTAAGTCTTGAGATTAGAGACTGATCCCCTGTTTCTTATTTTCTTGAATAGTGCAAGTAACGAGACGCGTATGTCGAGAGCAAGAGAAGAACTTTCGGCGAGCAGTGTCACTACTCCAGGTCTTTTGGGCACGGGTGTAAACCCGACCGACTTCTGTCGCATGCTTGAGAAGCGATGGTGGCAGCCTAAGCTGCAGCGGCAGCTCAGGTAGCAACCCGTGCTACATCGAACACGACGACGGCCGTGCCAAGCGGAGAAGCCAGGCGAGTGGAGCCTTTGACGGAAAGGGTGGTTGTCGGACATGGAGACCGACACATGAAGTATTTCCTGAGCTTCCATCCCCCGTCGTTCAAGGGAGTTGGTACGCCAACGGATGCGGAGGATTGGTGGGTTCGAATTCAAGAGCTTTTGAGGGCGGCAGAGACTCCAGAAGAAAAGAAATCTGAGTTTGCGGCGTTCATGTTGGAAGGAGACGCCAAGTTGTGGTGGGTGAGCCATAGCGGCCGCCAGTTCCCTGGACGCACCCCGTCGATGGAGGAATTTGGGGATGCTTTTCTAAAGAGGTACATTCCCGTTTCTACACAGTTGGCCCTTCAGAGGCAGTTTCTGCACTTGATGCAACGAGACAAGACGGTGGACGAGTATGTGCAGGAGTTCACCCGTTTGGGTCGTTACGCGGGAACGACGATGGCAGATGATGTAGAGAGGGATAACATCTTCTATCAGGGGCTGAGAGAGAATCTGAGGCAACCCCTGATTTCCATGAAGAGAGCGGGTTTTAGTGAGCTAGTTGAGGCCGCCAGGATATTGGAGAGTGATCTAGAGCGAACCCAACGTCGTAAGGGTTTCACTCCCAAGTAAGGGGAAGGAAAGCCTCCCCAATTTCAGGGAAAGTCTGAAGGGAGTAGGTGGAGGAAAAAGCCTCACACTTCCAGGTCTGGTGAGAAGAGCAAGTGGACGCCTGGAGGTTCTCACTCTAGGGGACCGGCGACGTGCTACAACTGCGGTAAGGTGGGGCACATAGCTCGTGTTTGTCCTCAAGGAGGAGCGGAGCAAGAGGCGAGGCAGGAGCAGACTGTGCGCTCCGGCCCCAGTGCCGCAGAGAAAGGGAACATGGCGGAGTCAAGCGCTTCTCGGTTCCAACCGGTGCAACCAAGGGCCTACAACCTTGGGCAGTAGGAAGCGATCCGCCAAACCGATGTGGTGACAGGTATGAGGAAATTTAAGTTAATTTTGTGTTTCATACTTTTAGACTTTTATGTGTGATGTCTATGTTGTAGGCTTCGTATTAGTTTCCGGATACCCCGCTAAGGTATTGTTCGATACGGGAGCATCTCACTCCTTTCTTGCGGAGAGCTTCGTCCGGAGAATAGGAGTTGAGTCTTTCTTGGCGGACACGGAGCTGAAAGTGCGCATGCCCAATGGGTCATCCATGACCACCGGGGCCAAAGGGCGCATCTGTTGGGAGCTGGACGGAGTTGACTTCGTTTTGGTAGCAGCGATTTTACCATTGGTTGAGTTCGATGTCATTTTGGGCATGGACTGGCTTGCAGAGCAGCGCGCCAGTATTGATTGCCTATCTAAGGTAGTGACCCTAAGGAGCAAAGGGCGGACGGAAGTCAAATTTGAGGGCCTTTGTGGAGTGACCTATTCCCTGATTTCGGCCATGCAATTGATGCAGGCGGTTAACCAGGGTGGTGTAGTGCTGGTAGCATTATTGGAGGTTCGCCTCTCCCAGTTGTCTATTGAGGAAGTGCCCGTAGTGGCAGAGTTCAAGGACGTGTTTCCGGATGAACTTCCTGGAGCGCCTCCTCGGCGGGAGATCGACTTCTCGATCGAGTTAGTGCCGGAGGCTAGGCCGGTGTCATGTCCTCCGTTTAGGATGGCACCAAAGGAGTTGGCTGAACTCAAAGTACAGTTACAAGAACTGTTGGAGCAAGGGTATATCAGACCCAGTTCTTCGCCGTGGAGCGTGCCGGTGTTGTTTGTAAAAAAGAAAGACTGTAGTATGCGGCTGTGCATAGACTAACGGGAGCTGAATAAACTGGCCGTTAAAAATAAGTATCTGATTCCTCGGATAGACGACTTGTTCGACCAATTGGTGGGGTCGGTGGTGTACTCAAAATTGGACTTGAAGTCAGGCTATTATCAGTTGCAAATTCGGGACGAGGACATCCCCAAGACTGTCTTTGGTACGAGGTACAGACACTTTGAGTTTACGGTGATGCCGTTCGGGCTGACAAACGTGCCATCTGTGTTCATGGACCTTATGAATCGAGTATTTCGGCAATACTTGGATTTTTTGTGGTTGTCTTCATTGATGACATCTTGGTGTATTCCAAATCGGAAGTGGAGCATGAGACCCACTTGAGAGTGGTCTTGCAAGTGTTGAGGGAGAATCAGTTGTATGCAAAGTTCTCAAAGTGCGAGTTCTGGTTAGCGAAGGTGGCATTTTTGGGCTACGTGATTAGTGGGGATGGGGTGTCAGTGGATCCAACAAAAGTGGAAGCCATCAGAGATTGGCCAGTTTTGAGGACCGTGGCGAAAGTCCGAAGTTTTCTTGGACTAGCCGGGTATTATAGGAGATTCGTGGAGAATTTTTCGCGGATAGCTCTACCCCTCACCTCACTCACTCGTAAAGATCATAAGTTTGTGTGGACTCAAGAGTGCAGTCAAGCATTTGAGGCACTGAAGGAGAGACTGATGATGGCTCCAATCCTAAGTCTACCGCAAGGGACCGATGGATTTCAGATCTTCAGTGACGTATCTGGATGCGGTTTGGGTTGTGTTTTGGTGCAACATGGCAAGGTCATGGCTTTTGGGTCTAGACAGCTAAAACCTCATGAGAGGAATTACCCCGTCCATGACTTGGAGTTAGCGGCGGTAATTTTTGCGTTGAAAATATGGCGACATTATGTGTATGGTGCGAAGGTGGAGATCTTCACGGATCATAAAAGCCTGAAGTATCTCTTGGATCAAAAGGACTTGAATATGCGGTAACGCAGGTGGGTTGAGTTTCTTGGAGACTATGAGGTGGCGATTCAGTACACGCCAGGTAAAGCTAATGTGGTGGCGGATGCCTTGAGTAGGAAGTACTCGGGGCAAGGGAATTGGATCGAAGCTCATGATGAGCGGTTGGTACGGGAATGGGAGTCCCTTGGTTTGGAGTGTGTGGCGAGAGGCGAGTCTAGCGTGGCTCAGTTGAACTGGATTGAAATGCAGAACGACTTGTCTGATCGCATTCGGGAAGCGACTCGGTTGGATGTGGAGTTCCAACCATATGTGTTGGAGGCTCAAAAGGGCGAGAGCAGCGCCTGTGAGATGATTGATGGTATTCTGAGAAAGGACGGAAGGGTTTGTATACCGCAGTTCGGTAAACTCCGTGAGGAGTTGATGTTTGAGGCTCACTTCAGAAAATACTTCATTCACCCGGGCAGTACAAAGATGTACTTGGATATGAAGAAATCTTTTTGGTGGCCGGGGCTGAAGCGGGACATAGCTTTGTATGTGAATCGTTGCCAAACTTGCGCCTTGGTGAAGGCCGAATGTCAGAAGCCGGGCGGGTTCCTGAAGCCCCTTTCAATCCCTGAGTGGAAATTTGATGACATCTCCATGGATTTTGTACATGGTTTGCCTAGATCGCAGCAGGGTAATGATGCTATATGGGTGATCGTGGATCGCCTAACCAAGGTGGCCCACTTCATCCCAAATCGGAAGGAGGACAGCGTGGAGAAGCTGGTGGAGTTGTATGTCCGCAACATTGTGCGACTGCATGTGATTCCTAAGAGCATAGTCAGCGATCAAGATGGACAGTTTACGTCCAAGGACTGGAGATTGGTTCAGAAGAGTTTGTGCACGAAGCTAAAGTTCAGTACGACGTTCCATCCTCAAACTGACGGGCAAACCGAAAGAACGAACCATACTATGGAGGATATGCTGAGAATGTGCATTCTTGACTTCGGCAAGAAGTGGGAGGATCACCTCTTCATGGTGGAATTCGCGTACAATAACAGTTATCAAGCAAGTATAAAAATGGCGCCATACGAAGCTTTGTATGGGAGACGGTGTCGAACACCGATGTCTTGGACAGAGCCGGGAGACACCAAAATTTTGGGAAAGGAGGTGGTAGTTGACGCTTGTGAGTTGGTACGGACCATCCAAGAGCGTATGAAGGTGGCGCAAGACCAGCAAGCAAAATACTTTAATGCTCGTCACAGGAAGTTGGAGTTTGTTGTAGGTGATTGGGTCTATTTGAAGATCAAGCCGTTCAAAGGCGTCTCACGGATTCGCCGATTCAAGAAGTTGAGTACAAGGTTTTTGGGGCCTTTTGAAGTTGTCGAACGGGTGGGAGAAGCATCCTATCGGTTGGCGTTGTCCGCGGAGCTGAGTGGATTGCACGACGTCTTCCATGTCTCCGTCTTGAGGAAATCCTTGGTGGAGGCTAGTGTGGTGATCGAGCCAGCATCGGTGCCGATAGAGGAAGACTTGAGGACGCGAGTCCGTCCAATTGCTATAGAGGATTCGGAGACTCGACAGTTGCGGAATAAAGAGATTAAACTCGTGAAAGTCCGATGGGACAACTGAGGTCGTGCGGAGCACTCTTGGGAGCGAGAACAAGTCATGCTAGAAGAGTATCCAGAGTTCTTCAAATCAGGTACCATTTAAGTTGTGTTCTGATACGCCCAAAACAGGTGTGCGTATTACACGCAAGTGCACGTGCCGGTTCAAGTAATAAAGAGTGAATAAAGATCGTTTCCACGGAGAGGTGGTGAATTTGGTGCTTGCAATTACTAGTTAGACCTTTTCTCTAAATCCAAGTGAAACAAGATGATGATTTTGATTTAGAACTAAATGATGACGAATTTCTAAAATAAGTTGAAATAAACTATAGTACCTTAGGAGAAAACTTTTAAGATTCAAATTGGAGAAGTAATCTTGTGCGGTGATTTCCTATGTCTACTGCGATGAATTTACAAATAATGCTTTGTGAAAATGAGTGGTGGAAAACCTTGCAACGATTTTAAAGTAGACAACCGTATCTCTCGATATCGGAGGTCCCTAGTCCTCTATTTCCCCTCGGGTGAAATAGGAAACCGATTAGAGATTGAAAACCCGAGTTGCTAACACTAAGGGGAAATCTCTTTCTCCCTTTAAGTGCTATATGGAATCCATAACGCACTTACGCAACTCCTCTCTCGATTTATGGAGCGTAGTAGAATGACGAAACCGTGATCAAAGGCTTCAAAATATAGATTATGAATTCAATAAAAGTAAATCCACCATACAATTACAAAGATAAAACTAAAGATCATTCATCACACAAGACATAGTACTTTCACAACACAAGATCAAGAGAATTAGTTCATGACGGCGGAAGAAAACCACAAGTATGAGTAGATCTTACAGCACATGACGTTAGAAATTAAAAACTTGCAGCGTTTCGCTCTCCGATTCGGCCGAAATCCGTCCGTCTTCCTTGCCCGGAACTAGCCCTAGAGGAAGAACTCTTCTTCTTTTCTCTCCAACCCACAATGAATGATGATAATTGAATGGCTGCCTTTTTCTGAATAATCCTCCCAAAAAAACGTCCAGCCCTTTCCCCAAGGGATGCCTCTTTCCATTTTTGCAAATGGCGCCATTTTCGAATTTTAAAATTTGAAATTCGTGTAGAGGTTGCAACCGTTTTTCAGAGGTTGCAACCTTTTCTCCAGGACAGCATATTTGACAAAATCCCTCATCCCAGCCATTCTCCTTAGCTTTTCTTGCATGAACACCTAGGAAAAAGACCACATTAGTCATTAATAAAATAAAAGTGAATTTGCTTGCAATTAGACTTCAATTAAACGGGTTTTTCTCCCGAATCAACGAGCAAAAAGGTCCAAAACTTGAGCTAAATAACTTCTTTTTGAGAAGTTATCATACCTCCACACTTGAACCTTTGCTAGTCCCTAGCAAAGAAGATTCTTATCTCCGAACTGGGTGAGGTGATAGCTGACAAAATGTAAGACTCACATGATCCCTTCATTCAAAGGTAACTTAAAAAGGACAAGTCCAAAGTACCGATTACACCGTTTGAGGAATTGCCGATCGTTAAAGGTTCAAAACATTTGAGAATTCGTTAGTTTGTTGGGCGAGAAATTTCTTTTAAAATCTCCAGTGTGGTGTGTGCTATCCTTTAAAATTTTGTTCACTTCCCTCCAACTTTCCCGTCGAACTTCCTTTAATGACTAAAAAAGAATGAGAATACGCCGAGTCTTTGACTTAACCTCCGCAAGACTTAGCAGTTAGGTATGAACATTGTCATGAAGGACAGTGGTGAGAGAGACTTTGAAGTAGAAGGTGACACCCTAGATAAAATATTCTTAGCGAATCTCCAAATTATGAGGTTTGTTCTCTCATCATCATTTTTTTTAGGGTCTATAGTTGGGATCATTATAAGTAGATGTACACACACTTAGGCCACATATCACTACGGCTACTTTCGCTCTTTTGTTTCCCCCCTTTTTTTTGATGATCACAGTTGGGATCATTCCAGATATGAATGCACATACCTAGGCCGCATATCACTGTGATACATTTCCACATATGTAGGTAATTTTTTAGAGTCCGCAATTGGGATCATTCCAAGTGGGTGTACACACACTTAGGCCACATATCACTATGACTCACTATTTTTTATTTTAACAAACACTCATAATCAAAGAGTATGCTAAGAATCATCAAATAGGCGTCTAGGGGAAGTATGCATCAAACTCAAAATGGGAACAAATGATGGTCACTGCTTTGGTTTATATCTCCAACTCGGTTCTTGCACACCCTTCATTATTATTTCTAGAAGTTCTTATGGTTAAAATTTTTAAGAAGATCGCGCTTTTTAAAGGATACTGTGGGAAGATGAAATATTAAAAGAAATTTGGTCCATCTTGCTAACTTGAAATATTAAATGATGTGAACCATTAGTGTCGGCTATTCTCCTAGATTAAAATCAGTACGGACTGTATCATGTATTTGTTATCTCGAGAAGTAGGATCACAAATATTATATGTTCATTCCTCACCCAAGTGGTAGGGGTCACACTACCCCCACCTCCACACTTAAACCTTTGCTAGTCCCTAGCAAAGCGACCTTACTACTCATAATGATACATTTGAGGTCTTTATTAATCATAAGGTCATGCAAACATGTTGACAAATATAATGCAGGTATTAAAAGCATGAAATAGAGAAATCTAGAAACTCCCCTGAAGTTCGGGTGTCCGAAGAGCTGCCCAAAAATGCGACATGATAAACTATAAATCGTACCCGTATGTTGCAACCTGCGCATAACTTATACCACAAACTAGATAAGTATTGCAATTAACATTTATAGAAGCAGCTGTCTGTGGCCATAAGTACGAGGCACCATCAAGTGAAAAGGGTTTAGCACAAAAGGTATTATAAATAATATTGTCAGACATAACATATTCAATAATCATTATGCAAGGAATGCTCAGCGTAGTTGTGCATGAAAAGAATTTGTCACTCAGCAGTAAGACAGGTTGTGAAATAATGTTAAATCAGACATAGTAAAATCCACAATCTATCAGGAGTACTACAACCAGACAGAGTAATAACAATAATCAGACTGCGTATAGCATCACAGAACATCAATAGAACAAAGTCATGTCTAGCAAAATATCAAAAATACACTGGCAGCACCCTAAATGTCAAAACATCAAATAAGTAATCAGTAATCTAGGAGGGAGAGAGGTACTAATCCGCTTTGCTATCTCCAGACCCCTCCACGTCCTCGCCGTCGTCTTCGTCTTCGGTCTCGGTTTCCTCCTCAAAATCAGATGCAGTCTCAGCGAGTTTGGCAGGATCGGCTCGTGACCCGCCGTGTTGAAGCAAATATCCTGCCGAGTCGAACTGCGCCTGAAACGGGTGCGAGTGTGTCTCCACCGGGATCCTTGCCGCTTGCATCAGCTTTTCCTGGTTCTGACGGAGTTCCTCGAATCTCGACTCAAAGTAGACGTGTTGGCATCGGAGGTACGCTTTCATGTACTCAGCATTTTCAGTGGCTAGGCCGCGTTCCCCTGGAAATCTAGATCGTCCGATCACCAGCTTGATCGGGGCGGCTGGCATATGTTTCTCAGAAGGTCCAGGTACCTCACCCCGCATCTTGCTCAGCTTCAACTACTTTTCGCCAGTCTCAACAGCCACCTTAATGTTAACCTCTACAACCCTTTCCGTGAGATGTCTACCAACCTTGCTAATCAGATCACCGTCCCCTTGTTTAACCCCGGCCATGCGACAAAGCTCCGTAATGGTGGTGGGGAACCAAAGATGCCGCACATTCTCTTCCTTAACCTTTTGTGTTAACTGTTCAGAGATGAGTTTCCCAACATTGATCCCTAGCCCTTTTATGATGCCGTAGATTAGAGTGATGCGGTCGAAGTAGACATAGTTCAAGTGGCGAGTTGGTAGAATAGTAGCATTAACAAACAGTAACCACGCCTTGGCCTCCCTTGAAAGGCTAGTGGACCGCAAAACTTTCTTGGATCGACGCGACCACTCCGGTTGAGGGACGCAACACACAGCTGCAGCCAGATCACTGGTTGAGACAGAAGCTTGGATCCATTTAAAGCTGCATTCTGCAGTATCATCCAGGTCAAATAGTGTGTTGATGGCCGAGGAGGAATAATCTACCATTTTTCCCCGCACCAAAACTGTGTCCCCCTCCCCGTGCGCTGCATTGGCGTAGAATTCATAGACCCAAGAGTAGATAGCTTCAGTGCGTGGGTGACAAAAGGCCTCCCATCCTAGGTTCTTAATTTGCTCAGCATAGGATAGGCTCCATGCTCGCTTCTCCATCAAAAATCCACGCTCACAGATGAACGGGACGGACTGGATTGCTTGGAAACGGAGGCGGGCCTGGTCATTCAGAAACTTGGTCCTAGGGCGGGCGACTTCCTTCCCCTTCCCCTTCTTCTTTGAAGCCATAACCTACCCTAACCGAAATCGACATCAATACTACGTACGATGAACATGAATCACTTGAAGATCATTTGATTCCAGTTCTAAGGTTCAGGAGAATACCTTCGCAAAATCTCGCCGCCTAGATCGCAGAGGGCCGCGCACGCTCGGGTCGCCGCAGGTAGGCGGAAGTCGCCCCGCTTTCCTCAAAATAGAAGTCCACGAGCGCCACCGTCTCCAGCCGAAGCAGCCCGCCGGAAATCGCCACGCCGCGCCTTGGCCTCCGCGCTTTCGCCGATCCTGTTCGTGCCCTAGCCGAGAAATCGAGTATGGGAGGGGAATCATTTTTGGGGTTTTTTTTTTATAAATAGATGGGCTGAACCGGGATTACTTAATAGATAATAGGGTATTAATTAAGTTGGCTTAATTAGGAGAGAACGGTTTAACAATTTAAAGTATGGTTTAGGGGCGCACCGGTTGAGGTGAACCGGCCAGCGCCGGTTCACAGGCCAATTCATCCGCAAGGCAGCAAAATAAAGGTGGCTACCTGCATTTCGGGGTTGCAACCTCATCTTGTTGGCCCATTCAAACGCCGGTTCAGCTGAACCGGGCCCCAGCGCGGTTTTCTTTCTACTCCTTCAATCCAACAGCACAAAAAAGGTGATAACCTCATTTTTGAGGTTGCAACAACAGAGATTTACTAGTACATCATTTTTTTTCTCTGGATTCTTCATGCCGATCGCTTTTTTTTTCGTTCTTGTTCTCTTTTTTTTTTAAATTATTATTATTATTAATACCATTATTGCAACGAAACTAATACAGAAATAAATAAAAGATGGGTTGCCTCCCACCAAGCGCCTAATATACCGTCCCGGCAGGACGGTTCAACTCTAGTGGAGCGTCACGCACGACACCACTCTGTCGTCGTCGTCTTTCAGATATAACTTAAGTCGCTCGCCGTTTACTTTAAATTCAGACCCGTCACTCTCATTAATGATGGTCACCGCGCCATATGGATGAACTAATTTGACTTTAAATGGCCCCGACCACCTCGACTTGAGTTTCCCGGGAAATAACTTCAATCGGGAATTGAATAAGAGGACCGATTGGCCCGGCTCGAAGTGTTTTTCCTTAATGCGTCGGTCGTGCCACTTCTTTGTGCGCTCCTTATAGATCTGTGAGTTCTCGTAAGCTTGCATCCGGATCTCCTCGAATTCATTTAGCTGCAGTAATCTCTTCTTACTGGCATCCCGAAAGTCATAATTGATTTTCTTAATCGCCCAGAATGCTCGGTGTTCCAACTCGAGTGGTAAATGACAAGACTTACCGCAAACCAACCTATACGGGGTTAATCCGATGGGAGTTTTGAATGCAGTCCGGTATGCCCATAATGCATCTGTGAGCTTTTGTGACCAGTCTTTTCGATTTATGCTCACTGTTTTCTCTAAAATCCGTTTTATCTCCCTATTCGATACCTCCGCTAATCCATTTGACTGAGGGTGGTAAGCGAGTGCGATCTTATGGGTAACCCCGTATTTGTTTAGCAATGAGGTGAATTGATGGTTGCAAAAATGACTTCCCCCATCACTAATGATCGCTCTAGGTACCCCGAATCGATTGAATATGTGGTTTTTTAGAAAATTCAGGACTACCTTGCCATCATTCTTAGGTGTTGCGATCGCTTCTACCCATTTAGATACGTAATCAACTGCCAATAAAATGTATAAATTACCATTTGAATTGACAAACAGACCCATAAAATCCATTCCCCAAACATCAAATAGTTCGCCCTCTAACATGATATTCATTGGCATTCCCTCATTCCTTCTCAAATTCTCGCATCGTTGACACCTATCACATTGTTTAACAAATTCATTAGCGTCGCGAAATAAATTAGGCCAAAAGAATCCGGCCTCTAATACCTTCATTGCAGTCCTCGTTCCCATAAAATGACCTCCGTAAGGTGAGCTATGACACTTCTCTAATATCGATCTTGTTTCAACCTCCGGCACGCATCGCCTTACCACTCCATCAGCTCCGATTTTAAATAGGTAAGGCTCGTCCCAAAGATAGGAGCGTACCTGGTGTAGGAATCGCTTCCTTTGTTGATACGCCAAGTCAGATGGTAGAATATTACTCACTATGTAATTTACGTAGTCAGCATACCAAGGTGGGGTACTATCATGAATCGCCAAAACTCTCTCATCTGGGAATCTCTCATCAATTTCCGGATTATAGGAGGGTCGAGTAGCCTCTATCCTGGACAAGTGATCTGCAACCGGGTTATCAGTGCCCTTCCTATCCTTAATCTCCACGTCAAATTCTTGTAAAAGAAGCACCCATCTGATCAATCGGGGCTTAGCGTCCTTTTTATCCATGAGATAACGGATCGCAGCATGGTCCGTATAAACGGTGCTCTTTGTACACAAAAGATACGATCTAAATTTCTCGAAGGCAAACACTACAGCTAGTAATTCCTTCTCGGTAGTTGTGTAATTTATTTGGGCGTCGATCAAGGTCTTACTAGCATAAGCGATGGTGTGAAATACCTTCTCTCGTACCTGTCCTAACACAACTCCAACCGCGTAATCACTAGCATCACACATTAGGACGAACAACTTCTCCCAATCAGGAGTTATCACGATAGGTGCTGTAGTCAAGCGTTGTTTTAGTGTGGCAAAAGCATTCAAACACTCCTCGCTCAACTGAAACTTCGCATCCTTTTCTAGTAATCCACTTAATGGTTTTGCGATTTTTGCGAAGTCTTTAATGAATCTTCTATAGAACCCAGCATGGCCTAGAAAACTACGCAACATTTTCACATTATTGGGTGGTGGAAGCTTCTCAATCACATCTAGTTTCGCCTTATCAACTCCTAAACCTTCTCTTGAAACGTGATGACCAAGCACAATACCCTCCCGCACCATGAAGTGACATTTCTCCCAATTTAGTACGAGATTAGTTTCAACACAGCGCGTCAACACTTTCTCCAAACAAGCTAAACATGCATCAAAAGAATTACCGAAGATAGAGAAGTCATCCATAAAAATTTCAATACCATGGTCCATAATATCCGAGAAAATGGCAATCATGCATTGCTGAAATGTGGCGGGTGCATTACATAGACCGAATGACATCCTTCTAAATGCGAACGTCCCACAAAGGCATGTGAATGTGGTCTTCTCCTGGTCCTCTGGGGCTACCGTAATCTGATTATACCCTGAATAGCCATCAAGAAAACAGAAAAAATCGTTCCTCGCTAGTTTATCTAGCACTTGATCAATAAAAGGTAAGGGGAAATGATCTTTTCGAGTGGCCTTGTTCAGCTTTCGGTAATCCATACAGATACGCCACCCAGTAGTCGTTCTAGTCGATACTAACTCATCCCTCTCATTTCGTACTACCGTCATCCCTCCTTTTTTTGGCACACATTGCACCGGTGATACCCACGAACTATCCGAGATGGGATAGATGATCCCGGCGTCAAGCCACTTAATGATCTCCTTCTTCACCACTTCTTTCATTGGTGGATTGAGGCGACGCTGGGGTTCGATCGATCCCGTAAAAGATTCTTCCAAGAGGATCTTATGCATACATAGTGAGGGGCTAATCCCTCGGATATCCGCTATGGTCCACCCTATGGCCGTTTTAAATTGAGTTAGCAATTCCAAAAGCTTTTGATACTGATCAGTTGATAGTTTAGAATTGATAATAACCGGTAATGTGTTATCTTTTCCCAAATATGCGTACATGAGGTGGTCTGGGAGAGGCTTCAATTCAAGAGTCGGCGGATTAACAATAGAGGGCTTGTCCGCCAATGCCTTGTCCGGCATCTCAAAAGGTTCCGGTCTCCTAACGAAAACAGCTTGTGACTCAAATACCTCTAGGAAATCACGTATTTCCTCATCATCGTCCGAAGTCTCCTCGTGTATCAAAAATCGTGTCAATAAGTCATCTTGCCTAGTGGATTCAATATTCAAATTATAGTCTTGAAGTGAAATTTGATTTACCGCCTCCATATGATCTTCTTGACCTCGAGGGAATTTCATAGCATCAAGTACATTAAAGGTGATTTGTTCGTCGTTAACTCTCATGGTCAACTCCCCCTTCTGTACGTCTATTAATGTCTGACCTGTGGCGAGAAATGGTCTCCCTACTATAATGGGAACCTCTCTATCCTCTTCCATATCTAAGACAACGAAGTCTGCTGGAAAAATAAACTTGTCCACCTTAACTAGGACATCTTCAACTATTCCTTTTGGGAACGCAAGGGTTCTATCGGCTAGTTGCAAGGTGATGGAGGTCTTGGAGATGTCTCCTAAACCCAGCTTCCTTTATATCGAAAATGGCATCAGATTGATGCTTGCACCTAGATCACATAGAGCCTTACCCTCGAATTGGTAACCTATAGCGCACGGTATGGTGAAACTCCCCGGATCTTTCAATTTAGGTGGGAGTTTCTTCTGGAGGATGGCACTGCACTCTTGCGTGAGTGCCACCGTCTCATGCGTTCCAAATTTCCGCTTTTTAGAAAGGATGTCCTTCATAAACTTCACGTAGCTTGGCATTTGCTCCAAAGCTTCCGCGAAAGGGATGTTGATTTGCAGTTTTTTAAATAATTCAACAAATTTTTGAAATTGTTGATCGAGTTTGCTCTTCTTTAACCGCTGTGGAAACGGCGGTGGTGGATAGATTTTTATATTAGCGTTCTTCTGTTTATCTTCCGCGACAAGTTCTCTCTTACTCTCTCCGGATGCTTCTTCTACTTCTTCCTTTCTCTTATCATTTTCTTTTAACTGGTTGTTCGCAACATTAGAGCCAACAATATCCAACTCTTTTTCCTCACCAACTTGGATCCCACTCTCATTTATAGTCTCACTCACTAACTCCTTACCACTCCGTAGAGTGACAGCTTTACAGTGCAGATTATCTCCCTTCGGATTTGGTGTTGTATCCGTAGGTAGCGAACCTGGGGGTATAAGACTTAAAGCATTAGCGATTTGTCCCAACTGAGTTTCAATTACACGTAAAAAGCCCTCTAGACTAGAAATGCGAGCATCCCTCTTCTGCATGGATTCAAGGAGTAACTCATCAGATAATTTCCTAGATGACCCTTGTTGATTATAATTATTATTCTGGGGTGGATGAGGGTTCGAGTTGAATCCGGGTGGGTGTGCCAAACCTGAATTATTCTTCCATGAAAAATTAGGGTGATTTCGCAAATCCGGGTTGTAATGAGTTGGAATTGCATTATGATTATTATTGTGATTCATGAATCTCGGTTGACCTCCTATATAGTTGACCTCCTCGTTACTACTAATGAGTTGCTCCACCGTGAGTGAAGGATTCATATTAATCGGAGGAGCAGCTATACTATTAACTTGGGGGTTCATTTGAGCTTGATTTTGATATAGAGTTAATGCATCTAACTGCTTATTCATCGAGTTGAATTGTGCGGTCATTTGTGCAGCGAAAGAAGTGAGTTGGTCAACTTGGTGTACCCCTCCCATAGATGAAGAACCTTGACGCTCAAATGAATGATAATTATTGGATGACAGATCCTCTAAGATTTCATACGCATCCTCGGGATATTTATTCATTAAAGATCCTTCTGCAGCTCCATCTACTTGGATCATGGTAGACGTCTGGAGACCGTTATAAAAGGTCCATACCTGTTGGTGTATGGCTAGACCATGGTGCGGGCACTTAAGCAATAGTTCCTTAAACCTTTCTCATGCGTCATAGAGTGTCTCTCCATTCCCTTGCATGAATGTGGATATGTCTCTCTTAAGTTTTGCAGTTTTCGATGGAGGAAAATATTTAGCCAAGAATTTCTCTATCAAAGTTACCCAAGTAGTGATGGAACCGTTGGGTAGTGAATTCAACCAATCCTTTGCTTTTCCCTCCAAAGAAAATGGGAATAACCTAAGTTTTATAGCCTCCTCAGATGCGCCATTGATTTTAAAAGTGTCGCATATTTCGATGAAGGTCCTTAAGTGAGAATTAGGGTCTTCATGGTTATGGCCACCAAATTTATTATGTTGAACGAGTTGCATTGTCATAGAATCTATTTTGAAGTTGGTAGCTTCAATTGCGGGTCTAGTAATGCTAAAATGCAGTCCTCCTTGTAAGGGCATATTGTAGTCACGACACGTTCTTCTTTGTTCAACTGGATGACCGTTTTGATCTACCTGGCCTCCTAAATCCTGACCTTCTTGGTAATTTTCATTTTCCAAGTTTTGGTTATTGTGATCCATTGTTGAAGAGTTAGTACGTCCTATACGAACCGCTCTCCTATTTTGTCTACACGTCCGTTCGATTTCTAGGTTTAGAGGCAGTAGTTCTGGCGATCGATAACGGGACATGCACTAAGGAGAAAGGCAATACAAAAATAACAAAAAAAAACAATCACAAGAAAAACAAACAAGATTACATACTTGAACTCTAAATACTAAGGGTTCACTAATATCGCAAGAAAGAAACACAGAATTATTTGCACCTCCCCGGCAACGGCGCCAAAAACTTGATACGCCCGAAACAGGTGTGCGTATTACACGCAAGTGCACGTGCCGGTTCAAGTAATAAAGAGTGAATAAAGATCGTTTCCACGGAGAGGTGGTGAATTCGGTGCTTGCAATTACTAGTTAGACCTTTTCTCTAAATCCAAGTGAAACAAGATGATGATTTTGATTTAGAACTAAATGATGACGAATTTCTAAAATAAGTTGAAATAAACTATAGTACCTTAGGAGAAAACTTTTAAGATTCAAATTGGAGAAGTAATCTTGTGCGGTGATTTCCTATGTCTACTGCGATGAATTTACAAATAATGCTTTGTGAAAATGAGTGGTGGAAAACCTTGCAACGATTTTAAAGTAGACAACCGTATCTCTCGATATCGGAGGTCCCTAGTCCTCTATTTCCCCTCGGGTGAAATAGGAAACCGATTAGAGATTGAAAACCCGAGTTGCTAACACTAATAGGAAATCTCTTTCTCCCTTTAAGTGCTATATGGAATCCATAACGCACTTACGCAACTCCTCTCTCGATTTATGGAGCGTAGTAGAATGACGAAACCGTGATCAAAGGCTTCAAAATATAGATTATGAATTCAATAAAAGTAAATCCACCATACAATTACAAAGATAAAACTAAAGATCATTCATCACACAAGACATAGTACTTTCACAACACAAGATCAAGAGAATTAGTTCATGACGGCGGAAGAAAACCACAAGTATGAGTAGATCTTACAGCACATGACATTAGAAATTAAAAACTTGCAGCGTTTCGCTCTCCGATTCGGCCGAAATCCGTCCGTCTTCCTTGCCCGGAACTAGCCCTAGAGGAAGAACTCTTCTTCTTTTCTCTCCAACCCACAATGAATGATGATAATTGAATGGCTGCCTTTTTCTGAATAATCCTCCCAAAAAAACGTCCAGCCCTTTCCCCAAGGGATGCCTCTTTCCATTTTTGCAAATGGCGCCATTTTCGAATTTTAAAATTTGAAATTCGTGTAGAGGTTGCAACCGTTTTTCAGAGGTTGCAACCTTTTCTCCAGGACAGCATATTTGACAAAATCCCTCATCCCAGCCATTCTCCTTAGCTTTTCTTGCATGAACACCTAGGAAAAAGACCACATTAGTCATTAATAAAATAAAAGTGAATTTGCTTGCAATTAGACTTCAATTAAACGGGTTTTTCTCCCGAATCAACGAGCAAAAAGGTCCAAAACTTGAGCTAAATAACTTCTTTTTGAGAAGTTATCACACCTCCACACTTGAACCTTTGCTAGTCCCTAGCAAAGAAGATTCTTATCTCCGAACTGGGTGAGGTGATAGCTGACAAAATGTAAGACTCACATGATCCCTTCATTCAAAGGTAACTTAAAAAGGACAAGTCCAAAGTACCGATTACACCGTTTGAGGAATTGCCGATCGTTAAAGGTTCAAAACATTTGAGAATTCGTTAGTTTGATGGGCGAGAAATTTCTTTTAAAATCTCCAGTGTGGTGTGTGCTATCCTTTAAAATTTTGTTCACTTCCCTCCAACTTTCCCGTCGAACTTCCTTTAATGACTAAAAAGGAATGAGAATACGCCGAGTCTTTGACTTAACCTCCGCAAGACTTAGCAGTTAGGTATGAACATTGTCATGAAGGACAGTGGTGAGAGAGACTTTGAAGTAGAAGGTGACACTCTAGATAAAATATTCTTAGCGAATCTGCAAATTATGAGATTTGTTCTCTCATCATCATTTTTTTAGGGTCTATAGTTGGGATCATTCTAAGTAGGTGTACACACACTTAGGCCACATATCACTACGGCTACTTTCGCTCTTTTGTTTCCCCCCCTTTTTTTGATGATCACAGTTGGGATCATTCCAGATATGAATGCACATACCTAAGCCGCATATCACTGTGATACATTTCCACATATGTAGGTAATTTTTTAGAGTCCGCAATTGGGATCATTCCAAGTAGGTGTACACACACTTAGGCCACATATCACTATGACTCACTATTTTTTATTTTAACAAACACTCATAATCAAAGAGTATGCTAAGAATCATCAAATAGGCGTCTAGGGGAAGTATGCATCAAACTCAAAATGGGAACAAATGATGGTCACTGCTTTGGTTTATATCTCCAACTCGGTTCTTGCACACCCTTCATTATTATTTCTAGAAGTTCTTATGGTTAAAATTTTTAAGAAGATCGCGCTTTTTAAAGGATACTGTGGGAAGATGAAATATTAAAAGAAATTTGGTCCATCTTGCTAACTTGAAATATTAAATGATGTGAACCATTAGTGTCGGCTATTCTCCTAGATTAAAATCAGTACGGACTGTATCATGTATTTGTTATCTCGAGAAGTAGGATCACAAATATTATATGTTCATTCCTCACCCAAGTGGTAGGGGTCACACTACCCCCAAATTTTAAATGATGTTCCCTTTTGCTTTGTAATTTCGGGACGAAATTCTTTTAAGGGGGAGATAGTTGTAACGCCCCAAAATTTTGAAGAGGAAAATTTGGTTTCTGGCAGGGGGCACACGGCCTGGGACACGGGCGTGTCCCAGGGCGTGTCAGGCTCCAGTCGACGTTTTGGTCGTGAGGTCGACGATTTTGGAGTCGACGATCGTCGAGCAAAGAACACGGCCTGAGACACGGGCGTGTCTCAGGGCGTGTCGAGCCCGTGTCGACGATCGGCCCAGGGAGTCGACGAATTTCGCTCGACGATGTGTCGAGACAAGGCACACGGCCTAGGACACGGGCGTGTCCAAGGCCGTGTTAGGTAGTCGACGCATTTCGCTCGACGATGTGTCGAGAGAAGGCACACGACCTAGGACATGGGCGTGTCCAAGGCCGTGTCAGTCAGTCGACGAACTTCGCTCGACGAAGTGTCGAGATAGTGAACACGGCCTGGAGCCCAGGCGTGTTGAGTTGGACACGGGTAAGGACACGGGCGTGTCCAGTACCCGTGTGAGTCTCGGGTTGTTTTCGGGGCTGTGTCGATGGAGGCACACGGCCGACCACACAGCCGTGTCAGTTGGAACATGGGTGTGTCGGGTTGAACACGGGCGTGTCGTATGCCCGTGTGTCGTTCCAGGCACGTCGATTGGGACGACGAATGGGGGACACGGCCCTGGACACGGGCGTGTCGCAGACCGTGTTCAGCCCAGGCGTTTTATTTTTTCAGGCGGATCGTGGCCATTCTTTCTCTTATTTTGGGATCTGACGGTCCAGGACTGCTCTTGGGGAGTTAAGTCCGAGAATAGGGTTGGAAACCCTCATTCTTCTCCAAGCTTTCTCTTACTAAAATTCTAGAGAGAATGGAGAGCAAGGAAGAAGGTGAAGTAGGGATCCGGCTGTTGGAGAGGCTTCAGTGCTCCAAATCGCGAGCCGAGTCCAGATCCGTGGAGGCTAGACCATTGCGAAGGTTTTCATCCGGCTATTTTGCCATGACTAGGAAGAGGAGTCGGAAGGTAATGACACTTCTCCTCTCGGTTTTAGGATGCATGTTTTAGCATCTTTTCTTTTCTAGTTTTTGGGCACCAAACACTCAAATGAGAGGGGTTTGGGTCGCCAAGGTTCAAAAGAAACCTCTGGGTCGATTGAGTCCGTCCCCGGCATGTTTTTGCATTAGAGATCTGCTCCGTTAGTGGATTAGGCATGGTGTGTGAAGCCGTAGTCGCGACCGTTAGTCCGACTCGGTGATGTTGCATGTTGAGATTATATTAGCCAGCAGAACACGTGTGTGTGGGACCGCATATTTGGGCTTTCCCCATCGCGTTCCAGGTCTGGGTGTTGACCCCGGTGGGCCCCCTTGTGTGGCGGAATATCCCCGCGGTCCTGTGGTTGGGGTTAATCCCACATCGCCCGCAGACTTCTCCACTTTATGTTCATGTACCCCGCCACCCTTCATCTCAACACCTGAGTTTTGAGATGAACTAATGGGTTGGCGGGTTCTAACTTGGTATCAGAGCAGGTTGTCCTGCTGCGGGGGTGTGTTGAGATTATATTAGCCAGCAGAACACGTGTGTGTGGGACCGCATGTTTGGGCTTTCCCCATTGCGTTCCAGGTCTGGGTGTTGACCCCGGTGGGCCCCCTTGTGTGGCGGAATATCCCCGCGGTCCTGTGGTTGGGGTTAATCCCACATCGCCCGCAGACTTCTCCACTTTGTGTTCATGTACCCCGCCACCCTTCATCTCAACACCTGGGTTTTGAGATGAACTAATGGGTTGGCGGGTTCTAACTTTGCATACGAGCTTTAAGGATTCGTAGAGATTCATTACGGCAAGATGTCGTTTGTGATGTGGTGATGTTTTTCCCCTTTTTCTCGAGTGAGTACGTGTAGTCGGAACCGGACAAGGTTAGCTCCTCAATGACGGTAGATGGTTTCCTTGGTGGACAAGGTTAGCTCCGCATGAGTGGTAGATGGTTTCCTTGGTGCGCGGGAACGCTGCAGTACAAATGAGGGACTAGGGTGGAATTGTCTTGGATTGTGATGTGCCAAGGCGTGGCTGTGTCTCCGTGGTCGGCTGGCTATCCCGTGACGTGCAAGTCATGTGTGGAAAGTGTCCCGCCGAGCTAGTCCCCTTCTATGAGACTGACGAGAATGCCAAGCATGGGGGCAAGCCCGGGCAATGAGGCCATGAGCGGGTGGGGTCCAACAAGGCTTCTTAGAATCAGTCAATTGTGTTTGTTGGAATCCTGACATGAGACGTCAGAGCTTGCAGGCAAGCCCGGGTCTAAGACCTTGAGCGGGTGGGGCCTTGGCAAGAGTTCCATGTGGCGGCTTGTGTGCCGTTGGGGGAAATTGTGTTTCCCTTTTTGTTTGCGGCTTTATGTCAATGGGGAAACGATGAGTACCGAATTGATGTGATGTTGTGCTAGATGCATATGCTATAGGGTGCCTTGGGTAAAACACGAGTGTTGCATTCATGTTGCATAGTATGCCCTAATATTATATGCTCAACAGTAGAGAACATGTATGATGTTTGAGACATACAAGTCTGTTTCTTTAGTTGCCTTTCTTACTTAAGAATATTGCATACAAAATGCTAACTTGCAGGTTGGAGGAGTACCCCGGGGTCCGTTAGGGGCGGCCGGGAGGAGATATGTTGGTTACACAGTTTGAGGTCAGCCTTTGCTGACCCACATTACTAATAATTTTTACAGGGCAAGGATCGCAAGCAGGAGCTAGCTCGCCGGCCAGGAAGGCCTAAGCCTCATGAAGTGTTCCCCTCTTTTGTAACTCTTCTTTTATGATATTGCATGTTTGAGACTCATGTTGTCCGGCTTGCATGCCAAGGTAGACTAGGAGTGCTTATGCACTTTCACGATTGTTGTATTATGTGAGTTTGGACTCTCTTATGTTGTAGGGCCATAAGGCCATCTTTTATTACTCTTGTGGTGGTGGATAACTTCTAGTCTTGCTTGTGTTTCCGCTGTGTTGTGCAAAGAGTTTTGAGTGTGGGTAGTTTATCATCTTATAATACTAAAGCTGTGGCGTCCGTATGTTGTGGGGCCCCGGCCGGACCCATATTATACGGTCATTACAGGGGAGGTGTTACAGGTAGCATCTGATGGTTGGTCAAGGGAAAGTCCGGTTGATGCTCAACACCCGCCGTCAGGCTCTCATCTAGCTGATTGGGCCGGTGGTAGCGCCCGGTGGTTGGCCAAGGGAAAGTCCGGTTGATGTTCAACACCCGCCGTCAGGCTCTCACCTAGCTGATGGGGTCGGTGGTTGCACCCGGTGGTTGGCCAAAGGAAAATCCGATTGATGCTCAACACCCACCATCAGACTCTCACCTAGCTGATTGGGCCGGTGGTTGGCCAAAGGAAAGTTCGGTTGATGTTCAACACCCGCCGTCGGGCTCTCACCGAGCTGATTGGGCCGGTGGTACCGCCCGGTGGTTGGCCAAAGGAAAGTCCGGTTGATGTTCAACACTCGCCGTCAGGCTCTCACCTAGCTGATTGGGCCAGTGGTAGCACCCGGTGGTTGCCCTGGAGCTAAGTCCCGAACCGCACCCGCTGTCAGGCTTTCACCTAGCTGGCAGGGCAGTGGTCCACAGTGGACGTCATTCATGCTGCGTAGCCAAGTCCCGAGCCGCACCCTCTGTCAGGCTTTCACCTAGCTGGCAGGGAAGGGGTCCACAGTGGACGTCATTCTTGCTCTGAAGCCAAGTCCCGAGCCGCACCCGCTGTCAGGCTTTCACCTAGCTGGCATGGCAAGGGTTCTCAGTGGACGTCATTCTTACTCTGGAGCCAAGTCCCGAGCTGCTCCCGCTGTCAGGCTTTCACCTAGCTGGCAGGGCAGGGGTCCGCGGTGGACGTCCTTGCTCTGGAGCTAAGTCCCGAGCCGCACCCGCTGTCAGGCTTTCACCTAGCTGGCAGGGCAGAGATCCTGGCTGGATGTCATTCTTGCTCTGGAGCTAAGTCCTGAGCCGCACCCGCTGTCAGACTTTCACCTAGATGACAGGGCATGGGTCCTCGATGAACGTCATTCTTGCTCTGGAGCCAAATTCCGAGCTGCTCCCGTTGTCAGGCTTTCACCTAGCTGGCAGGGCAGGGGTCTTCGGTGGACGTCCTTGCTCTGGAGCAAAGTCCCAAGCTGCACCCGCTGTCAGGCTTTCACTTAGCTGGCAGGGCAGGGGTCCTCGGTGGACGTCCTTGCTCTGGAGATAAGTCCTAAGATGCACCCGCTGTCAGGCTTTCACCTAGCTGGCAGGGAAGGGATTCTTGGCGGAAGTTGTTCTTGCTCTGGAGCTAAGTCCCGAGCTGCACCCGCTGTCAAGCTTTCACCTAGCTGGCAGGGCAGGGGTCCTCGGTGGACGTTGTTCTCGCTCAGCAGCCAAGTCCCAAGCGTGCCCCGCTGTTAGGCTTTCATCTAGCTGGCAAGGCACGGGTCCTCAGTGGATGAAGTTGTTGCCAATCAACACAAGGCATCTAAAGTTGGACTGGAGAAAGAGGCCAGGGGGAAAGGTCACCATGGAAACTAGGGGTTAGACCCAACAATCCCCAGGCAAGCAGGTAGTGGCGAGTCGGGATCTCGACAATCACCATGGGGTGGCACTATCTAAGCAAGGCAGGGTTAAAAATGACGAGCCGAGATCTCGACATCTACTAAAGAAGGGCAAGCCGAGGCGGTTCTCGGCAGTTACACTCCATCCGCTCGAGATTTTACTTGGGAAATTTTGGTTTATAACAAGTATCTAAAGGGAAGGAATCCCGAAGCGAGCTGGATGACCGCAGGCCTAGCTCGGCAGGTAGCCTAGCCTTACTATCAAGGGGTGGTGAGATCTCGGGATCTCTACGCGGGTACGTATCCTAACTCAAATACATTTTAACGACGAATGTTATCCTAGCGAGGTCGCGCAGTGAAGGGGCGGCACACGCATGAGTACAGTACAGAAAGTAAACACAAAAAAGAAAAGGAAGATTTGACAAAGTGATTTTTCATTAATGTACATTTCATTACAAAAGGGGCTCGCCTCGACGAGGTTACAAAAAAGGAGGGAAGAAAGATTTACAGAAATAAAGCAAAAAAGAAAGAGAGTGGGCGAGCTAGCTCTCGCCCTCCCCTCCAAAGTTATCATCCTTATAGCCGGAGACGTCCTTGAAGAGCGAGCCAAAGCGGTCTTCCTTCTCGCCAGGGGGGAGCGGGAGGGGAGAACAGCTCCGGCACCAAGTCCCTCGCAGTCATCTGCTCTCAACCTTCCGTCAACACCTGCATGTCTCGCATGGCTTGCAGGGTGTAGTTGGCGGTGCTAATGGAGTTGACACGCAGCTTCTTGTCGACCTCCGCCTCGCTGAAGATCTTTGGCCTCTGAACGGGGGTGCCTGGCTCGCCTCCAGAGGGGAGGAGGATGATGTCCATTAGGTGCGTCACCTCACCCGGGAGCCCCTTGTTCTGCTCCTCCAACACCTTTTTTTCTCCTACAGCTCGGCGGCGCGAGAGCGCATGCGATCCGCGGTCTCGGCATCCTGCATGACGGGAAAGGTAAGGTAAGAAATTGTGGAAAACCTAAGTAAAAAAGGAAAAGGGGGTCAGCTGATACTTACCACCCCGCAGACAGCTTTGGCGAGGAGGCTCTCGGTGATCCCCAACCGCTTCGCCAGGTCGGCGGCGTCGTCCTTCGCGACATCACGCTCCTGCTCCGCCTTCGCCAAGTTGTGGCTGAAGTGGAAGATGCGGTGTGTCGACATGCGTGCGAGCTCCAGCGCGCGCATTTGAGCTCGCGAGCTCTCATGGGCGAGCCGATGGAGGCTCATGTCGTTGTATGTCGCGGCGTCCTCGCGGCCATACAGCCCGAACCCTAGGGCATAGGCGTGCCCGCTGGGAGCGTGGCGCTTCGACCAGGAGGGATGGAGGGATGAGATGGAGACCCTGTGAGTCTTCTCATCTCATTGGACCATTGGCTCGCCGAGCTGATCCTTGACCTTCCCACCGAGGCCAAAGTTCTGGTGGTCCTTCGGTAGGCCTGGCTCGCGGGACGCGAGCTCCTCGGCGGCGGTAGAGGCAGGCGGGTCTCCTCCGCCCCGGTCTTTCTCTGGCGACTTCTCCGGCGTGGTCTCTTGGGAGCTCAAGTATATTTGATGTTGTTGTTGTTGTCTCCCCTTGGAGACCGTCATCATCTTCTTCTTCTTCTTTGGCGTCGGGGGACGGCGAGGCGAGCTGGAGCTCACGGGGTCAGGTCGCTTCTTGCTAGATGAGGGCCTGACGAGACCCAACTCGCTCCGGCAAGCCTCGGCGGCAGCCCTCTCACGCGCGAGTGGGTCGGGGTAAAGTCCTGAGTCCGCAAATGGCGGGTGCTCGGGGATCAGTCGCTCCCCTGCAAGATAAATTATGAGTTAGAAAATTTTCTGATTTTTGGCGAGCTCAAGGAGGAAAGAAGGGAATGAGATATACCTTCTCCAGGCGGAACCAGAAGGAGCGAGTCGAGGCCCCTTCGAAGGAAGACGACCTCGAAGTCCTTGCCGAGGAAGAACTTGTGGAGATCAGCATTATTGTCTGTCACCGTCGGGGGCCGGTACACCTCCTCGCTCCTCTGTCGAGGCGAGAAGGGTATGTTGTCGAGCTCACCCTTGATGAAGACGAGCTTCGAGAACCAATTGTGGTTCTTGTTGGCCATCTCGCGGACCTTGAACTGCGAGCTGGCCAGGAAGGCGACCCCGTCATTAGTCGCGCGGTAGATGAAGAGCTTCCTGAAGACCGTCAGGTTGAACTCTATCCGCTCTAGGCGGAGGTAGCAGGCGAATGCCACCATTATGGAGATGGTATTCGGGTTCAGCTGGGTCGGGAGAGCCCCGTAGTACTTCTGGATTTTTCGGATCTCTGGCCATAGATGGAGGCGCAACCCCACCTTGAAGTGCGGGTTTGGGAAGGCGAGCTCATCCTCAAAGAATGAGTTGATGGCATCGCCCGACGCGGGTTGGCGCGCAGAGAATCCTGCGGGGACGTAGTCGGCAATGAAGTCGGCGAGCTCCTGCTTGCTGGTGTTTCCCTCGTAGAAGCTGTACTCGGTGAGTTGCGGAGCACACTTGGACCTCCCGTCGGCATCGGGTCGCGTCTTGCTCATTGTTCCAGAGGTTCTGGCGCGAGTGGAAGTGGCGAGAAGGGCAATAAGAAGAGGGTGTATGTCTGCAGTAAAGGCGATGGTCTGGGGGTAGGTGAGAGGGCCTATTTATAGATGTTAAAAAAGCCCAATTAAGGGCCCATGTTTTCTCCTCCTTTTCTCTCTCCTTTTATTAGTCCCACATCTTGTATTAGGATTTCTCTCCTCATTCTTCTCCTATATAAGTGTATTTATACTTGTAACTATTCATTCAAGAAAGTATATAAAAGCTTTGAGATCTCTTTTTACATGGTATCAGAGCCAGGTTGGTCTCCTCCTTGGGTATCCGGCCTAACCATATTTTTAGCCGCCTCTCTTCCTTGGCTGTCCGCGCGGCTTTCCCTTAGCCGCAGACTCTTGCGGTCTGCTTTCTTTCTAATCGCCTCCAACTCTACTTCTCTTGTGGCTTCCACCTCCTCCTTCCTATCACCTCTCCTTTTATAATCCTCTCTCACGTGGGTCCACTTTCTCCTATACCTTCTCTTCCCGTGCGGACTCTTTCTATCCGCTGTGGCCTCTCCTGTACACTGGGCGGGCTTGTGGTGCAAGACTGTTCGCTGCTCCCTCTCCCTGCTTGCTTGCTGATCGCTGCTCTCCACGACATGCCTCTCCTGCTCGCCGCGACCAGCCTTTCCTGCTCGCTGTGACCTGCTCCTCCTGCTCACCGCGACCTGCCTTTCTTGCTCGCCGCGACCTGCCTCTCCTGCTCGCCGCGACCTGCCTCTCCTGCTCGTCGCGACCTGCCTCTCCTGCACGCTGCGACCTCGCCTACCCGCAATTGGCTTTCCTGCACTCTACTCTCCTACGGCCTGCCTTATCGCTAGCGCATTCCTCTCTGTTCTTAGCCGCATCTGGTCGCGACCTCGCTTATCGTTGGTGTACCCGTCAAGACCGTGCGGTTATCTTCTCTGTCGACTTCTCCCTCTCACTTCGGCCTCCTTCTACTAGTCGCATTCTGGCCTCGATCTTGAAAGTGAGATGTTAGATCAGAAATACTCTAGAGGTGGATGAATAGAGTACCAGTGCCTCTCCAGTCATTTTATTTGTTATTTTACATTCGGAGTGCTGCCATTTTCTCCAGTTACATTTCTTTGTTGTTTTACAGTCGGAGTGATGCCCAGATTTTTCTAGTCACTTTTATTTGTTGTTCTACAGTCGGATTGCTACCCTCTATTTTTCCAGTCATTTTTCTGTGTTCTATTTTCAGTCGGATTGCTGCCCAGTTTTTTCCAGTCACTTTTATTTGTTGTTTTACAGTCGGATTGCTGCCCTCTATTTTTCCAGTCATTTTTTCGTGTTCTATTTTCAGTCAGATTGCTGAACTGTTTTTTCCAATCAATTTTCTTTGTTGTTTTTCAGTCGGTTTGCTGACCAGTTTTTTCCAGTCACTTTTCTTTGTTATTTTACAGTCGGTTCTACTTTTATTACTTAAACAGTTTTGTTTGATTTGTGTTTTACAGTCGGTTGATATCTACATCCAACACAGTTATATATTTTTAACTATCACAAGTAAGGTAGATTTATTTAAGGTTAGATTTATAGATTTTAATTTATTTAATTTGGTTATTTGCTCTGTGTATTGTTTCCTACACCCAGTGCCTGGTAGCCCATACCTCAATTGCAGATGCGGAGTATCTACTTTCATTACGAATGCTCAACCTCTACTTGATGTCCTATCTGATGAATCAAGGAATATTTTAAATGAGGCTAGAGTTCTACAACTATTTAGTATTCCCAAGATTTCACAAAATGTACCCCTTTTGTATATTCTTGTCCGCATTTATAATCATGAGAAACAGGCATTTCTGCTAGGCAAATTCTACGTCTCCCTCACTATTAATGAGATTGCGATGATTTTGGGGTTACCGAATAGGGGTGTTGAATTCCCTTTCGTAAGAAGGCCTTTTGCTCGTTGCACTCAAAAAAACATGATTGAAGAACTGAATGGTTTGGTAAATGAAGAGTGGTCCCCCACTTTGGAAAATAGGCGAGTCGGCCTACTTGTTCGTTATATGTTGGTCGTCTTCTTATTCCCACAGATGGGTTTGAAAATTCCCAAATCTATGTTCGCAATCGAAGGTCTTGAAATGTTTAAGAAGTACAATTGGCCCCTGGCCGTCCACAAACACTTGCATGCCCAGATAGCGGACTTGAATGCCAAGAGCGTTCTCCGGGACCTAGAGGAGAATTTGGGTTATTTTGAAGGTTGCTCGGTAGTTCTTCTGGTAAGTGAGGTAGTGCTCATTATGTTACTTTATAAATTAAAGGCATCTTACATCCCAATTTTGTAGGTGTGGATCTATGAGCACACAAATCTACAACTTGTCGTCGACTTCATTGCACGACCCCGGATCTGTCGGTGGTCTTCAAAGTTAAGTTATAGCTCGAAGGTCTGTTTTAATCTCTCTCGTACTATGCGGCTTCCGTATCAGGTTTGTCATCTCCTTCATTTTAGTTGCAATGAAAGATTTATTGGTTATGCAATATTCCAAATAGCTATGTTTGCACTAGGTAAAAACAAAATTCACACATATAATATTGGAAGAAAATGCGCTACTCGGGGAGGAAGACGAAGATTCAGACTTCGAACCAATCAAAAATAAATTAGAAAAGGTAGAATCTTTTCTAATAACCATTATTTATAATCAATGTATTTTATATGATCTGTCATGCTATGCAGGTGCGGAAGAGAAAAAAAGTTGTTCAATTTAATATTAATGAAGGTGAGCGAATAGAGGAGGAAAGGGTAGAGAGGAGAAGTAGGAGACAGAAAGAGAGAAAATTTCTAAGAAGGGTTAGGCGTGAGAAAGAGGAGTTTTTGAGGGTGGCAGATGGCTTCAGAGGTATGGAAGACCGTGTTATGTCTGCCATACAAATTCTTAGCAAGGAGGTCCGTTCTCTAACGGATTTGTGTATCTTGGTTTGAACAACCAAGTGAAAGACCTCAAAGGGCTCCAGCTCCTTCCCCCAATCCATTTCCTGAACCATCTGCCATAAATCCCACTTCACTTTCTACAATGGAGGTGACGCTTGTTGACACCACCCCACCATCCACGAAGAAAATTTATAAGAAAAAGGAGCAAGACACACCCCAAAAAGTCAAATTGAAGTTTGAAGAGTTGTACCCCGGTAAAGCACTAATAACGACGAGACAACATGAGATTATTGAGTTTGTCCTGACAAGATTTACAGGAAGATACATCTTCAGCTTTGTCAAAGTGGATTTACTATCTTTCTTTGCACAATTACCCAAGTGTATCAATTTTCTTTATCTTTATCTCAGCAATCAAATAATTTTTCAAAGTGGAAATGTACATATTACGAGAACATTATTGAACGACCTGCTGGGTGTGGGTTGGTTATCAGATGTCCATCTGAATGCCTATGCACTCGTGCTATCTGCCAGGAGAAAGAGATCGCCCGAAAAATTACGAAGTTTTTTGTACGTCTCGCCTGATCATGCTGTAAGTAGATTTATCTAGAGTTAAAAACTAGCATATTTAAATAAATCACTAATATAGGTGGATATACAGTACTATAAAATAAGCAAGGTAAACAATTGCGAAATAATTGTCAGCCATATAACCGAAGAGAACGTGGCCAAAGCGGATTTGATATTAATGTCAGTACACGTCTCAAATCATTGGTGTCTTCTAGTATGTGATCTCAAGCGTTGTGTGGAATTTTTATGACTCGATGCCACGCGGCCGACATCAAGCATCTCTTCCAGGATTGGTGTGTTTTGTATTTATAACTAATTTATTGTTCTGTATTAAATATATGTGGTATGTTTCATGCAGATTTGGGCATTTCATGATGACTGTCGAGCAGCCTTGTCGTCCAACATATTGGATTGGAAGATCAAAGATGTACATGGAATTCCGAAGCAGGCTAATGGGATTGACTGCGGCGTGTTCGTGCTGAAGTACATGGAGACTGTACTTTCACCAAAGGAGGTGCCTTGGGCCACGACAAAGGGTTGGCATTCTGATATGTCGCGTTATCGAGCTGAGCTAACAGCCGAAATACTGAGGATTTTTCATGATTTAGTTTTGGAAAACATTGAAAATTTGGAGACATAAAACATTATCGTGTTGTAATATTATGTCACTCATCGACATTATGCGACATTTTAATATTTTGACGCTTCACTTGTATTGGGAAAATTATACCTTAGTTATTAAACAAAGTTCTCAAAAAGGTTTGAATACATCGGACACGCTAGAAAAGTTAAAAGAGAAATTAACAAAATAGTCTTCATTTGAATCGGTGCATGTCGGCGTGGGGGGTGGCGAAGCTGGCTGCTCTTGCGTTGTGCTGGAAAAAAAATTCAAACTTTTTAAAATTTGGTGGATCATCTTGAATGATCTTGTTAGCTTTGTCCCTTGCTTTTTTCTCTGTCAAAAAATTAAATATACATATTAACTTATAATTACAATGAAATACATACTCTATCAATTGAAAAAGAACAAATTACTTGGTTGTCTATTTCCTCGCTCCCAATGGTCTTTCATGCGTGCATTTGAAGCACCCTTTGGTCTTTTCTTTGGCAGATCGTTTACCTCGGCCTTTCGTTCCCTTGTAATCATAAATACATCCTTTTTTCGGGTGCTCGTCATTGTCCACCAATACGTCTATTTCTTTGGACATTGAATTCATTTTGCTTATAACATGCTCCTTAGCTTGTTTGCAATTTTCAACACGTCGTACGAGATCATAGCTGAATCGCATTACATGGTTTCTAAATAAAAGGTTGGAGTTGGATTCAGCCATGGTGGGTGTGTTTGCAAGGTAAATATCATTTTTGGCCTTCAAAGTAAATCTTTTTAGCACATAGCAATTCAATATTTGTTTTAGACTTCTTAAGTTAAAGATCCTTAGGATATGCCGACATAAAATACTTTTGGTCTCGAACCCACGACACGAGCATGACGCTTCATTTGTTACAGAGTTAAATGTAACAAACCATCTTTTATCAACATCCACTGCATTGTTTTGGGTTGTAATGTATAGTACGTTTCGGTCATCATATCTATTTTCATCGACCACATCAACTCCTACTACGCCATCCATGAAGTTTTTTTCGAATATTGCAAACATTTTCCGAGTATATTGCTTAGAAATGTTCTTTAGTATGGTAGACAAGATATATCGTACACTAATAGCGTCGTGCTTGCACTTGAAATCCTCGTCGTGCTCATTGCGCCGCCATGATGATACAAGTTTCTCCATTCCGTAAAAACACTCAACAAGTGAACTTGTGCCTTTCGAGCATCCATGCAAATAATTATTAGCCGACTCACTTCTTTGAGTGGATAAAATTCCTAAGTCCAATACATCTTAGTTAAATGCGGTAGACCACCTCCTCCTAATACTATGAATATCCCCCAGTCATTTGTTCTCTTGTAAGCTTCCTCTCATTAGCATTTCGTGTCAATACCTATTGAACTTCTCTTCACCATCACACTTGCTCATGCAATTATAGAAAAAATCCTCGCAAACTTCTGTCATGATTGAAGCTAAGGACCTTTGAGGGTGCCTTCTTGCATATGTGCCACTGACAAAGCCGATGGCGACTAGATGTCAACACTCGTTCAATAGCGACAGCCATTGCTTGATCTTGGTCCGTGAAAATTGTAATTGGTTGTTTGCCACCCACGCTATTCAAAAAGGCCTCGAACAACCAACAAAATGATTCGATAGTCTCATCTGCGATAAAAGCACCCCCAACAAACACATTTTGCCAGTGTTGGTTAGCGACAATAAATGGTGTGCATGCTAGATTGTACTTGTTTAGTCTATACGCGGTGTCAAATATTAGCACGTCTCTGAAGCAGTCGTAGTCTATCTTGATGTGCCCATCCATCCAAAAAAACTCTATCAATCTGCTGAATTTATCTGTTCGTACTTCGTAGGAAAACATGTTATCCGCCAACCGGGTTTTTTGAAATATAGTTACCAAGCTAGAGGCATCACCGCTTTCTATCAAAGCTTTTCGTTCCCTCTGAACGTAATTAAAGGCATCCGTTTTGGAGAATCAGATGTTTTCAGGACCACCGGCTTCAATAGATAGAAAGTTATACGAATCCACTGCTCTAATGCCCGATGAAATCATATTTTTCATAAGGCTGTCTTGCATTTCAAAAATATTGCGGCGAGATCTCAACAAATGCGGCTCTTTCTCAGTTGCCAAAGGATGATTATGCTCTTCAACAAACTTCGTTACTGTCCAATTTTTTCCCTCCTTATCAGCTTGGAAATTAATGCAAGCCAGACATCTTGTGCGGGTATCCAACTTGCGGTACTTTAAGAGTGATTTCTTGGTATCCTTGAGACCGGCTTTTGCGCAGGAGAACTCTCGTTGTTTAACTATTCTTGTATGCGTCCAGCATATTAAATATTGTTTACGCACGCTAAATCATTTTTTATGAGCATAATCACAATATATTTTGTAGGTCTCTTCATCTGAGTGGACGATGGGAAAGATAACTGGTTCTATCTTCACATGCGGCCAAATAAAAAATTGTCAAAAATCCAGTTTGAAAATTAGTTTATTTATAATACTAGATAAATGTTGAATAAAATCCAGTCTGAAAAGTAGGTGACATTTCAAACTGTAAAATAAAAACCCATAAAATCCAGTCAAAAAAATAGTGAAAACATACAGTGGAATCCAGTTCTCAATGAAGTTTAAACATACAGTGATAAAATCAGTTTATCGATACAGTCAGTTTAATGAACTCTTACTATTTCGGAAGTGGTCGGGAGGTTTGAGGTGGCCATGTTCAAGTGATAAGGATAGGGTTCCGGTAAATATAGGCTTCTGGAGTATTTGCAGGGCAAGAAAATTTTTGTAAGCAAAGAAGAACCTGACCTTTTGGCAGCTGACGAAGGTCTAAAAAGTAGTTAAAACATACTTCTGGGTTTGATTGTCAGTTCTTCTGCTCCTTGGCCGTCTCCGGCTGATACATTTCGGGTAGGGTTTTCCGAAGTGGGCACTAGAGGGGAAGGAGAAGTGTTGAGGAGGAAGAACATCCAGAAGCGGGCCAGGCGGCGTCTTTTCTTCGGCGGAAGCGGGAAAGGGGAGGAGGAAGAACAGCCGGCATCGTCTCCCTTATCTTCACTGGAAGCGGGAAAGAGGAAGAAGAACAGGCGGTAGCGGCGTCTCCCTTGTCTTCGGCGGAAGCGGGAAAGGGAAAAAACACGATAAAAGCAAAGGGCCCACCTATTTAAAGACGCAGGATTTTTCCTGCGTTTAATACAGGGAAATTTTTTTGGTGAACTCGAATGTCTGTATTTGGTTTTAGGGTGCTAATCACATCATACTATGTCTGAATTAGTCATAGTCAACACAGAGTCCAGCATTGCAAATGATTAATTGCACTGCAGAAGATAGTATAATCAGCTTGCAATCTTGCATCCACAAAAAAGTCGGACGGCAGTCTCCAACCTTGCCGATTGCTGCATGGAACCGTTTACTGTCATCAGCTTCCTCCTCCTCCTCGTCTCCCTGTCTCCCGTTGGCGCCGCTGCTATGGGCAGCAGCAGCATCGGCGCCGGCACAGACCATGAATCACTGGTTTTCTTGAAGAATCAACTCTCAAAGGAAGGGTTTTCCAGCTGTTTGAGCTCGTGGAACCAGAGCAAGGTGCATTTTTGCGCATGGCGGGGCGTCTCGTGCGGCCGCAAGCATCCGGAGAGAGTGACGGCCTTGAACCTTAGCTCATGCGGGTTGGC
The DNA here is from genome assembly GCA_039583875.1 of Platanthera guangdongensis. Taxonomy (NCBI): domain Eukaryota; kingdom Viridiplantae; phylum Streptophyta; class Magnoliopsida; order Asparagales; family Orchidaceae; genus Platanthera; species Platanthera guangdongensis. Next base: position 1,649,539 of record CM077166.1, on the reverse strand, counting down.
CGGCCGTATTCCTCCATCCATAGCCAACCTCACCTTTCTCCAGAGCATTGATCTCAGCTCCAACGAACTCCATGGCGACATCCCTCCCAGCTTTCTCTCTCGCCTGCAGCGCCTGCAGAGTCTCATCCTCAGCTCCAACTCCTTCCACGGCACACTTCCTACCAACCTCACCTCCCTCCTCACAGTTCTGGACTTGAGCAAAAACAACTTCTCAGGCGAAATCCCCTCGGCCTTCTTCTTCATGCCCAATCTAAGATACATCCGCATGAGTACGAATTATCTATCGGGTATCATTCCTCCTGCTATCTTCAACCTCTCGTTTCTGCGCGAGATTTCTTTGTCAGACAATCTTCTGTCGGGCGGCTTCCCCGACATCTTCCCAAATTCTCTCCCCACCTTAAAAATCCTAAATTTGGGCGGTAATGTGCTCAGCGGATCTCTTCAGCCTCTCTGTAACGTTAGCAGTCTGGTGCAGCTTGACGCCCCCAACAACAAACTCGCGGGAAGACTTCCGCCTGATCTCGGATATTTGCAGAATCTCAACAGCCTTAACTTGGAAAACAATGAACTCGAATCCAACGATGCAGAAAGCTGGAAATTTCTTGATTCTCTGACCAACTGCAGCGCCCTGCAAGTGCTCAGCCTTGAGCAGAACCAACTTGGCGGCGTTCTGCCTAAATCCATCGCCAATCTTTCAACCCAGCTCCAGTTTCTCTCAATTGGCCGGAACCATATATCAGGAAGCATCCCATCTGAAATAGATAACCTCGACGGCTTGAATCTGTTGGCGATGGAGTTCAACAATCTCACAGGAATCATTCCAAAAAACATTGGGAAGCTGAAGCTGCTGCAGGAGCTGTCTTTTGGTGGGAATGAACTCACGGGGGCTATTCCTTTGTCCCTTGCCAACCTATCCGCGCTTAGCCAATTGGATTTAGGTGATAATAAATTAACAGGGCTCATTCCTTCGAATTTTGGAGATCTTCAAGGCCTTAACTTTTTGAATCTTGAACACAACATGCTCACCGGTTCTATTCCTGAACGACTTTTCACTATTTCCGCGCTATCAATTTATTTGGGTTTGGCTGGAAACCTCTTTGTGGGGACGCTTTCGGAAGAAGTTGGTAAACTGGGGAGTCTCAATGTGCTTGATCTCTCTTATAATAAATTCACAGGCAGAATCCCAGCAGCACTCGGGAATTGCAAGGCTTTATCTAATCTCTACATGGACAATAACTTGTTTAATGGCTCCATTCCAATGTCCATGACAAACCTAAAGAGCTTGAAAGTAATAGACCTCTCACAGAATAACTTGTCGGGGGACATTCCTCCCCTGCTTCAAAATCTGACATTGCTCCGGCATTTGAACCTCTCATACAACAATCTCGTCGGTGAAGTGCCGGTTGTTGGAGTGTTCCGAAACGCAAGCGAGATCGCTCTCTTCGGAAACACCGGGCTATGCGGCGGAATTTCAGAGCTTCGCCTGCCAGCATGCGAAAACATCAAAAAGAAGAAAAACTCACATCACAAGCTGCGGGTTTTGACAGCAGCTATAAGCGCGCTTCTTTTGCTGGCAATTTTGGTATCGGTTGCTGCTCTGTACAAGTACAGAAAACATAGAGAACGAAGCAGGAAAGCTTCGGAGCCAGCAGGCATAGAAGAGCCGTTTCCAAAGATTTCTTATGCAGAGTTAGTTAAAGCAACCGACGAGTTCTCTCCGCTTAATCTAATAGGAAGAGGAAGATATGGGTCGGTTTACAGAGGAGCGCTGCAGGAAGGGCAGAGTGCAGTGGCCATCAAAGTGTTTCATATCGACATACCCGGAGGCGTCAGGAGCTTCGCAGCCGAATGTGATGCTCTGAGGAGCATTCGACACCGTAATCTTGTCAAAGTCCTGACCGTGTGTTCCAGCATTGATTTCAAAGGAAGCGAATTCAAAGCTCTAGTTTTTGAATTCATGCCAAAAGGAAACTTGGAAATATGGCTCCATCAAGAGTCCGAGGGCGCAGAAAACATGGCGCTCGACCTCGGGCACCGATTAAGCATAGCTGCCGATGTTGCGGATGCTTTGGAGTATCTTCACCACGATTGTCAGCCATCCATCATTCACTTCGACATGAAGCCGAGCAACATTCTACTTGACGATGACATGAGAGCTCATGTTGGAGATTTTGGGCTGTCGAGATTCCTTCCGGAGGCTCTGAGCATCTCTCTTCAAGATTCGTATAGCAAGAGTTGGATTAAAGGAACAATCGGCTATGTTGCCCCAGGTGAATGCTCTGTTTTTAAATAACCATCTGATATTCTTTTTCCATTCACAAGTTGTTTGTGCATGTGAGAAGAAGTACTTGCACTGAAAGCATTGCGTTGGGTTTGCAGAATATGGTGGTGCAGCTCGTCCTTCTACCTCTGCAGATGTCTACAGCTTTGGAATCTTAGTGCTGGAGTTGCTTACAGGAAGGAGGCCTACTGATGATATGTTCAAGGATGGGTTAGAACTTCGCAGGCATGTGGAATTGGCTCTTCCCCACACAATCACTGACATTGTTGATCTTAAAATACTCGCAAATGAACTTGGAGTTGCGAACAAGCGCAGCGGGGAAGAAACGCCCATCAGTAATTGCTTTCTTTCCATGGCAGAAATCGGCCTTTCCTGCTCTGTTCCAACACCGGAGGATAGGCCGTGCATGAGAGATGTTGCTGCAAAATTACATGCGCTTAAAGCTGCTTATCTTCAATCCAAGATAGAGCTGGATTAATATATTCATCTGTCATATGCATGTGTGGTAGTTTTAACGTGAGAAGATGAAGGGGAAAAAGCTCTTTAGATTAGCATAATAAAAATACTTAACAATTACTCTTCATTTTATAGGGGATTACATTCACGGGACACAATGAAAAGTAACAACTTATGGAGGGAATAACACCTAATGGCGGGAGACACAACTTCCTGGGGAGACACATCCGTTGCTATAACATTAATTTATATTATCACTTAACATTATATTAACTGAGCTCTTTGACTGCTGACTTTATTTATGCAGGTTCACGGGAGTCTTGATTACTGCACTCAACACTCCCCCTTTAATCATGACTTCCGCTAGGTTCACGACTCCGGCTTTCGTTCGCAGCTCAATAAAAATTTCTGCCGGAAGGGGCTTTGTGAGGAAGTCGGCTATCTGATCTTTAGTATTGCAATATACCAGCGCTAATTCTTCTTCTCTTACTAGATCTCTGGTATAGTGATATTGAATCTCCACATGCTTGGTTCTTTTATGCATTACAGGGTTCTTTGCCATTGAAATAGCGGAGGTATTATCCACGAAGATACTTACAGGTCCTTCACACAACTCTTTCATTTCTTGCACCAGCCGCTTCAACCAAACGCTCTCCTTAGCAGCTTCTCCTAATGCAACATATTCGGACTCAGCTGTTGACAAGGCAACGCACTTTTGTTTACTTGCATTCCAGGAAATAGGTTTTGTTCCTAGGAAGAAGATGAATCTTGTAGTACTCTTTCGATCATCAACGCACCCTGTCCAATCACTGTCGGAGTATCCTTTAAGATTAAAACCGTCTGACTCACTTCTGAAGAGCAGACCTAAGTTTCGTGTTCCATTGAGGTATCTTAGTATCCGCTTGACGCCCTCAAGGTGTTTGTTACTCGGTTCCGACATAAATCTAGATGCCACATTTACCGCATATGCAATATCCGGTCGGGTATGAGTTAGATACATTAGGGACCCAATTAAGCTTCTATAAAGTTCTGCACTTACTTTACCACTTCCGTCTTGGAGGCATGGTTTCTCACTTGTTGAAATGGGGGTGTTGACTGGCTTGGATTCCAGCATTCCAGATCTAGTGAGGAGGTCAAGCAAATAACTTTGCTGAGATATGTTGATTCCTAGAGAGGATTGCTGAATTTGTAAGCCAAGGAAATAACTCATTAATCCTAAGTCGTTCATCTCAAATTCTGCTTTCATGGCTGATTTAAAAGACTCAATTAAGTCTTTATTACTCCCAGTGATTATAACATCATCCGCATATATGCTCAGGACTAGATAATCCCCTGATTCAAAAGTTTTGATATAAATGGTGGCTTCACTTGAACTTCTTATGAATCCTGCTTTTCTTAAGTAGGTATCTATTTTATAATTCCAAGCCCTTTGTGATTGCTTTAAACCATAGAGTGCCTTGTTCAATTTGTATACAAGGGACTCCTTACCTTCTATAATGAACCCTTGCGGCTGCTCCACGTAAACATCTTCAATTAGATCTCCATTTAGAAAAGCGGACTTTACATCTAATTGATGTACTTGCTGTTTTCTTTGGGCTGCCAACGCTAGAAGTAATCTTGTTGTTTCCATTCTAGAGACAGGAGCAAACGTCTCTGTGTAATCTCTCCCGGGCATCTGTGAATATCCCTTGGCTACTAAACGAGCCTTGTGCTTATTAATTGAGCCATCTAGATTTTTCTTTAACTTATATACCCATTTAAGACCAATTACAACTCTATCCGGAGGTTTGTCCATAAGCACCCAAGTATTATTCTTTTCTATAGCTTGTATTTCTGCATTCATAGCTTCTAACCAAGGGGTTTGTGTAAAAGCTTCTTGGAAGGATTGTGGCTCAATTGCAAATAGAGAAAAATCACAGGTTTGATAAATATCGTCCAATCTTCTATATTTCTTAGGAGATGATGAGTCTGTAGTATCACCTTCAGTAAATGTTGTTGGGGATTTGTTTGGTGATGGTGAGAATGAACAATCTGATGGCTCCTTGAGTGATGGCTCACAGGAATTCTGATCAGCAACCTCATTGAAGGAAGGCTCGACAGGTTCCTTGTTTGCAACTTCATTGTGGTCTATGAGAGTTTCATTTTGCTGGTCAAGACTCTGATCCTGTTGTTCCCAGTTCCAAGCTGCTGTTTCATCAATGATGACATCTCTAGCTTCAAGACTCTGATCCTGTTGTTCCCAGTTCCAAGCTGATGTTTCATCAATGATGACATCTCTAGCTATTACAAGCCTGTGTTTGATTGGGTTCCAAAGTCTGTAACCCTTTGATTCTCTGCTGTAACCAACTAATATTGATATTTCTGCTTTGGTTTGCAGTTTATCTTTACCATTTTGGGGTTGTAGATGATACGCGATGCTCCCAAAGACTTTAAAATGTTGGACATCAGGTTTGATATAGTAGAGAGCCTGATATGGGGTAACTTCCAATAAGGCTTTAGTGGTACTCCTATTGAGTATGTAAACAGCTGTATACACTGCCTCTGCCCAAAAGGGCCTAGGTAAATGCTTGTGATCCAACATACATCTAGCCATCTCCACAACAGTCTTGTTTCGTCTCTCTACGACTCCATTCTGTTGTGGGGAATTAGGAATAGTAAGTTGACGGGAGATACCATTGTCTTTACAAAAAGTGTTGAATATGTTACTTGTAAATTCTCCTCATCTATCGCTCCTGATTCTCTTTATTTTCAGGTCAAACTCATTTTCCACTAGAGCTTTGAAGTGGACAAAGTTAATGAAAGCTTCTGCCTTAGTGGACAAAAAATAGACCCACATAAAACGAGTGTAATCGTCTACTATGAGTAAAAAATACCTTTTTCCTGATAATGATTCCATTTTAGCAGGTCCCCCTAAATCTATGTGGACTAGGTGTAGTGGTTTCTCAGCTCGCCAGATAGTTTTCTTTGGAAATGGCAGTCGATGGATTTTGTTTTTGGCGCAATGCTGACACAGCTGTTTTTCATTTTTGAGGTTGGGCAACCCAGTAACTAAAGAGTTTTTACTCATAACATGGAGTTTTTGAAAATTTATATGTTCATACCTATAGTGCCATAGTTGAGTTTCATCTTTTTGGGAAGCAGTTAATGCAAGAACCGTGTACCTTTGAAAATTGATTGGGAACACTCTGTTAGATGTCATCAAAACCTTGAATACAACTGTGTTGGAGAGGGGTTCAGATATCCTGCACATACCATCTTTAAACACAATTGTATAGCCTCCTTCAATCAATTGTCCTACACTCAACAAATTGTGAGTGAGGCTTGGAACATATTGTACATCGTGAATCAGTCTCCTGGAGCCCTGAGTGGTCAAAACTACCACTGTACCTTGACCTTCAACAATCTGAGAATTTTCAGCACCCAGCAAAACTTTTGATTTTTGTTCAAGGTCGAGGGAAGTAAAAGCTGCTCTTCGAGATGTCATGTGGTTAGAACAACCACTATCTAGAAACCATATCTCATTTAATTCAGGTCCAACCTCTTGGGCTGTTAGTGCAAGGGGAATGTCCTGATGTTGTTCAACCAAAAGTGTTGTGTTAACTTCTTCTTCTGCGGTAAACTTCGCTTCTGCCGGCTGTTCTTGGCCTTTTGAATCTTCTTTGTACCAACAATTTCTATCACTATGTGTGGGATTACGACATCTCTTGCATCTAAAATAACAGTTTTTAGTTTCATGGTTAGATTTTTTGCAAATAACACAGGTATTAGGGAGTAAATTTTGTGTTGTTTGCCTGTCAAAAGTGTTACTTCTGCCTCTCCCCCGTCCTCTGTTAGAGGGCTTTTTCCAAGGTCTTGTTTCAGTTTTCATATCTGGTTGTAGCAGAGTACTTTTGAGAGCTTGCTCTATAGGTGGATCAAATCTTCTTAGCCTTGCTTCATGGGCTTGTAATGACCCCATTAATTCAGCAAGGGAAAAACTATTTAAGTCTTTCGACTCTTCAAGTGTAGTGACTATATGATCAAACTTTAGTGGAAGGCTTCGTAAAAGTTTTAATACTATTTTCTTTTCATCTACGACATCACCAAGACTACGTATTTGATTTATGATCCTGGTGGCCATAGTAAAAAACTCACTTACTTTTTCAGTTTCTGTCATGCTGAGGCAGTCGAAATCCTTCCATGATGCTTGTAATTTTATTGATATTAGCTTGTCAGTACCTTTGAATTCAATTTGTAACAGATCCCATGCTGCTTTGGAGGTGCTGGCTGTAACCAGTCGTGGAAATATGGTTTTACTAACTCCTTGCAAAATGTACAACAGTGCCTTTGAATCCTTTTTAATGTTTTCCTGGTGGATTCTTGCGGTGGCTGGATCTGTTAAGGCTTCTGGGTCTGGTGAAGTGTACCCTTCAGTTACAAGGTCCCATAGGCCTTGAGAAAGAAAGAGAGTTTTCATTTGGATATGCCAAAATTCGTAGAATTCACCATCGAAAATTGGTACTCCATTTTGTGAGAAATAGAAGTTTTGATTGCTACAAGCCATATGATGTTGTGGGAATGGAGCAAGAGATCGTAGAACGTCTCAATGAGCACCAGGCAGGCTGATGGCTTCCTTAATTTCCCAAACACATCTCTCTATTAACCACTGCTCTGATACCAGTGTGGTAGTTTTAACGTGAGAAGATGAAGGGGAAAAAGCTCTTTAGATTAGCATAATAAAAATACTTAACAATTACTCTCCCTTTTATAGGGGATTACATTCACGGGACACAATGAAAAGTAACAACTTATGGAGGGAATAACACCTAATGGCGGGAGACACAACTTCCTGGGGAGACACATCCGTTGCTATAACATTAATTTATATTATCACTTAACATTATATTAACTGAGCTCTTTGACTGCTGACTTTATTTATGCAGGTTCACGGGAGTCTGGATTAATATATTCATCTGTCATATGCATGTACCCCCCTGTCCATATCCCCTGCTCCTTCCCAATTTTATTTTTAGTTCGTCGTTGTCAGCACACTTACAAGAATTATTTGACTTTTAGCGCTCAAGTGCCTCTCTTTAAGAAGGGTGTTGTAAAATTAGGTAATCTATAAAAATAAAAGAAAGAAACTTGATCGTCTGACGAAATACACGTGGATCCGTCGGACACACACGATTCACGAGAGAGTAGAATATCTGGACTGCAATCCGCCTCGCGGACGCACAAGGTTCCCCAGAACCTTCAACGTCGAAGTCCGGCGTTCAAACGCACCACTACCGAAGAGAACGCACCGTCGAGGCCAGCTGGACAGTGCACGCCGTCGACACCAAGCCTGCATCGCTACACCACCATCTCCAACGGCTATGTTGAAATTGTTGAAGTGAAAGTGGCAGCCTGGGCGGGCTGTTCGGGCGGACTGTCTCGGCGGTATCGGTGATCAGACCAGGCGGTCTGAGCGGACAGAGCTGGCAACTTGCTAGGTCGGCCAGTGTTATGCAGCTTGTTTCCCAGGTTGTTTCAGGCGGATAAGATGGTTATTCGCTCAGTTGCCAGTTTTGTGCAGCTGGCTCTGGAGTTCGCCTGTCTTGTGTGGACTGGTTTTGTATCCACTGGTGCTGTGTTCGCACCAGGGATGTCTGGTGGTGTGGATTTGGACCAAGTCCAGGTCGGCTTAGTCTGTAGGTCGCGCGGCCTGCGCGAGTTGGTTTCTTCATCCGCCCAGCTCGGCAGCAGTCTGTTGTGTGCGACTTGACTGCGAGCTCGCCTTCTGCGGTCTGGTGTTTTGTTCGCATGTGGGCAGACTGGGGTGGTTCTCGCTGAGTCTGCCTGGTTGGTATTCTAGTCTGCTGGCCTTGGCAGACTCGCTCTTGGCCAAGTCGCAGCGATCTGATGTGTATCTGAAGTTTTTGCGGATCCACTTGGTGTTTACATTAGATGGGGCGGTGATCACACTACTCTCTGTGCCTGTAAATAAGACCCCCTGTCACATCAAAAGACACTGAGTGAACAGTAAGTCAACAGCAGGTCGAATTACCTTAGCGTTGGGGCAAGTCCTTGATCGATGGTGTTACCGTGGTCCAAGTCCCTGCACGAGCTCCTCTCCTGCAGGACGACTACTTACCACACAAGTCGCCCCCACTTTTGAAGTACGGCGTGAGCATGTATGTGCGAGCAACAATGTGCGAGTATGTGGCGGCGCGAGCATGTATGTGCGAGCAACAATGTTCGAGTACGTGGCGGCGCGAGCATGTACGGGCGAACAACGATGACACGAGTATGAACGACGTCTACATGTGAGTATGCGCATGCCGAGCACTCAATCTCTCCGCGCCTATGAGTCTAGCGAGCATCATCAAACGGGTGATCATACACATGGAAGCGAGTAACACAAAAATTATATATATATATATTTCTCCTAAACAAGGATTACAAATTTACAAATTCCTGTTTACAAAAATCTGTACAAGTGTGGACGCAGGAGGTCGACGGCCGGCTACGACTCGTCGTCGCCAGTGTTAGGCTTGTACTCCTCATCCCCGATGGTGACATCTTCCTCATCCACAACATCGTCCTCGTCGTCATCTTCGTCGTCGCTGCTGCCACTGCTCTCTCCGCTGCTGCTGTCGCTATCGCCGCCCCTGGAGCTAGAAGCCGAGGACAAGACTCGTGTTGAAAATTGTGAAGTGAAAGTGGGGGTTGATCAGGCAGACCGCGCAGCCTGGGCGGACAGTATGACGGACTGATGGTGCGGCCTGAGCGGTCTGATGTGGCGGCCTAGTGGCGGCAACCTGTCTGTTCTGCTTGTGGTGCTGCAGTTGGCCGTTCCATGGTGTAACCGTGCGGATAGGTGGTGCATCCGCAGGGAAGAGGCAGACTTTTTCTGAGTTTGCGGAGTCCGCTTGTTGCGGACTACTCTTGGAGCTCGCGTGATCGGCTTCGGCTGTTGCCCTTGATCTCTGTTGGTGCGGTTTGGAGTTAGCCGCCGAGTTCGCGGTTTGGCGAACTGGATCAGGTCTTGCGGACTAAGCGGACTGATATTCGTGTTCGTCGAGCTCGCGCCAGGTTTTGGTTGATTGCTGGACTTGGTCACACTGTGACAAGTCCAGGGTATTCGCAATGTCTGCAATGTCCGCTGGTTGACCGGGCGGTTTGTGCCTGTTGGTCGTGGACTTGTGTGGCGGGCTGGTGCGGTGTTCGCGGGCTGTGTGGGCTGTTGTTTTGTCAGCGTGTAGTGTACAGACTGGTGTAGTGTGTGGGCTGTTGCTGTGTCCACGTGTTGTGCAGCGTGCAGACTGTTGTGGTGTCCGTCGTTTAGCGGACTGGCTTCTTGCCTTGGTGCCTGGCGGATTGGCCGGTGTCCGGCCTTGTCCTTACGGACTAGGCAGACTGCATAGTGCTAGCTGCGAGCTGGTGTGGTGATTCTATCCACTAGGCTGGTGACCACACTCCTCACCATTACTATAAATAGGAGCCCTTCGTCACATCAACGGTAACTGAATGAACAGTAAGTTAAGCATGGATTAATTGATGCAGCCTCAGTTTTCTTGTCCACGCGGTTTGAGAAGGTTTAACTGGTTGTTATTTGCAAGCTATACGGCTAGCACTGAGAAGCCAGGAGTCTGGTTCTGACTGCGGTCAGGAATCAGTGGAGCTTGCGGTTTACAATCGGCGGGTTTGCAGTAGGTCGCATTTGCGGCCAACCAGTGTTCTCTCCTTCAACAATTTTTGGTTCAATAACCTGTCTGCCGGTCTCGGCGGGCTAGGCGGTCTGTTCTTTCAGTTCGGCAGCAGCTTGTTCACGGACTCTGGCAGCTAGGCGACTTCTAGTCAGGCGGCTTGCAGAGAGCGGACAAGGTGGTCAACAGAATAATGGGTTGTCAGCGGACTACGTGGACTGCGTAGATCAGTTGGTGCAACAATAGCTTGGCAGTCTCGGCGGACTCGGCAGACTCGGCGGTCTCTGAGGCAGTCTGGTCGGCTTGTTTTTCTCGCTTGCTTGTATTCTTCTCTATTGTACTTGGCAAAATCATATGTCGCCATGAATACCTAGTCTTGTAAAGAAGATAGTTGATAATACAAGACTTGTTGTTGACTTCTATTGTCTCTGATTTACTTAGCTCAGTTTATGCTTAGAGTGTTCATGCGTCTGCTTCCCGCTTTTCGCTTGATCAAGTTGTCAGCTTGATAGCTCTGTAAGACTTTACTTGGTATCAGAGCTATCCCCTGATCATCTTGTGAGATTTTAATGTGGTATCAGAGGGAATAGTGGCTTGAGCAGTGAATAACCTCAGTTATTCTCAGTGCTTCTGGAAGCTATTAAATCAGTGGTGGTTGCAATGGACGGTGGTTACGCAAGGGGTCTTGGTATTGAACTTCTTACATCGACTAACTTTAAGAAGTGGAAGTCGTGTATGAAGAGCTATCTTCTGGGTGAGGAGTTGTGGAAAGTCAACGGTGGTGACGACAAGCAAGAAGTGACTGCTGCAACTGATACTGTTGAACATGTGAGAGCTTGGAGGAAGACCAATGCAAAGGCAGAGTTTGCTCTGAAGCGGGCTATCTCTCCTAAGCTCTCTGATCACATCTTAGGATGTGAGTCTACTGCTGAGATTTGAACAATCATTGATGGTCTGTTCAACAGGAAGAATGTAGCACGACTACAGTTCTTAGAGAATGAGTTGGCTAAAGCAACTCAAGGAGATCTGCCCATCTCAAAGTTCTTCCTTAAGATGAAGAACATTTGCGCTGAAATATCATCATTGGATCCTGATGAGTCCATTTTTGAAACTAAGTTAAAGAGGCACATAGTTTGCAGTTTGCGGAAGGAATATGTGGCCTTTGTGACTTCTATTCAAAAATGGGCGACTCAGCCATCTTTGCTGGAGCAGAAAAATCTGCTGGCGTCACAAGAGAGCTTGGTTAGGCAGATGGCCGGGATGACTATCTCTAAAGGAGGTAGTGAGGCTCTCTTCACTGATAAGAAGAAGAGATGAGAGAAGAAGAAGACGTCTGCTGCTGAGGATGGGCTTTCAACTTCCTATCAGCAAGAGAGGAGCGTTGCTCCTAAGAAGAACTGGAAGAAGGAGTTGTGTTACAGGTGTAATCAGCCAGGTCACTTAAAGCGCGACTGTAAGGTCAAGCTGCAGCCTGTGCATGTTGCATACAAGGAGGGAGCTGGTTCCAGTACTGAGGAAGCCGGGTGGGGAGGAGCCTTCATGACGAGCACATGTGTTCGTTCTCTTTCCACCATCGACTACCAAGATGACTGGACATGTGTTCGTTCTCTTTCCACCATCGACTACCAAGATGACTGGACATGTGTTCATTCTCTTTCCACCATCGACTACCAAGATGATTGGATAGTTGACTCGGGGTGTGGTCATCACCTCACCGGAGACGAGTCGAAGTTCTTATCGCTGCAAACGTTCTCAGGTAATGAAGCTATTATTACAGCTGATGATTCTATTCATACTGTAGAGAAAGAAGGTGTATTCTCTTTGGATAGTGCTCAGGGTCCACTCACATTTAGGGGTGGAAATAGGCCAGGCCAGGCCAGGCCTTATGGAAAACAGGTCCGGCCTACATTAGTCTTTTTGGGCCTAAGCCTGGCCTACTAGCATGGTGTAGGCCAAAATATAGGCCTGCCCTGGCCTATTTTGCAAAACGGGTAGGCATAGCTTGGCCCGTAGGCCTATATTTTAATACTCTATTAGTAATTAGGAAATGAGAATGTTTATATTTTAATATACTATTAGTAATTAGGTAATTAGGGATATTTAAGTTTATATAATAAATTAATTTTATCTATTATTTAAAAATAATGTAGGCCGACCTGCAGGCTTATAGGCCAGGCTTTAACAATAGAGGCCTGGGCCTATTTTAAAAACAGACCCAATTATAGGCCAATATTTATGGTAAGTAGGAAATAGGCCAGGCCAGGCCAATGGCAGGTCAGGCCGCATGCCCCTGATAGGCCGTCTGGCCTATTTCCACCCCTACTCACATTAAGGAGTGTCTATCACGTACCTGATATGAAGAAGAACCTCTTCTCGGTGATCAACGGATTTGACGCGGGCTATCACGTTCTGTTTGGCCCAACAGAAGTGAAGTTTCTCCGCAGCGTATCAGCGGTAAAGGCTGATGTTGCTCATGTAGGGAGAAAGGTAAGAGACTTATTTGTTTTATCAACAAACTCCTATGTTGATCAGATGAGGGCCAACAATAGCACTGTTATTTGGCAAGAAAGACTAGGGCACATTGGGATGGACAAGCTGAAAGCTATGGCGATGAGGATCCTTGTGAAAGGCTTGCTAAAATTGTCATCACGAATGCACAGAGGACCAAGCTTGATGCAAGGGTGAGGAAGCTTGTCTTTGTGGGCTATGATGAGCGAAAGAAGGGATGAAAGTGCATGGATCCTGCGACAAGGAAGTTCGTTGTATCAAGATACGTTGTCTTTGATGAACTGACGTCGTATGGAGGTGGCTCTGTTGAGCTGTAGGAGGGTAGGGTTGATGAAGGGCAGAAGGAGGCTGCTGAAGATATTCAGGTGGTGTTGTCTGTGTCAACAGGAGCTCCAGGTGTTTCAAGCTCCGGGGCAAAAGCTTCTGATTCAGGAAGCAGAGGGAGCGATGCTCCAAGTATGCCTGAGAATGGAGCTGGTTCTGAAGAAGCGGCGGAGGTGGTGAGCAAGAAACAGACTCTTCGGAGATCAAAGGAACCATCAAACCACCAACTCGTTATTGCGATGGAAACACGGTGAGCTTTGTCTCTTGTTTCTTCGCAGGTCCCTTGGATGAGCGGGAGCCTTCAAAGTTTGAAGAAGCCACTTGGGTCAAGGAGTGGGAAGATGTCATGGATGAGGAGATGACTGCCCTTAAGAATAATGAGACCTGGAACCTTGTGCCCAAGGTTGATGACATTACTCCTGTGACTTGCAAGTGTGTATTCAAGCTGAAAAAGAAGGCGAATGGAAGCATCGAGCGGTACAAGACTCACCTTGTAGCTCGAGAATTTTCACAACAGTACAGCGAAGACTATGAGGAGATTTTTAGTCTCGTGGCGAAGTTAACTTCAGTACGGGTGGTGATGGCTTTGACAACTTGTCAGGACTGGAAGATGTGGCAGCTTGACGTAAAGAACGCCTTTCTTTATAGGGAGATCACCAAAGACATCTTCATGGATCAGCCACTGGGATATGTATCTGAAGAACATTCGGACTACGTCTACAAGCTCCAGAAAGGCCTTTATAGTTTGAAGCATGCTCCTCGAGCCTTGTATGTGAAGATTGCAGAATACCTCCAGTTCGGCGATTACCTTGCTTCCAACTCAGACTCGAGCTTGTTCATCAATAAGAAGGGGGAGCTTCTGGTCTTGGTACTGTTGTACGTGGATGACATGATCATCACAGGGAACTCCAAGGAGGAGGTAGCTAGGCTCAGTGCAGAGCTAGCTATAAGATTCAAGATGAAGGACTTGGGTGAGCTCCACCACTTTCTTGGGCTCGAGGTGGAGAGGAAAGAGAGCGGCATACTCGTGTCCCAGAAGGGCTATGCGGAACGGATCGTTCAGCGATTTGGCATGCAGGAGGGGAAGAGTAGCTCTACTCCTTTTGATTCGGGCATTAAACTTCGACGGGATGAGGGGAGGATCCTTCCGAATCCCTTGGTGTTTCGGGCTCTGGTTGGGAGTCTTATCTACTTGACGATTGCGAGGCCAGACATTGCTTGTGCAGTTGGCCGAGTAAGTCGGTATTGTTGATACGCGAAAACGCACCGCCTAGTTAACACGGAGGGGGGTGTTCGATCTCACAAGCTAGGAGAGGAAAAAGATGAAGGCTGTGGGGAAAGAGGAAGCTTCTGAGTGCTCGAGAGTGGAGCAAACGCTTGTCCGGGGGTTGCGGGGATAGATGAGAGGTTTTCTGAGAGGAGTCCGGAAGGCTGATGATCAATGGAGGAGGTTGATCAGGAGCTGTCGAGCAGATGGGTACTTGGACGGTTGTGCTTGCAGGTTGGAGCCGAGGGAGCTATGCTGAACTGAGGAGAAGAGAGAGTGGCCGCTAGTAGTGGCAACAGCAGACTTCGCCCGCCGCGGCTTAAATGGCACTCTTGCAACAGGTTTTCCTTTGATTAATATCGAGAGTTACAACTTGTTAAAGTAGCGAACAAACGACCAAAAACAAGCCAGAGTTTTGAATAATTGAAAGTTTTATTATCCAAAAAGATATCTATTACAAAGGTATGTCATCCCTTATATAGAATGGAGGAGAGATGAGAGAATACAAATAAGAGATGTGAGACTAAAAATTTACAGGACTAAGCGGACTATACAGAACAAACCGCACAAGCCGCGCGGTTAGACAGAAGGGCTAACTGCACGGCTATCACCAGAGAGAAAGAGAGATTGTCAGGGTAGCCCGCTAGACCGCCCGGTCTCCAAGCCGGCTGAGACAAACCGCCAGACCGCGCGGTCTTCAACTCGCCAAGACAGACCGCCAGACCGCCCGGTCACCAACTTCAACACTCCCCCTCAATCTGGAGCATATATATCGATCATGCCCAGCTTGTCACAAACATGAAGAAACGAGGAGGAAACTGGCTTGGTGAAGATGTCAGCCAGCTCTTTATCAGAAGTGACAAAGGGAGTGCAAATTTGTTCTTTTAAGATATCTTCGTGAATGAAATGACAGTCGACCTCAATGTGCTTTATTCTTTCATGGAAGACCGGATTTTTGGAGATGTATATGACGACCTTGTTATCACAGAACATAGGTAGAGGATGATTGTAGACCTCTCCTAAATCTAGCATGAGAGCCCGCAGCCATTTTAACTCACAAGTGGTCGACGCCATACTGCGATACTCAGCTTATGTACTGGACCTGGAGACAACAGACTGCTTCTTGCTCTTCCAGCTCACTAGATTCCCCCAACAAAGGTGCAAAAACCTGAGGTTGACTTGCGATCCCCTTTGTCATCAGCATAACTTGCATCTGAGTATGCTTCAATCCTCAGATGACCATTCTTCTGAAAAAGTAATCATTTCTCAGGCGCTGCTTTGACATACTCCAAGATCCGCAAGGCGGGCTGTAGATGGCACTCCCTAGGTGCTTGCATGAATTGACTTACCTTGCCCACAACATAGGAAATGTCGGGCCTGGTCACTGTGAGATATATGAGCTTACCAACCAGACTCCTGTACCGCGTACTATCTGAAAGAGGATGCGAATCATCTGTCCAGGTTTTGTCTTCTCTAGTTGCCATGGGGCATCAGGCAGGTTTTGCTCCAGTCAATCCTGCCTCTTTTAGAAGATCAAGGGCATACTTATGCTGAGAGAGAACTAAGGAGTCGGGCTTCCGAGAGATTTCGATCCCCAGAAAGTACTTTGGAGAGCTCATATCTTTCGTGATCAGATGTTGGCGAAGATGTAGCTTTGTCAGGGCTACCCCTTCCTAGTCATCGCCAGTGAGAAGAATATCATCGACGTACACAACAAGAACAACCAGCCCCAAAGGAGTTTTGCGAATAAATAGAGAGTGATCGGCAGAGCTTCGCGCAAAACCAACGGCCGCCACGATGCCGCTGAACTTGTCAAACCAAGCTCGAGGGCTCTGCTTGAGACCATAAATTGCCTTCTTCAGCCGGCATACTCGTTTCTCCCCCTGAGCAACATACCCAGGAGGTTGCTCCATGTAAATGGCCTCGTGAAGATCACCATAAAGGAAGACATTCTTGACATCCAGCTGGGAAATCGGCCAATCCCTATTTACCGCCACAGAGAGAAGGACCCGGATAGTGCTGAGACGAGCCATGGGGGAGAAGGTGTCAAAGTAATCAACCCCATAGGTCTGAGTAAACCCTTAGCAACAAGGCGAGCCTTATAACGATCCACAGTGCCGTCGGGGCCAAATTTGACCACAAAGACCCAGCGACAGCCAACAACATCAGTGCCGAAGGGAGGAGGAACAGGAGTCCAGGTACCCCGCTCAGTTAGGGTCGCCATTTCCTCATCCATGGCCAGCTTCCAATGAGGAATAGCAAGGGCCTCCTAGTAGGAGCGGGGTGTGGCAGTGGCAGAGATAGCTAGGGCAAATGCCCTGCGAGAAGGGGTATGACGATCATAGGAAACAACAACAGCAAGGGGGTGTAGGGTACACATCCGCACCCCTTTGCGAAGAGCTATAGGAAGATCCAGGTCAACGGGTCCTGCAGCATCCGGAGCATCCGTGGTAAAGAAAGCTGGCCCGGGAGTAGAGAGCGACGGCGGCGGAGATGAGGGAGAGGGTGGTGGAGGAGGGAGAGAGAGAGGTGGAGGGAGAGGAGTGGATGGAGACGGTGTAGGGGTGGAGATCGTAGTAGGAGGCGAGGGAACGACAGGAGAATCAGAAGCTAGGAGAGGAGGAGAGGAGTCATCCGAGAAGTAGGAGGTATTCTCGAAGAAGGTGACGTCAGCAGAGACGAACTGCTTACGAAGGACGGGATCAAAGCAACAATAGCTTTTCTGAGTGGTGAAGTACCCCAGAAAGACACATTTGGTGGAGCGAGGGGAGAGCCTATCACTGGTGGCAGAAGGGGTATGCACAAAGGCAGTGCATCCAAAGATTTGGAGAGGTAGAGGAAACGGCTCCTTGCCCGGATACAGAATGGAGAATGAGGTTTTTTCGTGGAGAATCGTGGAGGGAATGCGATTGATTAGGTAGCAGGCAGGGAGAACAGCATAGCCCCAATAGGAGCGAGGAACATGCATCTGGGTCATCAAGGTGCGAGCGACATCGAGGAGGTGACGGTTTTTGCGTTCGGCCACACCATTTTGTTGTGAAGTATAGACACAACTAGTTTGATGAATAATCCCATTTTGCATGCAGAATGTAGAAAAGTCATGACTGATATATTCTTTGGCATTATCAGATCAAAAAACTTTGATAGAGACATTAAACTAAGTTTGGATCATGAGATAGAAGGACGTTCATACAGAGAATAATTCAGAGCGACCTTTTAAGAGATACACCCACGTACAGTGAGAGAAATCATCAATGAACGTGACAAAATATGAACTACCCCGACCAATGGTAAGAGTATGAGAAGGACCCCAAATATCGGAGTGGATGAGATCAAACAGACGGGTAGAGCCACGAACTTGCTTTGGAGGGAAGGAGGAGCGGTGATGCTTGCCAAGCTGACAGGCCTCACAGTTGAGGGGAGGACTTTGTGGAGGAAGGTGGGGCCGAAGTTGACGAAGAAGACGTGGAGGTGCATGACCAAGGCGGAGATGCCATTGGAGAATATCTGTGGAGGTGGAGGAGAAGGTGGAAAAAGCAGAAATGTTGTCCAGGAAGTATAGGCCGCCACTCTCAGTCCCAGTAGTAATCGTCCGTTGGGAGTCCAGATCCTGAAAAGAGCAAGAAGTAGAAGTAAATGTGATTGAACACTGTAATTGCTTGCATAGAGAGGTAACAGATAATAAGTTGCACGGGAACTGGGGCACATGTAGAGTATCCGCCAAGTGAAGAGACGGAGTGACATGAACGATCCCCATCCCATGGACGGATGATGAAAAGCCGTCAGCGAGAATAACCGGGGGCAACCGATCATGTGTTTCTAGGAGAGAAAAACACTAGAGATTGTCGGTCATATGATTTGTAGCACCGGTGTCGATCATCCATTTTCCTTGAGTAACAACGTGGGCACTGCCAGAAGACGTGACTATCGAGGCGAACGACTTGGAGGAGTATATGAAAGCCATGAAGGGAGGAATAAAAACTGCAGTGGTCTCGGTGACAGCACACCAGCGGCAAGAAGGGCCACGACCAAGGTGCAGAGCAAGCCAAAGGTGAAGAAGAGGGAAGCACAAGCCGCGCGACTGAACAAGAGGTCGCGGCGACTAACAAGCAGGAGTGGCTAAAGGAAGAAAGGCAGAGAGGCCGCCGAAACAAGGAAGAACCCGCACGAACAGAGAGAAAAGGCAGTGGTTAGGAGAAAAAGATCTGTAGCGGTCACGATGATAGAGACCAGCGGCAAGAAAAACCACGACCAAGCCGAAGAAGCAAGCAGAGGGAAAGAAGTCGAGCGGCTAGAAAATAGCCCGCGCGAACAGAAGAAAGAGACACCATGCGAACAGAGAAAAGTCCGCTGGGATGCAAACAGGTCGCAGCAAGAAGAAGAAGAAACAAAGAGGTCGCGCACACAAAGGGCAACGACAAGTAGAGAAGAAGTAGCGCGAGCAGGGCGCAAGCAGGCGGAAGAAACAAGTCGCGGGGACGGGCGCGAGAAGAAGAAGCAAGCCGCGCGGACAGGTCTCGAGGTCAGAGAGGGCGCACAGAATCAGGAGGAGAAAATCGAGTCCTCTGATACCATATTAAAGTAGCGAACAAACGACCAAAAACAAGCCAGAGTTTTGAATAATTGAAAGTTTTATTATCCAAAAAGATATCTATTACAAAGGTATGTCCTCCCTTATATAGAATGGAGGAGAGATGAGAGAATACAAATAAGAGATGTGAGACTAAAAATTTACAGGACTAAGCGGACTATACAGAACAAACCGCACAAGCCGCGCGGTTAGACAGAAGGGCTAACCACACGACTACCACCAGAGAGAAAGAGAGATTGCCAGGGTAGACCGCTAGACCGCCCGGTCTCCAAGCCGGCTGAGACAAACTGCCAGACCGCGCGGTCTTCAACCCGCCAAGACAGACCGCCAGACCGCCCGGTCACCAACTTCAACACAGCTTACTAATACACCTTTACAAGAAAGCAATAAAGGAGTACAAAGAGGAAGATGGCGGCTAAGGAAGGAGTGCCAGAAGAGATCGCGCAATCTGAGGAGCCAGGTCGGAAGGCCACGCGGTTAAGGGAAAAACGGAGACCACGCGGACCGGGAACTGAGGCCGGCAGGCCGCGCGACTAAGGGAAGAGGAGAGACCGCGCGGTCTGGCAACTGAAGCCGACAGGCTGCGCGCGGTTACAGAAAGAAGGAAGGCAGACTAGGAAAAGGAGTCTGCAGGAGGTGATCACTTGAGCTTGTTGTGGGCTGACTTCGAGCGTGAGCACCTTAGCGACGTTGAGTCCTCCCCAAATAATTGGCATGGGGGTCTATTTATAGGCCCGAGGAGGTAACGGCTTGCGGTGACGTTACCCCCGGTGAGACGGTAACCTGAGCGAGAAGAGGAAGAAGTCCGCCGAGTCCACCACAAGCCGTGCGTACTGGGGCTTGCTTCTGGAGCTGGTGCTGCTGATGGCAAACTGGGAGACTAAGTGGCGGACTGCGAGGAGAGTCCGCGGAGTCCGCCGCTGCTGAACTGAGCATGCACTAAGGGGGCGAGCTGAGGAGTGCATGCGGAGTCCGCCGAGTCTGCACGAGGCTGTACGGTCTGGGACTGCCTTGAGGAGGTTCTGCTGCTTGGCGGATTGGGAGGAGTCCGCCACTACTGGTCGAGCCCGCGCCAAACTGTGCGGGCTGAGGAAGGTTGGCCCTGCTGCTGAAGAGAAGCAGGTGCTGGAGATGAGGAACGGCGGGCTGCATGGCGAGTTCGCTGAGGCCACAGAGTCCGCATCTGCTGACAAGCTGAGTCCGCCAAAGATGACTGCTGAGGAGCTGGAGCTGGGGTGCACCAACGTAGGCGGACTGAAAGTCTTGACTGCACTTCGAGTCCGCCCAGCTCGCGATGAACTGGATGTTGCTGCTGGTCTTTTCCGGGTAGCCGGAGAACTTGGGTGTTTGCGCTCCTTAGGCGGACTGAAGAAGTTGTCTGCCCACGCTGCTGGGTGACCTGCCGGACTGACGAGGCAGACCGCGCGTGTTGGCGAGATGAACTTGTAGCTGGCTGGCGGTCTGGGGTCAGGTCGCTAGTCTGGTTATACAACGAGCTGGAGGGTTGACGCTGGTGAAGGTGTGTAGCCTAGAGGCAGACCGCTTGATGTTATGGCGGTCTGGGCAGATAGATTTCTGAGTCCGCCAATATTGGACGTCTCCTGTCAGGAGCGGGCTATGTAGCGGCTTGTTGCTGGCATGGGCGGATAGGCATCCAAGTCCGGCAAAGGGGGACCTGTTGAGACAAGATGCGATTAAGCTGACAAGGGGCGCGGCCTGCAGGGGCGGACTGTAGGAGCAGTCCGCGGCCCCTGCCAACCAAGGGAAGGCGCGCGGCCTAGACGGTCAGACCGCCGAGACCGCGCAAGCCGTGCGGCCTAAGCGGACAGGAAATTCTGTCCGCCCACACTGTAACACCTCCCCTGTAATGACCGTATAATATGGGTCCGGCCGGGGCCCCACAACATACAGATGTCACAGCTTTAGCATTAAAAGATGATATAACTACCCAATCTCAAAACTCAATACCAAACAACAGCGGAAACAACAAATAAGACTAGAAGTTATCCACATAGACAAGAGTATCGAAACGGCCTTATGGCCTTACAACAATAGAGATTCCAAACTCCAAAAGTTAACATCAATAACAATGTGCATAAACACTCCTAGACTACCTCGGCATGCAAGTCGGAAAACAAAGCATCAAGCATACAAGGCCACCAAAAGAAATAGAGCTAGCACAAAACTGGAAACACTTCATGAGTCTTAGGCCAATTTGGTCGGCAAGCTAGCTCCTGTTTGCGATCCTTGCCCTGTAAAAATTTGGTTGTAACGTGGGTCAGCAATGGCTAACCTCAAACTGTGTAACAAACACATATCCTCTCGGCCGCCCCTAACGGACCCTGGGGTACCCGTGGTAATGCCTGGGGAGCTATGATAAACCCGGCTTGCTACACCACATGGTGTGGGTCGATCTGCTCTGGTTGTTGATGAATGTTGTGAGGTTGTACCTCTGAGTGGTTTTGGCGGTATGTCGCCAGCTTACGAGACTGGTGGACTAGGTCCAGTCAACCAACAAGTTAAAACCTCTGATCGGTGGTGTACGACTGGGATGCCCGGTACGCCAAGAAGGTGCCCTGAGTGCACGGAGCGTCTGGTGGATTCCAGCGTTTGTGATGTGATGTGCTTGATAGATTGATAAAGAGAATGTATGATATATATGATGCTTGATGATGCTTGATGATAACTGATGACAATACATACAGGGAAGGAACCACTGCCCCGGGTAGGGGGTAGGATCGTTATAATGGGTCAGTGAATGCTGACCGTTACTTTGTTTTCTATTTTGGCTTGGACGGCAAATTGCAGGTAGCATGAACAAGTGGAATGGATGGATGGCTGCTAAAGGCCCTTGAAGGTCATGCAAAGAAGTGTGTTTGGATTTCATGTGTGGCCGGCCTGTGTGCCGATGTATGAAAATATAATGGCGTGAAAAGAGAAATTTGTAAGGTCTTAAGGCCAGCGTGTGTGCGTTGTATACATTCCTGGTGTTGCTATATAAATGTGGAATTTATATAGAGTGGACATTCTCTGTGCTGAGTTCTTGAACGTAAAACATGCTGCGCTAGAATGGATGGAGTTAAGGATGCGAATAGATTTTGATTTCCATAAGTAATTCCATCGCTTGTCTGTGACATATGGCGTGGGGCCCCGACCGGACCCACTGTTATATGTCATGCGACAGGTGGGGGCGTTACACCGAGGAGCTGCGATCTACGGGCAGAGCTCAGGGCGCGGTTCGCCGCTCGAAGGCAGAGGCAGCGGCGACGGCAATGGAGTTCTCCCCGCCGGTCTTTGAGAGCTCGCCGGAGGAGGAGGTGGCACTGCGGGTGCGCTCTTTGGCTTCTACAGATTTGTAGATGGAGGGGGCGGTGACAACACAATGCTCTCCATCTTTAGAGTGACTTTGACCAGGAGAGAGGGCGATGGCGCTGGGATTCTCGCCGCTGACAACGTCGAAGTAGTGGGAGAGGGGATTTTTACTGTCCCAAGCTGCAAGGGTTTGGTCGCCAAAGGACTTCCCTTGGCCGCCAGAGGGACTTGTTTTTCTTACCCCTTAAAGCCGACGTTGATCCGGACAGTGTGCGCGATCCGGAGCGGAGGCCAAGCTCCATGAGCGTCCAGTGGAATTCCCCGCAGCAGGGCGACGTCTAGAATCTCGTCCAAAGTTGTCGATGGGGTAGCTACAAATACAAAGACGTTAGAGAAAGGGACATGAGAATCATCGAACTTCTACAAAGATATGCAAGTTTATGACCTTGCGAGGCAGCGAGATCTGCCTGCGATTGGGGCGGCGACCTGACGACTTCTGGAGCGGAAGTGGCCAGTGAGGATAGCAGTGAGAAGTCAGGAATGTCGCCTAGCCCGGGATCCTCGAGGAGCTGTCGGGTGTTAGTCGAAGGTTCAGGCTGGTCGGCCGGGGATGCAACTTTCTTTGCCGAGGAAGTGATTTTCTCCGCCGACGGAGGTGGGTTGTCAGCTTTGGCGGCGAGCGACTTCTTCAGTTGCTTCTTCTTTGCGGGAGGCAGATCTGCAGCGACTTCAACTTCCTGCGCCCTCTTGGGCCTTGATGGCTCTGATTTGAAAAATCCAGGCAGCACGACCAAGCTCTCCTGATAGGCTTTCTCGGCAACCTTTGACATTGCGTGCGTTCTCAAATTGTGTACCTCAAAGACCTGGCCCCCTTATTTATAGAGTTCAGCGGTCCTCCATCAGAAGGGAGTAACCCGGATACTCGGCCAAGTAGCTCGCCGAATAAGTGTTGGATGATTCTTTCTGATTTTTTACGTCGCTCGAAAAAAACGGAGATTTTGTACAACCCGTATTCGTCTAAAGTGGACCCCTCCAGAGCCTGGTCATCAGAAGTCTAAGTCAATAAGTCAAGACAAAGGTTAGAGTCAACACGTCAAGCAGCAAAAGGCCTGGGCGAGTATAACGAGCTCCCCTCGCTTACTCACCAGGTAGGCGACTCGACACGATACTTGCCCAGCCGTGCGAGCTCCTCCGGGAACTCGCCGTGTCGCCGAGTCGCCGATGGGTGGAGCATAAATAATACCCCCCACTCCCCCAGGATTTCCCTATAAATAGGACCCCAGGGGTACGAGAAGAGACACTTTCGAATCTCACCGAGATCTCAGACTCTTGTCTTGGACACTAGCTTAGCATGTGCATCCCTTTTCTCAGCCAAGTCGCGTCCCAGCGACTATCCTCCAATTAGTCGTTGTGATTTAGTTATCAGCTAGTCTCCATCTTACCCGGCTCGACCATCCTTGGTTGTGGAGGGGTTGCTTCTTTTAAGCATCCGGGTACGTGGTGGGACCTCCCCACCATAGCACCCGAGGTCCTGTTTGTTTGGTGGCTTCCGTGCTTTAGCTCGCTAGTCTTCTAGTCTACCCGTCGTGTCGGTAACCTTAGGCTGTCTTCATCCGATTTTTGGAGTAGGGAATTTTCCTAGCTTCAACAAATATTTTGAAACCGTCCAATTTATCTCGGATGACACTGAAAAAAGGGGCGTTTATATTGGTAGCCCAACTTTGGATATTGGCAGCCCGACAAAACAATAAAAAACACACATAATATGACCGTTAATAGCAGCGCAAAACACAGAACACAGATCTTTTAAAAATAGGTCTACTATATGACATTTTTAGAAAAAATGTTCAACATAAAAGTTGTAGATTTCGATGAGTTCTACAACTTTTATGTTAAATACTTTTCATAAAAATGTGTTTTAAAACTTAATTTTTGGACTGACAGTATCCATCGGGCTGACAATAATCATTTTTGGGTTGCTTTTATTTTTGTAGGGGTGCAGGCGGTTCGGTTTGGGTCGGTTTGGACTCAAATCGAAGCCGAACCGACATGCCTCGGTTTTTGGTTTGTCCAAACCGACCCGAACCGAATCCGATCGGTTCGGTTCAAAGTCGGTTCGGTTTTTTATCGATTTTTGGCGGTTTGGTGTCGGTTTTTTTATGAACTTAACTCCAACAAAAAACATAACAAAAGATTTGTGAACATCCTGCAGCCATATCCCTAACTTTAGCCCTCAATTTAAATCCTCATACTCACAACCCACCTTGATTTTTCACTACTTATTATTTTCATTCATTGGCTATGTGATTTCCTTAATTTAAGCTTCCGGAAAATCTACTAGCCTTTATGACTTCCTCTCTAAAATTTTTGTAGGTCTGTAGAATTCTTTGGAATCAATTCCTTCCTTACCATTAATCAAAGCCATTGATTTTCTAATCACCGGACATTAGTTTTGCATTGCCCATTTATCGCCCAGGGTACTCTTGGATATTAGCTTTTTAATAAGCCTTTTCTAGTCTATATTTTCTTAAATCATTGAAGTTTTTTAGAATTTCGTTTCAGCAAGCTATAACTCATTTTTTCCAATTAATCTTATTTGTCATAGTGTTTTAATTCTCACTTAGCCACTTGATTTAAATCAAAGTTTTGATAAAATTATATTTTCCTGCGCCTAAACTTCATGTACACGTCTTCATATGGTCTACTCTCAAGAGTAAGATTATTTCAAAGTGCGTTAACAAGAGAAAAATAAAACATTATTTAAACTTTCTGTTCAAATACTAGCAAGAGTCAAGAAGTAACTTCTCCTTCTACGGCGGCGCAAGCGACAAGGAAAAGGAGTCTTTGGTGACTCTCTTTCACACCTCACGATCAGCGCGAAGGCGCCTCAGGCAAATGAGAAAAGACAGTCTTTTGAGAACTGAGAAGACCAAAATTCTTTTATACATTTATTATTAACTATAAGTGTAACTGTGCAAGCCTCCTTCAGGATTCATGAATCATAAAAAATCGGAAACCCGGGCCTTCGATACTTTACAGACGATCTCGACGATAAAGCTGACATAATATAAATATATAATTTATGGAATAATTTATTGAACATATATGAAATGATTCAGCTATACATTATACGTAATATAATTTATGGATGCTCACATTCAATAATTCAGATCAAAATATCAAATAGAAGCCTACTTATACATAATTTAAAATTATTATAATATTAGTCGGTTCGGTTTGGTTTGGTCGGTTTTTACAACTTGAAAACCGACCAGAACCGATAAGCCCTCGGTTTTCAAAAGCTCCAAATCGAACCGACACCGGACCGGGCGGCTCGGTTTCAAAATTGGTGCGGTTCGGTCGGTTCGGTGGGTTTTGTCGGTTTTTGGTTTTCACTCCTCACCCCTATATTTTTGGACTGTCAATAGTGATATATGAACTGCCAATATAAAGGCAGAAAAAAAGCTTTGAAATTGTGAGTGCTCCAAATCCAACAATCCCGCTTCGAGGAAATTTTTTGCTACGGGTAACGCAGGATGGGATGCCGCGGAAATAAATAGCCCTCCCATCGATGAGGCCCACTCCTTTTACTTTCCAAAATTTGAGCTCCCTCAACCTTTCGTCGCTCTTGCTCCCGACTCTTTGCAGCTCCCTCGACCTTTCGCCGCTCCTGCTCCCGTCTCTTTGCAACTTCCCCGCCGCTCCGTCATTAACTCGAGCTCTCGCAGATCGCTCAAGTTTTTCTCTGGAACAGTCTTCCTGCCTCTACTCTCGCTATCGGAAGCTTTGGAGTACCGCCATGTAAGTTCCCCCAGTTTTCCGAGCACTGAAGCCCTAACCTGAAAAAGAAGATCCAGGAAAAGTAGTGTAATCTGTATAAAATTTTACATTTTGCTGTACTTCAATCCGAATTTGTATGACATCCATGTTGATTGCAGTCGTATTTTTAGGGCAAATATGTTTGCAGTCGCATTTATCCGTTTGCTAGCTCCTGTTTAGGGTTTTACACTAAATTAGGTTGGTTGCGGTTGCATTGCTAGTTGATTGAAGTTGTTTTTTTGTGGTTTCTTGTTTGCAGTTGTTTTCCCTGAGAACTAGTGTATAATTTGTATGTCATTCTTGTTGATTACAGTCAAATTTTTCGGGTATATATGTTTGCAGTTGTATTTATCTGTTTTGCTAGTGCTTGTTACGGGTAATGCACTAATTAAATTAGGTTAGTTGCTGTTGCATTGCTAGTTGATTGCAATTGATTTCCTTTTTTTGGTTTCCTGTTTGCAGTTGTTTACCCTGAGAACTAGTGTAATATGTTTGCAGTTGCATTACCTGCGTATGCTTGTTTGCAGCTGCATTACATGTATTTTACTATTGAGTTTGCAGTTGCATTAACAGTTTATTCCCGTAGAGCTTGCAGTTGCATTACCTCCATATTTCTGTATCGTTTCCAGTTGCATTATCAGTGTACTCCCGTATTTTTTTTCAGTTGAATTTCCCATATAAACCTATTTGTTTGCAGTTTCCTTACCTGCATATTCCTGTATAGTTTGCACTAGGATTATTTTTGCTTATTTTTTCTTTGTTTCCAGCTAAAATGCTTGGAAGTAAGTACTTGTCATCCCGTTGCTCGTCCAGTTTATTCCCGTTGCTCATCCTGTATTTTTTCATTTAATCAAGTATTTGTTAGAAACTTGCCGGACAATTTTCATATTTTATATCCTTAGTATATGCTTGCATACTATGCCCCGCGTCTCGAAACCTCTGCATGAACATTGAGATTCATTGGAATCGGAATGCAAATTCACAAACCATTGTTTGTCTTCTTCAGAACCGTCACATTTCTTCGTTACATATATAAAATGATTTTCATCATATCTAGTCTCATCAACGACGCAAACGCCAACGGCTCCCTCCATGTACGTTTTCTCAAAAATACTAAACATTTTGCGTGTGTAAAATTTGGAAGCATGGCGGAGTAAACAACTATTAAACTTTAAGCATACCGTCCCTTGTTTGCCTCTAAAATCTTCGTCATGATCGGCTCTACGCCAAGAGCCGACCATTTTCTCGAACCCGTGTAAACACTCCACTAGTGTACTCGTGCTCTTTGAACATCCGTGCAGGCCATTGTTGGCCGATTCGCTGCGTTGTGTTGATAATATACTCAAATCCAATACATATTTGTTGAACGTCGTGGACCACTTTCTTCTAACTTGATGCAGATCTCCTAACCATTTGTTATCTTCTAGAGATCCCTTGGAAACCATCTCATTCCAATGCCTATCGAACTCAATCTCGCCGTCACACTTACTTAAACATTGATAAAAAAGTGCACGAACACTTTTGTCATTATCGAAGCATGGTACTTTGGAGGGGGCCTTCTTGGAGACATGCCACTGGCATAGGCGGTGATGACTCTCGGTAAGTACTCTACCAATCGCTACGGACATTGCCTGATCTTGATCCGTGAATATAATCGTTGGTTGTCTGCCTCCGTCAATTTTTTAAAATTATTCAAACACCCAAACAAAGGAATCAATGGTCTCTTCATCGATGAAAGCGCCGCCAATAAAAATATTCTGTCATTGATTGTTGACTGCGATAAATGAAGCACAAGCCAAATTGTACTTGTTCAATCTGTAGGTTGTGTCAAATATAATAACATCCACATAACAGTCATAATCTATTTTGCTATACCAATCCACCCAAAAGAAGCTTGTTAACCTGTTTAGTTCATTCGTACGAACATCGAACGAAAACATGTTGTCCTCCAACTGCTTTCCCTGTAGAATCTTCAACAGACTAAATGAATCACAGCTTTTTATCAAGGTATTTCTTTCCCGCTGCACAAAGTTATAGGAATCATATTTGGAGAACCCAACATTCTCCACCCCTCCAACTTCATTGGATAGAAAGTTGTATGCATGAACAGTTCTAACCCCCGCATTTGTCAAATTTTTCATAAGATTACCCTGCATGTTTGAAATGCTACGGTGCGATCTCAACAAATGCTGCTACTTCTCGGTGGCAAGCGGATGGTTGTGCTCCTCAACGAACTTCGACACTGTCCAATTCATACCTTCTTTGTTTGCGGAAAAAATATACAAGCCAGACAACCTGTCCGTGTCTCCAATTTTCGATACTTTTTTGGAGACGGCCCAGCACTTCGAAAACCGGCTTTGGCACAACTGTACTCCCGAGATCTAATAATCCGAGTGTGCGTCCAGTAGGTTATGTGTTGTTTTCGGACACTGAAACCTGTGCAATGAGCATACTGACAATACATAGCGTAAGCCTCGTCCTCTGAATGAACTATTGGAAACACCACAGGTTTTTTTGGGACCTGACAATTTTCGAAGGAATGCATTTGAAAATTGTGCTGATATTAAAAAAATGCGGTCACAATCATCAAAGAAATGCAGTTGCATTAACTTACAGTTACCTCTTCTCCAACAACAATACCAGAATCCTGAGTACTTGTTGCTCCCACTTCAGACATTTTCGCCTACAACTTTTCCGAAAAATACAGAGACATATAAGAGAACTCCGATGAAGTTTATAATGTTAGATTAAGCACTAGATCACAATACCTGAACTGAAACGATAGAAAAACAGTAGGGAGCACGAACGTTGCCGGAGAAGGAGCGGCGAGTTGCACGAGGACTAGGAGCGGCGAGTGGCAAGAGAGCTGTGACACCTTTGTTCTGCCGAAGTTCACTCAGTTTCGGTAGGCGATTTTTGCTACGGCAGCTCCTGAGAAGCAGGATGAAGAGAAAAATGAAAATTTTGGAAAGTAAAAAGAGTGGCCGGCTATTTATTTCCCCAGCATCCGATGGTGCGTTACCACACCAAAAAATTTTCCCCCGCTTCGGGGGCGGGCACGGTGGGGACGCCGTGAAATTGGAGGAGGTGCGTCGCCCCCGTCTTATTTCCCCGTCTTATGCCGCTCCGCCCTCATCCCCGTCCCATTCCGATCCAGCAATTCAACACCCAGTATTCTCCTCCCCCACGAGAGGAAACATCAGCCCACTATACTGTTCATTTCCCCCCTTCCTCTCGACGGAAACCTCCAGTCGCATTTCATTCAACAGCCGAGAACCCTCCTCCAGCCGATTCCTCCTTCCTCCCATTTTGTTGTGGAACCACCGCAACTGCCTAACCCACCCTCATTGGTTCCTGCCTGTCCACTCCCGCCTACAACAAGGTTCAAGTTAACTGTTCATCACTTCCTCGCCGCTGCAGGCCTCATCCAGTCCCCTCCCTGTCTGGGATACGTCCTCCTCTGTTTCAGTCGCCTCTCTTTCTTCACTCCATCACATCCTCTCCCTCTCCGTCCACTCCCTGTCGTTTTATTTCCTTGTTCACAACCTCCCCGCTTCCTTCCCCACAGCAAGTCACAATTCTGGGCAACATTCCAGCATCCATCCCCACAGCAAGCCTCAATAACTGCAGTCAAATTCACCCCCACAGAGCTTCCATCCGCCATCACTTGTCCGCCGCCGGATTTCCATTGCTATGTGAGTATTATTGTATTGTGTTACATATTTCTTTATTGACCATTATTTCGTATTTGCTTAATAATTAGCCTTATTATGCTATTGTTTAATTTTCCTGTTTTTATAAATTATCGTTTGTGATGTTGTATTGAAAAAGCACTTCTAGTGAAAGTGAGTGTGAATTTACCGGAGTATTTGAAATTGAAATTCACATTGTGGTAAATTTGCTTCACTTATAAATTCATCATTGTAAAGTTTTATTTCCGAATTAAATTCACATTGTGGTCGAGGTCATTGAGTTTGTCTTGTGTCCTTCACCATCCCAACCATTGCTAGCCAAAAGGCCCAAAACAACTCTAACTTCTTCCATGCCCTCAACATCCTCGTTTCATCCTTTAAGCGCCCAAGACTTGTATGAGACTGCCAATTTGAAAACCTGTTCTTAAACTAATAAATTTGTTTTCTGTATCTGTAAAGGAAACTAATAAGTTTTGATATATACAAAACAAAAACAACTTAACAATCTATGTTTGTTAGTTGGTTAAGCTATTTTATGAACATAAACATAATATGATCCAAAAGGGCCATTGTTATGGTTTCCTTTTTTTTCATATTTTTATAATGATAGCATGCCATGTTAATCAAGATTGTAGTTGTCGGGTTCATGTCGATTTGAGTTTGAAATATCAGATATCAGATTGTGGGAGATATATCAGGGATATTTTACAATGTCAGATTTTAATATTTAAATAATATATATACACACACACACACATTTTTTTGTAGATATGTATAATTTACCCATAATGTGTATTTATAAATTACATAATAAACATGCAATAATATGATTATAATGAAATAATGAACACAAAAGAAAATATTATCGCTCAGTCGTCGATGATAGGGTAAGCGAGATGCGCTAAATGAAGCACGAAACAAAATATTACCAGTCGTCTGCTTAAAAGAAATGAAAAAAATGAATTTTAATACACACGCCGATATATTGGTTGTGAGATATCTCCCGATATATCGGGAAAAACCGATATTTTGGATGATATTTTTAAAAAAATGATATTTTTGCTTAAAATGTCGATGTCGTGTCGTTTTCTCTTCAAAACCTTTATGTCGGCCTACACATCGTGTGACATGTACAATAATTACTATATTTTGCTCTATTGAGGCAATTCCACTTTTCAATTGGTTCAATGAAAGAACTGTGACACATAATCTATGAGTGAAGATGTAAGGAGAATATCGAGTTCTTCATTTTTTGTGATTCTTCTGCTTCCAGGTTAACCCTTTCAAGATTTTGTGCAGAATGGATCAAATAAGATCTCCATTCAAGGGAATCATGGCCGATGTAAAAGGTAGAGCAGTCTGTTACAAGCAAGACTGGATTGGGGGGTTCCATTCAGGATTTAGGTAAACAAGTAGCACACTTTTTACTCCTATACAGGTACATATCTGATTGTTGTGGTCTGTTCTTCTTCAACTTTCTGTCTATTTGTTTCAGGATTTTGGCACCCACAGCTTACATCTTTTTTGCTTCTGCTCTTCCCGTCATTGCATTTGGGGAGCAGCTCAGTAAGGATACAGGTGGGCAATTTCCTAGAAAATGATTGCAACTTGAAAATTGGATATTGTATCAAGTGAAAAACTTTAAGAGAAACATTCACAGCTTTGTTTTCATGACCTCCTCTTCTAATGTTGTAAAAAGAGAGAAGAAGTTTAAGAGTTTGGTTTTTGGCATTTTTTGGGCAGATGGAGTATTGAGCACAGTGGAAACGCTAGCTTCAACTGCAATCTGTGGTCTAGTACACTCCATTATTGGGGGACAACCTATGTTAATAGTTGGCGTTGCTGAGCCCACCGTAATAATGTACACATATCTATACAATTTTGCTAAGGGGAGGGATGATCTCGGCGCTCACTTATTTTTGGCTTGGAGTGGATGGTACAAGATTTAAAAAATGGAATCAGTTATGTTTGATGTATATTTTATTTTATTTGGCAAATCTTTCTTTTGTGCAGGGTTTGCATTTGGACTGCATGTATGCTATTTCTTCTTGCGCTCTTCAATGCTTCTGAGATAATTAGTAGGTTTACAAGGATTGCAGGAGAACTTTTTGGCATGCTGATTACAGTTCTTTTCATTCAAGAAGCTGTAAAGGTGGTTCACCAATCCTCATTTACTACTGCAAGAAGAGCTCAGTAATTATATACTCTAATTCAATATTGTATAGTTCTAAAAACTAAAGTTGATCTATATTGCAGGGAGTGGTAAGTGAGTTTAATGTACCTAAAGGCAAAGATTCCGGTCTACCATTGTACAAGTTTGAGTGGTTGTATGTAAATGGATTACTAGGAATAATTTTTTCCCTTGGTCTCCTATATACTGCCCTAAAAAGCAGGAGGGCGAGGGCATGGCGGTATGGCACAGGTTTGTAATAACTAGTTCCAATAGTTCTTGACATATTTAGCTACTTTGGAGAAGATTTTGACTAAGCTAACCTGACGCCTTTTTACAGGTTGGTTTAGAAGCTTCATTGCTGACTACGGAGTACCATTGATGGTAATTGTATGGACTGCAATGTCATATGCCATTCCAAGTAAAGTGCCTTCTGGAGTTCCAAGGAGGCTTTTCAGCCCACTACCATGGGATTCCAGATCTTTGCACCATTGGACTGTTGCAAAGGTATACACTCATAGCTGAAAATAAAAAATAATTGGCTCTTATAAGTAATCGTCAAGTTCTAGTAGAACTTCAACTTCTGATTTCAATTTGGTTCTTCCAGCTCTTCTTTATTACTTATGCTGCTCAAGTTATAGTGCTTCAAAATGGTTCCATTGTTAGACTTTCTCAAATTTTCTATGTTGGCAGTGTAGTTAAAATGACAAAAGATAGGGCACAGACACAATAGTGACAAAGGATCCATATAGCCGACCCCACTACAGTGGGATAAAGGCTCTAGTGCTGTTGTTGTTGGCAGTGTAGTTATAATCTCATGAGGCTGTAGAATGTATTATTTGTTGGGTTTTGGGTTCTCTCATAGACGGAGAAACCTGCGACGGAGGGGGTCAAGAGGTTTGTAATTGGATGGATTGAGTTGTGCAAAGTTTGGGCGCAATCAATCTAACAAAGAAAGATTTTTTTCTTGATGGACGGTTCATTGATTTATCATATTATATGTAATAAATATAAACACAAACAATGGTCAAATGTTTACTTACCTTTATATCAATAGGCCGGCTTATAAAGAAAAATGAAATGTATTTTATTTTCTTCCTTCCATGTGAAACAACTTGCAAAGAAAAACAAATGAAATAATTAGACCTTTTGGACCTTTTTAAAGAATAATACAAACTGGAGGTTATAAATCTCATTTTCCTTCTCTAAAAACTAGAACTCCCTGAATATATCCCGTGAACAATTCTCCTAAGCCAACACGTGAGAATCAGGCCTCCTTTTTTCTTCCTCCAGGTCATCAATCTCAAGAGAACAAGGCCGCTCATTCAGTTATGACTGGAACAGGCCATGGTTGGCACAACGGGCACCAAGAAGCACAGGCCAACACTGAGTGGCGACAGAAGAAGATACGACATAAGAAGTCGGGGTGTTATTTCAGGCCACATATTCTGAAAGAGTTGACTACAAGGTCACTAGAGGTCATTGCAGGTGTTGTCATTGACGATGGAGCAAAGGAAGCTCATTAGCTAGGGATGTACAAAAATATTTGAGGAATGGAGAACTAAACAAACGATATGGTTTGGTTCCAGCAAGTCTTGGTTTAGGTTCAACTCCAAAATAATTGAACCGACATTTCAGTTCGGTTCACGATTCTTCGAGCCAGGTACCCAGGAACCGACAAGAGAACTGACTTACATAAATTAAAGAATAAAATTTTTAAAACTTTTTACAAATCTTCTATTCTAAGACAAGTATGCACTTGTGACTCGCACATATACGAACCGTCGATTCACAAATTCAGGGAAGGCAAAGCCGCAAGGGGAAATACCGCAACTCACAAACCCTGTGCCCCGATAACCAAAGTCATTGTTTTCTCTAGTGCATGTTCCCTTGCTCATGATATTGATTGAAGATCCATCGAATATTTTGTTATGCCTTTTCGTAAATTTTGACTAAATAAAAATGGGTTAAAGGAAAATGCACACGATATTGCATTTACTTTGTAGCTGGAAGTCACTATTTTTCATTAGTTTGGAACAAGAGTAGAATTGAAAATCAAACCGAATGCTTCCGATCCGGTTCTATAATTTAGATGTAATGATTCAATTCCCGCAATATCAAAAGTATTGTCCACTTTGGTTCATCCCAGTTCATATTGAACTGAACCGCACGATTTTATCATTTTACATAGATGACCTATGGACATTGCCCAGGAGTACGTTCATCCCTAGACTACTCCCATTGGAGCACACTTAACTACGTAGTTTCTAACCTAACACCACTAGTTACTCCGAAAAGGCGCATATGGTATTTAAGGTTCTAAATTATTACTTAAGTCAAACAACTCTCGCTTTAATTCCGTTTTGAGATTCAGTTTATTCATGCACCTCCTTCCACTTAGAAGTTTATTAAGTGTTGCTTTGTCTGGGATACATCGTCCCTAGATACTCCCCGCCCTCATTGGACCTCCCTCACCGGATTCAAGATGTAATATATGGGTCGGTTTTGATTTCAAAAATTTGGAGTTGAGTCTATGTGATTCGGTTCTTGGTTTTGGATGGAACTGATACTAACTGACCTGAATTGCACCTGTATCATCATCTCTACTGCGGTGAGATTGTGTCGCACGAGGAGGAAGGGTGCAAGTGCATCAAGATGACAACAACTCTTCTAACTTTGACACGGGTTGCAAGTTGCGGGTGAGGAGGAGATGTTGTGTATGCCATATATTGGCAAGGCTAAAGTGCTGGTGTGGGGTTGCGAGCCCACGATGGCCAAATGTGAGTGCATGTGTTGTTACTTTTAAAACAAAATGTTCGACTCATTTTTTGTTACTTTTAATGATTTTGAAATGATTGTGAAAATTTTAAAAATTGTGTTTGTTAGAATAGCCCATGTATTGGGCCCATTTTTGTTCTCTCCTCTTTAGTCCCACATCTTGTATAGGATTTATTCTCTCTCTTCCTCCTATATAATTGTATTCTCTCTTTATATTTACTAACACAAGCAAGACATACAAGATTTGAGGTTTCTCAACATGGTATCGGAGTGTGCGGTCCTATAGCTGTGGTTTCCCCTATTTTTCTAACCGCCCAGCCCGCCCAGCCCGCCCTCCCCTGCGGACTGCCTGTCTGTCACCGGTCTCCTGCGGCCTGTTTTCCCCTTATCCGCGTGGCTTCTGCGGACTGCAACTCTTCATCCGCTTCTCTTCTCTCTCTCAGTGGTTCCACCCTCCTCATGCTTCTTATAGCCCTCCTCTGCTCTAACCTGTGGGGCCCACCTCTCCTGTCCGCTGCGGGCTCTCCTCCTGTCCGCTGCGAGCTCCTCTCCTCGCTGCTTGTGTTCTTCATCCTCGTGGTCTCTTCTTCTGTTCGCTCGAGCTTCTCTACTCGCAGCCTTCTCCTTCCCACTGCGACCTCCTACCTCTCTACTCGCGGACTGCTCCTCTTTCTTGCGGACTGCTCTTGTCCTCTGCGGCCTCTCCCTCTCCCTGTGCTACTCTCTATCCGCTCTCTCTTGCGGACTGCTCTTGTCCGCTGCGGGCTCGAGCTCCTCTATCCTAACTGCTGCGGGCTTCTCTCTCTTGCGGCCTGCTCCTCTTTCTTGCGGATTGCTCCTGTTCGCCGCGGCCTCCTCTCTCTTGCGGCCTGCTCCTCTCTCCTGCGGACTGCTCTTGTCCGCCGTAGTCTCTCTCTTGCGGACTGCTCCTGTCCGCTGCGGGCTCAAGTTATCCTCGCTGCTTCCTGTGCTCTGACCGCTGCTGTGTTCACCTAGACCGTGCAAACTCCTCTCTTTCCGCATTTTGATCGCGATCTGACTAATCGTTGGTGTCCGGCATGATCGTGCGGATTGGTGTCTTCCCACATTTTTTTGGTCGTGGTCTTCTCCAGCCTTCCCACTGCGGTCTTGTCGTGCGACCTCCTGCTCTCCTCGCAGCGGTCTCCCTTGGTGATCTGTTTTGCGGTCTGCCTCTATGGGTTCTTCGGGTACCTCCACTGGCTCGACGTCCAGTCCGCCTATTGACCGCCCGACCTGTCCTACAGACCGCCCGGTTTGCTCTGCTGAAGTCCGTGACGAGCTGCGGATCACTACCATCTTTCTTTCTGGCAAGAAAAACTTTATCTCTTGGGTGCACTCCGTTAGACGGGTTCTTCAGGCCACGGGTCTTCTGCCTCACCTTACTCAGACACCTCCGTCTCCTCTTACCGATGATTGGCTCCGCAATGATGGCCGCGTTCAGACTTGGATCCTGAATTCATTGGATGGTGAGCCTTATCAGATGGCTATGTACCACGACACCGCCAAGGCTAAGTGGGATGAGCTGCATTCCTTATACTCAGGCCGCGATAGTCTTCAACATCTCTACGACATACTCACTGACCTCTTTGCTCTCGACACTGGCGGGGCTTCAGATATGACCTCTTTTGTCGCTCGGGCTAAAACTCTTGCTAAAGCTTGGATGTAGCATCAGCCGTCCACCAATGATCATGCTGTTCAGCGCGCTCAGAAGGAAGCCGCATGCATTGCCATCATAATGGCCCGTCTTCCATCTCATCTTCAGAGCATTCGTGCTCAGGTCCTGGCTGCTCCCACCACACCATCTTTCTTTGATGTATGCTCCATGCTTCTCCGTGTCTCACCTCCTCCGGATACTTCTGCTCTTTCTCCCCCGGCCCTTCTACAGCAGGCCCCTCCGCTCCTACCATCCCTTCCTCCTTCTGCTCCGGGGGGGGGGGGGGGGACGTTCGGGCTCTCGGGGCCGTGGCCGTGGTGGCCGGGGTCGGCCGAAGTGTTTCTTCTGTGGGAAAGATGGTCATCTGGAGGCGACCTGCTACAGGAAAATTGGTTATCCTCCTTGTCCGACGACATCTGTTGTTACTGACGTCAGTCCTCCTGATCTTGAGACCGTCCGTCTTCAGCTCCAGCATCTCCAGGGCCTGCTCAACCCCCCGTCTGCCTCCGTCGCCTCCGTCTCCAACACAGGTACTGCTTGTCTCTCCACCAGCCTGGGCTGGATTGTGGACTCTGGTGCCACTCATCACATTACTTCGCGACAGCCTGCCCAATACTCAGATTCTCCTTATCCGAAGTCTATCACTGTGGCCAATAGGGCGATGGTTCCCGTCTCCGGCTCGACAGATCTTTCTCTCAACCCGTCAATCTCTCTTCGCTCGGCTCTTCATGTTCCGAGTTCACCGTTTAATTTACTCTCTGTTGGACGTCTTACGAGTGATCTTGATTGTTCCGTTATGTTCACCTCCTCTTCCTTTGTTATACAGGATCGACGGACGCGGACTACCATTGGTAATGGCCAGCTGCGGAACAGGCTCTACCTTCTCGACGAATCTCCCACCATTCTGTCTTCGGTCTCTTCCACTGCATGGCATCGTCGCCTTGGGCATGTCCCTCTGCCGATCCTCCAGCGGGCTCTTCCAGATATCCCTTTTGCTCCTTTTCAGTGTGACTCATGTGTCCTCGGCAAACAGCCGCGTTCTTCTTTTCCTTCACATTGTACTCGGAGCGCTGCTCCCTTTGATTTAGTACATTCTGATGTATGTGGCCCTTTTAAGATTACCAATATTTCTGGATTTCGCTATTTTATCACATTTATTGATGATCACTCTCGTACTACGTGACTATACTTATTTCGTGATCTCTCCGAGCTTCCCCGGGTTTTTCGGGCATTTGTCCTCGAGACCCGTACACAATTCCTCACCACACTCAAAATACTCCGCACCGACAATTCTTGTGAGCACACCAGCCACGAATTTACCGCTTTATGTTCTGAATTCGGGATTCTTCATCAAACCTCCTGTGCTTATACGCCCCAGCAAAACGGTGTTGCCGAAAGGAAGAACCGTCACTTACTAGATGTTGTCCGCTCCCTCAAGCTTCAAATGCATGTTCCCAAGCCTTATTGAAACTTTGCGGTCTCGACTGTCTGCTTTCTTATCAACCGTCTCCCTTCCTCCGTCCTCAACTATGCTACTCCGTTTAGCCTATTTTTTCCCTCAACTCCGGCTTTTCCTCTCCCGCCTCGTGTCTTTGGCAGCATCTGCTACGTCCACCGTTTGGGGCCATCCTCGGATAAGTTGGATCCCCGGGCGGCTCCACACATCTTTGTCGGCTTCGCGCACCCAAAAGAGCTATGTGTGTTACTCTCCAGCTACTCGAAAGATCTCCGTTTCTGCTGACGTTACATTCCGGGAAGAACAAACATTTTTTCCGGCTCCTTTACCCGCTGCTCTACCCCCAACTCCTCTCCCGCCATCCATCCCACGCCCAGTTATTCCCGCCACTACACCACCTTCGCTGGTCTCTCATGCACCGGCTCCTGCTCCCTCCAAACCACCCGTTTTCCGTGTCTACACTTGTCGCCCTCCCAGTTCTGTTGGCCCTCTGCAGACGCCCTCTACCACAGATACTCCACGTCCTACTGATCAGGTACCGCCTTCCACTGCTCATCCTCTGACAAACTACGTCTCTCTTCATCGCCTCTCTCCCCTTCTGCACACATTAGCTACTTCTCTCTCTTCGGTTGCTGTTTCTAACTCTGTGCAGGAGGCGCTTCAACATCCAGGCTGGCGGGCCGCCATGTAGGAAAAAATGTCTGCTCTCTGGGCTAACAAGACATGGATCGTCGTGCCCCTTCCTTCGGGTCAGCAACTAGTTGGGTGTAAGTGGGTCTTTGTCATCAAACATGCTGCTGATGGGACCATTGACCGTCTAAAGGCTCGTCTCGTGGCTCGTGGTTTCACCCAGCAACAGGGACTCGACTATGAGGAAACTTTCTCTCCGGTCGCCAAGCTCAATACCGTTCGCGTCCTCATCTCTGTCGCTGTTCATCGCCAGTGGCCCCTATTTCAGCTGGATATAAAGAATGCTTTCTTAAATAGGGATCTCCAGGAGACGGTATACATGCAACAACCACCCGGGTTTGAGACCACGGGGGAGTCTCATGTCTGTCGCCTTCTAAAGGCTCTGTATGGTCTCAAACAATCTCCACGGGCATGGTTTGAAAAATTCAGTAAGGTCCTTCGTGATATCGGTTTTACTCGAAGCTCGATCGACTTCTCGCTGTTTACTCGTCACCGACCAACAGGGACGGTACTTCTGTTAATTTACGTTGACGATATCATCATTACAGGAGATGACTCACAAGGAATACAGACAGTCAAAGTACATCTAAACTCCGTCTTTCAGACAAAGGATCTGTGACCTCAAGATATTTTTTGGGTCTTGAGGTTGTCAGACGACCGAATGAGCTTACTCTATCTCAACGAAAGTACTGTCTTGACCTTCTTCATGATGCTGGTCATTCAGGTTGTAAGCCAAGTGATACCCCTATGGATGTAAACCACAAGTTGTGCGCCCAGGCATCTGACTCGGATCTACTTCTCCAGAATCCTGAATATTATCGTCAACTCGTTGAAAAATTGATCTATCTCACGGTTAGCAGACCAAATATTTCTTTTGCTGTTGGTCTTGTCAGTCGATACATGCACTCTCCTCGAAGATCTCATCTTTAGGCTGTTAAACGTATTCTCAGATACCTTAAAACAGCTCCTGGTCAAGGACTTGTTTACCGGACCTCTTCTTCTGCTCCAACTTTGGTGGCATACTCAGATGCTGATTATGCTGGTTCTCTTGATAACCGACGATCTACTAGTGATTTTTGCACATACTTTGGAGGACATTTGGTTACATGGCGAAGCAAGAAACAAGCGGTCGTTGCTCGATCATCAGCTGAGGCAGAATACCGGACAATGACATCTGTTGTATCAGAACTGACGTGGCTTGAGAGTCTTCTCACGGATCTGGGTGTAAAATTACCATCTCCAGCTGTTCTCCTTTGCGACAGCCAAACGACTATGCATATCGCCAAGAACCTAGTTTTCCACGAAAGAACGAAGCACATTGAAGTCGATTGTCACTTCATTCGGGAAAAAGTTCAAATGAAGAAGCTTGATCTAAAGCATGTCCCAGGGACGGAACAAGTTGCGGATGTCCTCACAAAGGCTCTTCCCAAGGCACTCTTCTATCAATGCTTGTCCAAGCTTGATGCATACGATTTGTACGCTCCAGCTTGCGGGGGAGTGTTAGAATAGCCCATGTATTGGGTCCATCTTTTGGGCCCATTTTTGTTCTCTACTCTTTAGTCCCACATCTTGTATATGATTTTTTATCTCTCTCTTCCTCCTATATATTTGTATTCTCTCCTTGTATTTACTAGCACAAGCAAGACATACAAGATTTGAGGTTTCTCAACAGTGTTTAAAAAATTCTATAAATTTTTGGAGCCTAAGAGCCTATCATCAGGTTCTAATACAACTACCTTCCAATTTTTAAATCATTTGGAGCAATATTCAAAGAATTATTCAACTTGCAAAATTTTCCTAAAGTAGGACAATGAAAAGGGGAGTTCACGTCGAACTGAATACGCCGATCAAAAGTGCCCTAAAACACAACACAAAAACCTTATATATTGGCTTACAAAAAACAAACATGCCCTCAAACAAAAAGCTCACAATAAAACAAAATACTAAAGACCCAGTAAATCAAAATCAGGGCTGAGTTGGTCTTCAGCTACGCCGCTCCACCATCTCCTTTGTCGGAACTATTTTGCGCATCTTCCACTTACGCACATTTCACACTGAATACCCACACTGCAAATACACCTCATTAGTTGAATCTTAAGATGCATCTTGAGGTTGATGATAGTCTTTTTGCCCTTCTAGTTACATACAGATGATAGTCATCCGATCATCGCTCATGTAGAACATCCAATTTGTTTTTGAGCCACGGACCACACATCAATAAGATCATTTGTTATATACAAGGTGCCAAGCTTGATCATTATTTTTATCCTCGACATCAGAGTTTTAGGTTTGTGATTATTTTGATAATGATTGTGATGCAGGACCAGGAGTCCATCTGCCTGCGACCCCGGGACCAGGAGTCCACTATGCCCAGGGGTCCCACCAGGAGTCCACCCGATAGGCCTTATCAGTGCCGCGGCCCGTTCCCCCAACCCATCCCCGGTCCCACCATATGGACAATAGGTTGTTGAGGCCGATGCTCGATCCCCCGACCTCCTTGATAAACGTACTTCGGCGGAAGGAATATCACCAAATGAGTCGCGGATCAGTTGGTGATATTCCTTCCGCCGAAGGATGTTTATCAAGGAGGTCGGGGGATCGAGTCCCGACCTCAACAACCTATTGCCCTTGTGGTGGGACCGGGGATGAGTTGAGGTGTATGGGCTGCGGCCCTGATAAGGCCTATCGGGTGGACTCCCGGTGGGACCCCTGGGCAGGTGGACTCCTGCTCCCTGGGTGGCAGGCAGGTGAACTCCTGGTCCTGCATCATAAAAGTGCAGGAGTCCACCTTCCTGCCACCCCGAAATCAGGAGTCCACCTGCCCAGGGGTCTCACCGGGAGTCCACCTGATAGGCCTTATCAGGGCCGCAGCCCGTACACCCCAACCTATCCCCGTCACCCCAACCTATCCCCGGTCCCACCACAGAGCCGATTGGTTGTTGAGGCCGGGGCTCGATCACCCGACCTCCTTGATAAACGTCCTTCGGCGGAATATCAAGTGATGGCTAACATTATTATTTAGATCATTTGATTATATTGTCTCCTACATTGCCACAATACTGGTGCTGTCCAGATTACGACTTTCATGAGAAAATGAAACACAGGTTGATTGTTCATTATGCTTGCCATTAGTATCCAGTTGAGACTATCACTCTACCTTTCGTTTCCTCTTTGTTACATATAGCTGATTCTCTTAACCAAGGCACAGATCGTCTGAAGACACTCTTTTCTTTTGAGAAAAGCTCTTAGTGTTTGAACTCCGTGCTGAACCGCTAGCTCATGATTATTCTCATCATTCATTCTTTGCCTCAGATTCTAGCACTGAAAATATCTTTCAATATATATTCGCTTATCAGTATATGTCTATCAAATATTCCTGTTGGAAGTAACAATTTTTTTTTCAATTGAAGATAAAATAATGTTCACTCCACCCTCTAAAATTCTACTTCTCTTTGTTTTCAAAAATAAGATTATCTTTTTTTCCTCAGGCAAGCTGGGGTTAGATATTAAAAAAGAATACTTTAGTTATGTATATTAAAATAAAACTACTTAATGCGATTTTAATAGTTTTGGCAAGTG
The DNA here is from genome assembly GCA_039583875.1 of Platanthera guangdongensis. Lineage (NCBI taxonomy): Eukaryota > Viridiplantae > Streptophyta > Magnoliopsida > Asparagales > Orchidaceae > Platanthera > Platanthera guangdongensis. The sequence continues at coordinate 1,607,271 of CM077166.1, read as the reverse complement.
CCAGTTCAATCTGTATTTTTTGGAGAGGTTTACTGGACCAACTTAATGTTATTTGGTTGAAATGTCTCCGCAGGATTTGTTCTCAGTACCCCCACTTTACATTGTTGGTGCGCTTGTTCCTGCTGTAATGATTGCAGGCCTTTACTTTTTTGACCATAGCGTGGCTTCTCAAATGGCACAACAGAAAGAGTACAATCTTAAAAATCCCACTGCTTACCATTATGATGTTTTCATCCTTGGATTCATGGTATATATAAGTATTTTTTTTCACTCTTTTTTAGTATAGACTGCTTCTTTCTATCCAACGGGTAGAATTTACTTGGATATATTTGACTGGAAACTTAGTATTTTCAGGTTTTGATTTGTGGGTTACTTGGCATTCCTCCTTCCAACGGGGTTCTCCCACAGTCCCCTATGCACACCAAGAGCCTAGCTGTTCTGAAGAGGCAGGTGTATAATTACTCAAGCCCAGGCTGCTATTTTTACTAGAGGCCATGTGGAATTAAGTTCTTAATATTATGGAATATAATGTTTGCAGTTGATCCGTAAAAAGTTAGTTCAAAGTGCCAAGGAAAGTATAAGGCAGCAAGCTAGCAATTTGGAAATATATGGCAGAATGCGTGAGGTTTTTGTAGAACTGGATCTAGGGCATACTGTAAGTTCTCCATAAAATAGAATTGCTTTAGCTCTTTATGCATATATAGCTTTTCAGAACAATGTTCATGTAGAATGATGTGTTGTTGGACTTTGTTTATTTTTTAAAACCATCATCATCATGTAGGAAGCACCGGGTACAATACGTATCTGGTACAACAATATGACAATTTAAAAAACCACGATATGAGTACACCGGGATACATTAATATATATATATATATATCTCGCAAATGCAATAAAAGGTCCTCAAAAGAATGAAACATTAAGCATAAATCATAATACTAAGTTGAAATAAGTCAGACAAATAAGAAGAGCCTTATTGTCATAGACGAAGAAGATTGAAATAAGAAACAAATGAAGAAGAAAAATCGGTGGAAGAATGACACAGGAAACATAGGAGGAAGAAAAAATGCGGTAGAACAAAACATGAAGAAGAAGAAAGAGCGTGAACAGGAAATTGGAAGAGCCGCAAGCAATAACAAAAAAGAGGTGTAAATATGCGTAAATAGAAATAGGCGGAAACAGGAATAGGCGGAAACATGAATAGGTGGAAACAGGAAACAGGAAACAAAGAAGAATGTATGAGAGCAAGCGACTCACGGGATGTGGGATGAGCCCCTTGTGTACCTGTCTAGAAATGTACCTGCTGCGGGTACGTTGCCTCTTTGGGCTTATCCGTGATTCCTGTAATCATTCATCATCATCAATAGTATTATCTCAATGTTAATGTGGAACGCAACCACCCGCTAACCATGGTACATGACTGCCATCTTAATGAGTTAAGTTATATGCAAACATCGATTATTTTAGCTGTTTGGAGGATTTGCTGAGGATCAGCACACCAATAATAGATCAACAATAGGCACAAGAACCACATAAGAACGAGACAGCAGTGCAATGATTGAAAACTTCAAATTGAAAATACACACCACGAAACCAATATGACAAAGTAGAATCACATAAGGGACGAACTCAGTACAAAGGAGTATCATACCGCCAGTTCATCACCAAAGGAGCACAACTGGTGGCAACATGATAAATAAATGTAACATTAGGGGCTGAGAAGAAAATCATATACTTAGATGCTTTCATCTAAAATCCTCCAAGGTCTGTTCGGTTGGATGAAATTTTGGCTTCGGATTTGAAATTGGTCTACTTCCAATGAAAATGATCCCCAATTATAATTTCATAGCCCCAATATGTCCCAACGAATGGACCATAAGAGTTTGTTTGTTTGGATGAAATTGGAATTGGATGTAGGAATTGGGATCAATTCCATCTCCTGCATCCATTTGAATTGGCTTAAATTCTAATTCTATTGCTCGGTCAGAGAATGGAATTTAGTATGCAGAAGTAGAATTTGCCCATTCTACTGTTTTGATTGTAATTGCTGGAGATTCGACGATCCGGTCGATGAACCATCACCATGAAAAGTCTCAGGGTGATGAAAAAAAAGATTCCAAACAAAATTGCGGACAAATTGGCAACTTTTATTTTTTAGGCAACAACAGTGCAATGGAGATTATAGAAGATCTGACATTTTGATCGATAAATTGTCACCACCAGCAGTGTCAAAATGATGATAAGGTGCTTTCGCAATGTTGGTCCTACTGAAAACTAGCCTATGCCGGTCCCAAGTCCGGATGAAAAATGGTGAGGGTTGTGTTAGGTAGATGACCAATATAAAATTTAGTCATCCTTATGAATATGAATAATTTGAGAAATTGTTACCAAGAAAGATTTGGAATGAAACTATAAGGAAAGACATGATGTACTTAGGCATGAGTGAGATTATGACCAAAGATAGGGCACAATGACGACAAACGTTCCATATAGCCGACCCCACTATAGTGGGATAGAGGCTTGAGTGTCGTCGTTGTTTGTCCGAATGAGATTATGGGAGATTTGTGCATGGATCGATGAACTGTCACAACCAGTGATCTTGGAATGATGGGAAGAAACTTCCTTGAAATTTTGAGAAAGATCCGACAACTTCCACTCAATTTTTGTAGCGAATGAATCAAACATAACAAACTATGAGAACATTTGATTCTGGCTGCAAGAAAGTATATAAGATTTAAATGAAGAAAATTTTACATTTACTAATGCAAAGAACATCTTCCATATATTCACACATGCTTACCATTGATGGAGTTCTCTTATTCCTATATAATTTGGAAAGAATTGGATTTAGATCAAAATGAATTCCATGATGTTCATTTTAAATTCCGATTCCAACTTTAAGTGACAGAATTGGATTTGGCCCTCCAATTCCATGACCCCAATTAAGTCTAAACGAAAAGACATGTATTGAAATCCAAATAACACAAATGAAATGCAAATGTAGGACACATTCAAGGGGCATTTCAATGAGATAATCTATCCTTCTCAGGTCTTCTTCTCTTCTTTCTTTCCTTAATAAATTCTAGTTCTTGTCTATAAAACTTCCTCTTTGTTCATTGTTGCGAATACAGTTATTAGTTTAGTTTAGCTAATCTATAATTAGTATGTACGTTAATTTTTATTTTTTAAGGGCATTTAGGACTTCTTAGGTGAAAGCCCTCCCATATGTATAAATACCTGCTATGATAATGAAAAACTTAAGAGGTTATTATTTCCTACATTCATTGTTGCTTACAGTAATTCAAGCCTGAATAATTCAGTAACTAGATCACACAAGGTGCTCAACTCGAAGAAACTATAACAGTTGGTGCTCGCATTGAACCACCTCTAATAACCACTTGAATCAAAAATCTCGATCTGATAAAAATTTCTCTCTAGGAAGAGCTCAAGGAACACAAGATGATGTCCTCAAACCGTTTCATTGAGATAGACACTGATCTCACAGAGTTGTGATATTTTGCAGCTTTTGACCGAGGCAAGGCATAAAGCGAAAATCTTTGGAGTGGTTGCTGACCTGGATTCCATCAACACATCTTGACGGCACAAAACTGGACTACACTCAGGAACACAAGGTGATGTTTGCAAACCGTTTCACTGAGATATCTTATTAACCTGGTATACAAAACCTCAAACACCACACAGGCATCTTTCCATGGAAGACCACCACTCAGGTGTCTATCCCAAACCGAATTGCCATAACAAAGAGAAATAGGGCTGTGCTACAATTATGAGCTTGCATGGAATCACATTTCTTCCCGTCTACTTTCTCTTGTGCTCGCAGTAGCACCTTCCGAATTCACCATTCCAGCGCTTGCAGATCCTCTGTCTCTTTCCTTTTTTTCTCCCCGCAATGTCTCATCACACCGGAACGAATGTTGAGTTTGCTCCCTCTACCCTTGCCGCACTCGCTCCGGTCCCTCTCCTTGACGACCAGGACAAACTCCACATTACAACTATTTCCCTCACCGGGAAGGAAAACTTTGTTGAGTGGGTACACTCTGTGCGCTGTCCTACAGACCAAAAGTCTTCTTCATCATGTCACTCGTAATACCCCTTTTAAGCCCACCAAACAATGACTCCGGGATGATGGACACGTACAGTCATGGATCCTCAACTTCATAGACCATGAGGCATATCGCATGGCTATGCAACACGAGACTGCAAAAGCCGATGAACTCATGACCCTATACTTTGGACATGACAACATTCATCATCTTTACGATATATTTTGGAATCTCCAAATCATTCAACCTTGTTCATACAGTGACTTGACATCCTTTATTGCTCAATACAAGACACTCATCGAGGCCTTGTTTAGCACCAACCTCCGACGTTGAATCTTGCTACCCATCGTGTTCAGAAGGAGGCTGTTAACATAATCCTAATGATGGCACGACTACCCCCTCATCTCCACAGTGTTTGTGCAACCATCTTATCTTCTACCACTATTTTGTATCTCTCTGATGTGTGTTCCATGATCTTGAATGTGGCTCCGCTCATCGATGTCTCGGCCCCTCCCTTTCCTGCCATACTCCAACACTCTACCGATGCTCGTCCTCCACATCCTGGGCATCGTGGAGGTCGTCATGGATCTCGGGGCGATGGGCGCGATGGTCGCAATCGCTCCAAGGGGTAAACCATTCACATGCGCACCCATTGTTGTCGGACGAATCATACTGAGGCCACCTATTATCGCAAACATGGGTTTCCGCTGTATCTCTCCACCTCTCAGCACCACGCTTATCATGTGATGGATTTTCATACCACCTCTCACTCCAACATTGACACTTTGCCAGAAGAATTTCAGCATCTTCGGGGGCTACTTACTCGGACTTCCGGCTCAGTCACCTCTATCTCCAATGAAGGTATATCGTATTCTTCCTAAAGTTCCTCTTGAATAATGGACTTTGGTGTGACGAATCATATTATCCGGCAGAAGCCATCTCGGTATACTAATTTTGCTTGTCATAAGTTTATCACGATGGCTAATGAAGACACCACCCCAGTTCGTGGCTCTGGAGATATGCATCCCACCCCAGTTATCTCCTCTGTTAGCTCTGTGGATTGGCACCGACATCTTAACCATGCTGCTCTTTCTATTTTGCAGTAAGCTCTTCTTGACTTTTCTTTTTTTGAATTTACACGTGAATCTTGTATTTACAGGAAACAACGTCGATCTACCTTCTTCCCCCACTGTACTCGAAGCTCTACTCTTTTTGTTTTAGTTTATCTAGATATCGCTATTTTCTTACCTATTTTAATGAGCATTTTCGCATGACATGATTGTATTTGTTGCGTGATCACTCTGAACTACTGCATGTCTTTCACTCCTTTATCACTAACACGCGTACTCAATTCTCACACTCAATTAAAATCTTTCAAATCACTAATACACATGAATATACTAGTCACAAATTTCAGGAAACTTGTAGTACGTTTGGTATTATTCATTAAACATCCTGCTCCTACACACCTCAACAAAATTGTGTGGCTGAGTGAAAGAACTACCACCTCCAAGAGGTTGCTCTTCCCTTATGTTTCAAGTGTATGTCCTTGAAATCTACTGACACTTCGCAGTTTCCATCACATGTTATATGGTTAATCGCATGTCCTCCATCCTCAACTTCGCGCACCATTCTCCATCTTTCATTCGCAACCCTCTTCCCTTTGAATTCTCGTGTCTTCCGTAATGTTTGCTTTGTCCATCACCTAGGCCTTGCCATTGACAAACTAGCACCATGCGCTATCTAGTATATGTTTTTGGGGTACTCTTGCACCCAAAAGGGCTATGTGTGTTACTCTCTCATTACTCGAAAACTTGTTACATCTGCAGATGTTACCTTCCTTAAGGATCAACCCTTTTACTCCTCGACTCCTAATGATACATTTTACATGCTATCCCACGCCCTAATGTACCTTTCAGCAACAACACACTTCCTCTGCTTCAAATACCACCTCCTTTGCTTCCAACACCACCTCTCGTGCTCCCACAACCACCACCTCCTCCTCTTCGTGTCTACATTCGTCGTCGTCCCTTGTCTAATGCCCTGAGACAGTTGCCTCTACTGATAGCACTCCACAACCAGCTGATTCGCCTTTGACGTCTACCACTCACCCTCTCTCACACCATGTCTCCTTACACTGCTTGTCTTCCGACCTTCACATGTTTGCGACTTTTTTGCCTTCTATTTTCACCCCCTCTTTTGTGCAAGAGGCACTTCAGCATCCAGGGTGACGAACCGCAATGGTTGAAGAAATGACATCCCTCTGGGCCAATCAAACTTGGGACCTTTTTCCCTTCCTCTTGGCCAATCCCGTGTGGGATGTAAACGAGTCTTTACTGTTAAGCATCATCCTGATAGGTTCGTTGAGCGCCTTAAAACTCATCTTGTGGATCACGGGCTCACTCAATAATATAGCCTCAACTATGCAGAGACATTCTTCCATCTCACTAAATTGAATACCATTCGGGTTTTGATATCCTTGCTCGTCCATAGTCATTGGTCATTGCATCAACTCGACATCAAAAATGTTTTGCTTAATGGTGATCTCGCAAAGACGATCTATATGCATAAGCCCCCTAGTTATGAAATCACATGGGAGTCTCTTGTTTGTCACCTCAAGAAATCTCTATATGACCTCAAGCTGTCTCCTCGGGCTTGGTTTGATAAATTCAGTCAAGTTGTTAGGGATTTTGGCTTCACTCGGAGCTCCGCGGACTTCTTCATGTTTACTCGTCGCCGCCCAGCAGAGATAATGATACTTCTTGTATTTGTTGATGATATTCTCATCACAAGAGATGATTTGTCCAGTATCTCTATGATCAAGAAGCACTTGATCTCATATTTTCAAACCAAAGATTTAGGCAGCCTCCGATATTTTTTGGGCATTGAGATAGCTCGTCGTGCTGATGGACTCATCATGTCTCAACAACAGTATTGTCTAGATCTTCTTCACGATGCAATCTACTCTGGATGTAAGCCTGCTGACACACAAATGAATTTCAATCACAAGCTCCGTGCTCATATTTCAACCACAAGCTCCGTGCTCATACATCTGACTCAGATGTACTCCTTAATCTGGATTACTATCGTCGCCTGGTTGACAAGTTCATCTATTTAACTGTCACACGACCTGACATATTCTTTGTTATTGGGGTGGTTAGCCAGTTCATGCATGCTCCTCGGATGTCCCACCTCCAGGCTGCTGAGCAAATTCTTCGGTACCTGAAAAATGCCCTAGGACAAGGTCTTGTGTATACGAGCAGTTATTGATACAGACTATGCCAGTTCTCTTGATGATCGTCGTTCTACGAGCAGTTATTGCACATACTTGGAGGACACCCAGTCACCTGGAGAATCAAGAAGCAAGCAGTGGTGGCACGCTTGTCCGTAGAGTCTGAGTATCATTCAATGACATTTACTGTTTCTGAACTCACGTGGTTGAAAAGTTTTCTTACTGATCTTGATGTGAAACTCCCATTTTCGGCAGTTCTCTACTGGGAGTCAAAGTTATTATCCATATCGTCAAGAATCTCATTTTTCATGAATGTATCAAACATATCAAAATTGATTCTCATTTCATCCGGAAAAAGTTCCCCTATGCAAACTTGATTTACGATATGTACTCGCTACTTAGCAGATTTCTGATGTTCTCACCAAGATCTTACCACGCCCACTATACCCGCAGTTTGTTTCCAAGCTTGGCACATGCAATATGTATGCTCCAAGCTTGCGGATGAGTGTAAAAGAATTGTCTTAGCTCATGTAAAAGCCCATGTAAAGGCCCACTGTTGGCATATTTAGTTTAGTCCCGCACTGAGTTTTCACTCCTCCTTCCTATATGTGTACAAATCTTTGTATTTAAGTGATAGAAATGAGAAACTCTTTTTCTCTTTTGTGTTCCAACTTTCTACACTGTGAAAAAGAGATAAATAAAGACAAATTTTATTGCTCCAAAAAGATAATCATTACATAGGTATGTCTCCTTATTTATAAAAAACGGGAGAGATGACTGATGAGAGAATACAACAAACGATGTGAGACTAAATACAATCCGCGCGGTCTATACGATTTGGCAATGTCAAACCACACACTATACAAAGAATAACTGAATACCCAACAGCTACTAACGAAAGTCACCACACTGCCAGGGAAGACCGCCAGTGCAGGCCGCCAGACCGCAACTGCGGGTTGCCACCAGACCGCAGTTGCGACTAACCATCAGACCGCTGCTGCGGTAAGCCACCAGACCGCAGCCGCGGGTTGCCACCATACCGCAGTTGCGGTTAACCATCAGTCTGCTGCTACGTCTTCCTCCAGACCGCTGCGGCTACCATCCACTTTGTTGCTGCGGCTACATCCAGACCGCTGCGGCTAACCCCCAGGCCGTTGCTGCGACTATCCCTCAGACCGCCACTGCTGCTATCCTCCTAACCGCTAGCTGAGGTCACCATCAGACCGCTAAGAGTAGCAGACCGCTGCGGCTATATACAAAACCGCCCGGTCTTCTCAAGCTCCAACACTCCCCCTCAAGCTGGAGCATATATATTTGTCATGCCCAGCTTGCTACAAACCTCCCCAGGAGGAGTAACTGACTTGGTGAAGAAATCAGCCAGTTCTCTCTCTGAGGTAACAAACAGAGTGCAGTTCCGATTCTTCAAAATCTCCTCTCTAATGAAGTGAATCAACCTCGATATGCTTCGTCCTCTCATGAAAGACATGATTCCTCGAAATATATATGACTGCTTTGTTGTCACAGAACATTGGCAAAATATGATCATAAACCTCTCCAAAATCAAGCATAAGTGTCCGTAACCATTTCAGCTCGCAAGTAGTTAGAGCCATGCTCCTGTACTCGGCTTTTGCACTTGACCTAGAGACTACAACTTGTTTCTTGCTCTTCCAGCTGACCAAATTCCCTCCAACAAAAATACAGAACCCAGACGTGGACTTCCTATCCTACTTATCATCTGCATAGCTGACATCAGAGTATGCCTCAATCTTTAAATGTCCTCTTTTCTGAAATAGAAGTTCTTTTCCTGGAGCACCTTTCACATACTCTGGAATCTTCATTGTCGACTGAAGATGACACTGCTTAGGAGCTTGCATAAACTGGCTCACTCTTCCCACTGCATAGTAAATATTCGGTCGTGTGACTGTCAGATAAATGAGTTTCCCCACAAGCCGTTTGTACCTGATGACATCTTCAAGAAGAGGTGAGTCTTCACTCCAACACTTATCATCTACAACAGACATCAGAGATTGGACAGGTTTAGCCCCAAGAAGACCTGTCTCTTTTAAGAGGTCCAATGCATACTTTTGCTGTGAAAGAACAATAGACCCTGATTTCCTAGATATTTCAATCCCCAAGAAATATTTCGGAGATCCCATATCTTTAGTAGCAAAATGCTGAAGAAGATGTTTTTTTGTCATATCCACACCTTCTCTATCATCCCCTGTAAGAAGAATATCATCCACATAAACCGCAAGGATGACAAGACCAGCCGTTGTCTTGTGAATGAATAACGAGTGATCTGCAGCACTTCGAGCAAACTTAACCAAGGAAATAACTTCATCGAACTTGTCAAACCAGACCCTGAGATTTTTCTTAAGACCGTAGATCGTCTTTCACAGTTTACAGACCTGAGACCCCCCCCTGAGCAACATACCCCAGAGGTTGTTCCATATAGACAGTTTCCTGTAAATCACCAGAAAGAAATACATTATTCACATCCAACTGAGACATCTTATAATAAATATTAATGTATTATACTATTGTTGTATTAACCGCAAATGGGGCATAAATTATATTAGCACTAAATAATAATATTAATGTATTATATTCGATATATTACTCACTACGGTTCAGTGCGGTTTGCCCGGTTTTGAGGAGGCCAAAACCGCACCGCACCGTGCAAGGTGCGGTTTTCACACCCACAAAACCGCACCACACCTCACATTGTCGGTTCGGTTTGAAATGCGGTGCGGTTTTGCGTTTTGGTGCAGTTTTCGGTTTTCCTGAACAGATCTAACAATAAGTCTGCGTAAAACGTTTGACAACAAGCCGTGCCTTGTAACGATCAATAGAACCATCAGGGAGAAACTTAATGACAAAGATCCAGCGACAACCAACCACATCAGCTCCTGGAGGAGTAGGAACAAAAGTCCAAGTACCACGTTCAGTAAGAGTGTGCATCTCTTCATCCATAACAACCTTTCAATGAGGAATAACAAGAGTATCTTGATACGAGACTGAAACAACATTTGTCAAGAGGGCAAGAGCAAAGCTCCTAGACAAAGGAGAGAGCTGAGCATAAGAGACCACAACTTGAAGAGGATGTTGAGTGCAGGAGCGAACACCTTTCCGAAGAGCGATCAGAAGATCAAGATTTGTCATGTCTACTGTATCAGTCCTATCCAAAGAAGAGACTACTGGCCAGGGAGCTGGTGGCATCGGCTCAGGAGAAGAATCAGGGACATTAGAAGAATCAGAAATAGGAGAAGAAGAAAGAAGGACAGGCTCTGGAAGAGGTGTCGATACATTGGAAACAGAAGAATCATCAGAAGCAGGAAGAAGAGAGGGAGAAGAAAAGAATGGAGCATCTTCAAAGAAAGTAACATCCGCCGAGTAGGGGTGCAGGTTGAGTTGAGCCGGCTCAAAAGCTCGATGAGCTGGCTCGAAAAAAGCTCGACTCGAGCTCGAGCCTGTGGAGCTCGAGCTCGACGAGCTCAAGCTCGAATATGATTGTTCATGAGCTCGCGAGTCATTCCAATATTTTTTTTAAAAAATAAAAAATATAAAGAAAAATCAGGCTCATGAGCTAAAAAGCTCGCGAGCAGCTCGAGCTCGATAAGCAGGCATTGAGCTCGAGCTAGTACAAATTGAGCTCGACGAGCTCGAGCTCGAGCTCGAAATGACCAGCTCGAGCTCGAGCTTGGAAATTTTGCCAAGCTCGACTCGAGCTCGACTCGTTTGCACCTCTACCGCCGAGACATAATGTCTCCGAAGAATAGGATCAAAACATCGATATCCTTTCTGTGTCGGACAATAGCCCAAAAAGATGCACTTGATAGAACGAGGAGAAAGCTTGTCATGTCTAGAAGTAGGAGAATGGACAAACGCAGTACATCCAAAGACGCGAGGAGGTAACGGAAACGGTGTCCCATCAGGATATAGAATAGAAAAGGGAGTCTTGTCATTGAAAACCGAATACGGAACTCGATTAATGAGAAAATATGAAAGAAGAACCGCATGACCCCAATAAGATCGAGGAACATGCATATGAGTGAGAAGACTACGAGCCACATCCAAAAGATGACGATTTTTACGTTCAGCAACGTCGTTCTGTTGTGAAGTGTAAGAGCAAGTAGTTTGATGAACAATGTCATGATCCGAACAAAACGATGTAAACTGATGACTAAGATATTACTTAGCATTATCGGTGCGAAGAGTTTTAATAGGGGTATTAAATTGTGTACGAATTTCATTATAAAATGCAGAAAAAGTAGAGAAAAATCTCAGAGCGTTTGCGTAATAAATACAACCATGTACAACGAGAAAAATCATATATGAATGTAACAAAATACAAACCACCACTACCAACAGTTTGAAGGGGAGCAGGACCCCAAATATCCGAATGGACCGGGTCAAATGGACGAGAAGAACTGTGTCCATGCTTAGTAGGAAAAGTAGACTGGTGATGCTTGCCAAACTGACAAGCTTCACAATCAAGAGAAGAATCACCGCGAGGTAGATCAGACATAAGCTGATAAAGAATTCGAGGAGGATGCACAAGGGGAAGATGCCACTGGAGTAGAGAAGAAGACGCAAAAAACGCAGAAGCAGTATCAAGATAGAACAAGTCGTCGCTCTCAGTCTCAGTAGAAATCATCTTCTTGGAATGAGGAATCTAAAAAGCACAAGTAGGGCAGTAAAAATAGCTTCACACTTCAACTGTTTGCTAAGTGCAGTAACAAAAAGAAGGTTGCACAAAAAGTTTGGGAATGATTAGCAACACCATAATCAATGAGCCACCTACCCGTCGTAGCCAACTGAGCAGCACCAGAAGTAGCTAGAGAAGAAGTAGACGACCTGGAGGAATCAACCGATGTTGGACGAAGATGAGGATGTTTGGTCCAACAACGATCAACCAAGTGACCAAGTCGGACACAATGAGAACAAAGATGTTTAAAATAATCACAGCCACCACCACGACCACTAGTCTGGCCTCCACGACCACCAGAGGTGTCATGACAAGCAGGATAAGTAACAAGATCAGAAGATGGAGACGGAAGCAACGGACGTTGAAGAAGAGTAGTAACAACAGAAATTCTGGCAGCAGTAGCATCCAGAGTTGGAGTATCTGCCTCTCCGAGAATTTGCTGACGGATCATATCATAAGAATCCGGTAGACGAAGAATATAACAAACAACAAGAAGTTCCTAAAAATGCTTGTGTTGTTCAGCCAAATCAGCCGAAAAAGGGTCTATGTTGAAGAAGTTCAGCACCAAGAGCCTGAACCTCCTGATAGGCAGAAGCAGGAGTCATTACTGGTCGAGTAAAAAGATCAGCATACAGAGTATAAATGCGCGAAGTTTGGACTCCCTTGGAATATAAAGCGACAAGATGATTCCAAGCAGCCTTAACCGTCAGATTATGTCGGATGATAGGAAGACACTCATTAGACAAACTATTGGCCAAACAGGTACGCACGAAGGAATCAGAAGCATCCCAATCATCAAAAGCAACAAAGCTAGAAGGAGGGGGATCATCAGTCAAATGATGACGCTTGCGCTGAGAACGCAATAGAAAAATGAAGGACACACTCCAGTTAGGGTAATTGGGACCTGTAAGCTTCGAAGCAGTAACCAGATTACCAGAAGCAGAGAAAGAAGAAGTAGAAATAGAATAAGGGGCAAAGATAATATAAGAAGAAGACGGAGCAGGAGTGTCCATTGAAAAGAAGAAACCGCACGGGTAGAGAAAACAACCCGCGCGAACAGAACAAGTCGCAAGGAAAACCGCGCGAACAAAACGATTCGCAAAGCAAACCGCGCGACTAGAGCAGAAGCCGCGCAAACAGAACCAACAAGGGAGGGCAGGGAGGGAAACCGCGTGAACAGAAAAGAAGCCGCGCGAACAGGAGCAAAGGACCGATTAGCTCTGATACCATGTGAAAAAGAGCTAAATAAAAGCAAATTTTATTGCTCCAAAAAGATGATCATTACATAGGTATGTCCCCTTATTTATAGAAAACGTGGGAAATGAGAGAATACAACAAACGATGTGGGACTAAATACAATTCACGCGGTCTATGCGGTTTTACAATGTCAAACCGCATACTATACTGTTAAAGACAAAATCAAATTAGCCCATTTAGGAGGCCCGTGTATATTGGCCCATGTATAGCTTCTTTAGTCCCACATTGTAAATGTAGAGTTCTCTCCCTTTTCTACCTCTATATAAGTGTATGTACTCCTATTATTTGATAATAATATAATTGAGGGTGATTTTCTCTCTCCTACACTTCTCTTTCTACATAGTATTAGAGCCATTCTTTCCTCCCTGTGCTTCCTGCGGCCTCTGAATTCCTGCTTGCGGACTGCTTGCGGACTCGCCCTCAACTCGCCTCTTCCTTCTTGCGGGCTGCCTACGGACTTGGGTTCTACCCGCATCTGCTGTCCGCTCTCCTTCGACGGCTTGCCTCCTTCAGCCCGCTTCCCCTCTCCTCAGTGGTTCCCCTCTCCTCTCCGGGGCTACTTATAGCCTCCTCTCTCTGCCCGTGGGGTCCACTTGCTCCTGCTCGTTTGCTGTTCTCTCCTTCAGTCCGCTGCGGACTGTCTCGCTTCTCGCCTCCTCGAGCTCGCTGCGAGCTCCTGCCTCAGTCCGCTGCGAGCGCCTGTTCCAGTCCGCTGCCTGTTGCTGCTACCAAGACTCGTCTGCCTCACCCGCGCCCTGTGCCCAGCGCCCTGTCGCGACCTGCGACTTGCCTATTCTCGCCGCGGACTGCGACCTGCCTGTTCTCCCCGTGCCCTCCTCATTGTCGTCGTGCCCTGCTTTCTCATCCCGCGGCCTGCGACCTGCTCTGGTCGCCGCAGACTGCTCTGATCGCCGCGGGCTGCTCCGTCCTCTGCTGCTAGCCCGCCCGGCCTGCTGCTCTGATCGCTGCGGATTACTCTGGTAGCCGCGGGCTGCTCCTTTTTCTGCTGCTGGACCGACCGGTCTGCTGTTCTGCTCGCCGCGGACTACTCTGGTAGCCGCGGGCTGCTCCTTTTTCTGCTGCTTCCCTGCCCGGCCTGCTGCCTCTATCCGCCATGGCCTCCACTGACTCCACCACAGCTTCCTCCTCTCTGCCCGCTCGAGTTGCTGCACCACTTCCCGAGATTCGCGATGTACTTCGCATCACCACTATCTCTCTTAGCGGCAAAGCCAACTATGTCGAATGGGCTCATTCCGTTCGTCGTGTACTGTAGACCAAGTGTCTACTCCCTCACATCACTCGGGTCAAACCTGCTGATCCCTCTGATGACTGGCTTCGCGATGACGGCCGAGTCCAATCTTGGCAGCTTAACTCTATGGACACAGAGTCTTACCGCATGGCGATGTATTACGAAACCGCTAAGAAAATGTGGGATGAACTCCACTCTCTCTACTCTGGGCAGGATAGCCTACAACACCTTTTCAACATTATCTCTGCTCTTCAATCCCTGGACCCTGGCACCACAGGCGATTTAACCTCCTTTGTTGCCAAGACCAGAACCTTGGTGGAAGCCTGGATACAACACCAACCTCCCACTGCCGACCTTGCTACTCAACAGGCACAAAAGGAGGCTGTTGGGATTGCCATGATGATGACCCGTGTTCCTTCTCACCTTCACAGCATCCGGGCCCAGAACCTCTCTTCTCCTACTATACCCTCTTTATCTGATGTTTGCTCCATGGTGCTCAAAGTCACCCCACCTCCCGAGGCTCCCGCCACCTTCACTCCAGCTTTTCTCCAGCAGCCTCTCCTCCCTACTCCTGCTCCCTCTGGCCGAGGTTCTTCTACTCGGGGCGGCCGCTTCACGTCTCGTGGTCGGGGACGTGTTGGGCGCTCTACTCTTAAGTGTACTTACTGCGGTCGCGATGACCATCTTGAAGCTACCTGCTATCGCAAACATGGTTTGCCTCCTCATCTTGCTGCTCCTTCTGTTGTTGTTGCTCCTGCTCCTGCCGGTCCTTCTACCACCGCCCCCTCCGCCACGGCTCAGAAGGATATTGATGACCCTCGTCTCCAGGTACTCCAGCTTCAAGGCATGGTCAACCGTTCCTCTGGCTCGGTTGCTTCCTTCTCTACTGAAGGTATCTTCTGTCTCTCCCACAACTCTCAATGGATCCTGGACTCTGGCGCCACCCATCACATTACTTCTAAAAAACCTCCTCAGTACATGCACACTGAGTATCCCAAGTTCATTACTGTGGCCACTGGCGATACTACTCCTGTCTCTGGCGCTGCTGATCTACAACTTACTCCTACCCTCTCCTTAACCTCGGTTCTTCATGTGTCGGGATCTCCCTTCAACCTACTGTCTGTTAGTAGGCTTGCTCAGGACCTTGATTGCTGTCTAATTTTTTCTCCTTCTTCTTTTGTCATGCAGGATCGCCGCACACAAAATAGCATTGGTAGCGGACGGCTGTCCAACGGGCTTTATCTCCTGGACGTTCTTCCCACTTCACTCTCCGCTCCTCCGTCGACTGGCATTGTCTTCTTGGTCATGCCCCTATTCCGATTCTCAAGAAGGTCCTTCCTGATCTCTCTTTACAGGAATTTTCTTGCGAATCATGTATCTTTGGCAAACAACATCGTATCTCTTTCCCTCCTGCATGTAATCGGAGTAGTACTCCGTTTTCTTTAGTTCATTCTGATATCTGGGGTCCTTATAAATTTCTCAGTCTTTATGCTTATCGCTATTTTGTAACCTTTATTTATGATTATTCCTGCCTAACATGGTTTTATCTCCTACATGATCGTGCAGAGTTACCTTCTGTTTTCCGTGCGTTTATTGTTGAAATACGTACGCAATTTTCTACTACGGTCCAAACGCTTCGCACTGACAACGCTCGTGAATACACTAGTCATAGCTTCTCCACTTTATGTACCGACTTTGGGATCATTCATCAAACCTCATGTGCATACACACCCCAGCAAAACGGTGTGGCCGAGCGGAAGAATCGTCATCTCCTTGATGTCACTCGGTCCCTCATGCTTCAAATGCAGGTCCCCGCTGAATACTGGAACTTTGTTGTCTCTACTGCCTGCTTTCTCATTAATCGTATGTCTTCCTCGGTCCTTAACTTTGCTTCTCTATTCAGCCTCCTCTTTCCTTCTAAGTCCCATTTTTCCCTCCTGCCTCGTACTTTTTGATGTGTCTGTTATGTTCACTGTCTCGGACCACCCAGCGACAAACTTGTCGCCTGCGCCACCAAATGTGTCTTTGTTGGCTACTCACGTACCCAAAAGGGGTACGTCTGCTATTCTCCCACGCTTCACAAGGTGCTTGTCTCCACGGATGTTACCTTTGCTGAAGATGCAAGCTTCTTCTCTCCCACCTCCCCTCAACCACCGTCGTCCACTATTCCTCGTCCCGGTGTTCCAGTTACCTCTCTGCCCCCTACTACTTCCGCTCCTCCCGTACCACCTTCCCCACCCCTCCCTCCTCTTTCACCTCTCCGTGTCTATACTCGCCGCTCGTCCAGGATTGCAGCTCGGCAACAACCCTCTACTACTGATGCTCTTCTACGCGTTGACGATCCAGCATCACCCTATACGGCTCATCCCATGGGGAACTATGTCTCCCTCCATCGCCTCTCTCCCCCACTTCGAACGTTTGTCCTCTCTCTCTCCACTATTTCCATTCATAACTCCTTGCAGGAAGCTTTACAACATCCGGGCTGGCGTGCGGCCATGGACGACGAGATGGCAGCTCTCTGGGCTAACCAGACTTGGGCCCTTGCTCCTCTTCCTCCTGGTCACTCTTGTGTTAGATGCAAATGAGTCTTTACAAACAAACATACTCCTGATGACACTGTTGATCGTCTCGAAGCCCGTCTGGTTGCCCGCGGATTCACTCAGCAACATGACCTCGACTACGACGAAACGTTCTCCCCGGTGGCCAAACTAAGTACCGTCCGGGTTCTGATCTCTCTTGTTGATCACCGCCAATGGTCCCTTCATCAATTAGATATCAAGAATGCTTTTCTCAATGACGATCTTCAGGAGACTGTGTATATGCAACAACCACCTGAGTTTGAGACCACGGGGGAGTCTCGTGTCTGCCTTCTCCGGAAGTCTATATATGGTCTCAAACAATCTCCCCACGCTTGGTTTGATAAGTTCAGTAAGGTGGTTCGCGAGATGGGACTCACTCGGAGTTCTGCCGATTTCTCTCTCTTTACTCTTCATCAGGACACAGGGACAGTTCTTCTTGTCGATGTTGATGACATCATAATTACGGGAAACGATGCCATCGGGATCCAGAAAATCAAACAACATCTGAACTCCGTTTTTCAGACAAAAGATCTGGGCAATCTGCGATACTTCCTTGGACTTGAGGTCGCAAGGCGACCTGATGGACTAGTCTTATCTCAACGGAAGTACTGCATAGATCTTCTACATAGTGCGGGTTAATCGGGATGCAAACCTACAGATACTCCAATGGATATGAATCATCAACTGTCAAATCATGACTCCGGGAATGACCCTGTTCTGACCAATCCAGAGTACTATCGACGCTTGGTGGAGAAACTTATCTACCTTATAGTTACGCGGCCTGATATCTCATTCGTTGTTGGAGTTGTAAGTCGATTCATGCATACCCCTCGAACTTCTCATCTTTGAGCCGTCGAGCGGATCCTCCGGTATTTAAAGAAGGCTCATGGACAAGGACTTGTTTATAAGCCATTAACTTCCTTATCTCTTGTTGCCTACTCTGATGCAGACTACGCAGGGTCACTTGATGATCGACATTCCACAACTGGTTTCTGCACCTACCTCAGTGGATATCTTATTACCTGGCGCAGCAAGAAACAGACTGTTATTGCTCGCTCATCCGCCGAGGCTGAATATCGTGCTACGGCAGCAGTTGTGTCTGAGGTCACCTGGCTAGAGGGCCTGCTCTGTGATATGGGTCTCACACTTTCCTCTCCTGCTACCCTGCTCTGTGATAGTCAAGAGCCCATACATATTGCCAAGAATTCGGTGTTTCATGAGCGCACGAAGCATATTGAGGTTGACTGTGACTTCATTCGGGAGAAGTTTCAAACAAAGAAGATAGTATTGGAGCATGTCGCGACCTCCGATCAAATTGCTGATATCTTCACCAAAGCTCTCTCTCGGCCTCTATACTATCAGTTTTTATCCAAGCTTGGCGCATATGACCTATGCGCTCCAGCTTGCGGGGGAGTGTTAAAGACAAAATCAAATTAGCCCATTTAGGAGGCCCATGTATATTGTCCCATGTATAGCTTCTTTAGTCCCACATTGTAAATGCAGAGTTCTCTCCCTCTTCTACCTCTATATAAGTGTATGTACTATTATTTGATAATAATATAATTGAGGGTGATTTTCTCTCTCCTACACTTCTCTTTCTACATATACAAAGAATAACTGAATACCCAGCGGCTACTAAGGAAAGTCGCCACACTGCCAGGGAAAAATGTCGGTGCATGCCGCCAGACCGCAACTGCGGGTTGCCACCAGACCGTAGTTGCGGCTAACCATCAGACCGCTGCTGCGGCAAGCCACCAGACTTCAACCGCGGGTTGCCACCAGACCGCAACCGCGGGTTGCCACCATACCACAGTTGCGGTTAACCATCAGTCCGCTGCTGCGGCTTCCTCCATACCGCTGTGGCTACCATCCACTCTGTTGCTGCGACTACATCCAGACCGCTGCGGCTAACCCCCAGGCCGCTGCTGCGACTATCCCTCAGACCGCCACTGCTGTTATCCTCCTGACCGCTAGCTGAGGTTCACCATCCGACCGCTGATCCAAACCGTCAGACCGCTGAGAGTAGCAGACCGTTGCGGTTAGATACAAAACCGTCCGGTCTCCTCAAGCTCCAACATACACAATGTAAAAAATCTTCATCAATCTTTTTATCTCAACCTTCAAGGGGCCTATTTATCTCTGTGCGTCCAGTGGTTACGAACCTCCATTCCCATCACAATTGAGTACAATTTGTTGATCATGGAATTCCATCATGATAATCAACTGATTCAATTCAAAGGCATAAACTCGTCTCCACAGTCCCTGTCTCCCACTATAACTACGAAAGCTCATCAACCACAACTCAATCTCTTGTGATCATGAAATTCCCAAGTAGTCAAGGAATCAACACCAAATTCAGATAAGATGGACACAATGAAAAATCGGTCAATTCTGATGGAGCACCAAAGCTTCTCGGGCCTATCCAAGTATCACGTAAGTAAAAAAAATTGTTGGCAGGGGACCTTCTAGTTAAAGATTGTTTTTTGGGGATTTCAAAAGCGGCAGAAGCCTTCACCTAAAACCTCCTTGGCTACAACCACAGTTCTCGAGGTACTATATTTTCACATTCCTTTTGTTGTCGAAGTGGATGCATCTGGTTATGCATCTACTTAGATAATTGGTTGCGAGTTTGGTTGTGTGTGCTTTGTTCATCATCTTGGTCCGAGAAGCTGGCTCTCCGTGCCACTAAATATATGTCTGTGGGTTATTCTCGGACTCAGAAGGGCTACGTTTGTTTTTCTCACAAGGATCGCAAGGTTGTTACTTTTGCTGATGTCACCTTCCTCGAATATCAGTCATATTACTCTCAACCAGCTGATTCTCCTTTTCCGCGGCCTGTTATCCCTATTCATTCAAACCTTCCACCTCTTCTTCCCACACCAATCCCACCTAAACCACCTACACCACCTATCATTCGTGTGTACACTCGACGTCCTTCTTCGTCTACTGCCCTACAGGAGCTACCCTGCTCTAATGATGTTCTGCAGCTTGCGGATCCGGCAACTGGTTCCACTGCCCACCCGCTGGCCAACTATGTCTCTTTTCACCGCCTCTCCCCGGAACTCCGACAAAGTGCTCTTTCTTTCTCCTCTATTTTCACCCCTAATTTTGTGCAAGAGACTCTCCAACATCTCGGGTGGCGGGCGGCTATGGACGAGGAATGTCTGCTCTCTGGGCAAACCACACATGGGATCTGATCCCGCTATCTCATGGACAATCTTGTGTGGGATGTAAGTGGGCGTTTGCCGTCAAATAAGGTCCGGATGGAATGGTTCACCGTTTGAAAGCTTGTCTAATAGCTCACGGCTTCACTCAACAATAAGGTCTGCGCTATGATGAGACCTTTTCTCCAGTCGCTAAACTCAATACTGTTCGTGTGTTGATCTCCCTCGTTGTTCGCCGCCACTGGACATTGCAACAACTGGATGTCAAAAATGTTTTTCTTAATGACAATTTACAAGAGATCGTTTATATGCAGCAACCTCCCGGGTTTGAGATCACGGGGGAGTCTCTTGTCTGTTGTCTGAAGAAGTCTCTTTATGGTCTCAAATAGTCTCCTCGAGCATAGTTTGACAAATTTAGTAAGACCGTTAGTGCTGTTGGGTTCACTCGGAGTTCGACCGGCTTCTCTCTGTTCACTCGTCATCGTCCAACAGGCAAAACGATTCTTTTGGTTTATGTGGATGATATTCTGATTACATGAGATGATCTTTCAGGAATATAGATGATCAAACAACATCTAACAATTGCGTTTCAGACAAAGGACTTTGGAAGCCTTTGATATTTTCTTGGTCTCAAAGTGGCTCGGAGACCTGATGGGCTTGTGTTATCTCAGAGAAAGTATCGTCTTGACTTACTTCATGATGCGGGCTATTCTGGATGCAAGCCTGCTCACACTCCCATGGATATCAATCACAAGCTTTGTGCTCATGCCTTGGACTCCTATTTACTCATTCTGAATCCAGAGTATAATCGTCGTCTTGTGGGAAAGATGATATACCTTACTGTTACTAGACCTGATATATCATTTGCTGTTGGAGTTGTCAGTCGATTCATGCATGTGTCACGTATCTCTCATCTTCAGGCTGTCGAACGTATTTTTCGATACTTGAAGACTGCTCCTGGACAAGGGCTTGTATACAAGCCTTCTTTGTCTCCCTTATCTCTGATTGCATAATCTAATGCTGATTATGCTGGCTTTTTGGATGACCGTCGTTCCACAAGTGGATACTGCACTTACTTTGGAGGACATCTTATTACATGGCGCAGCAAGAAACAGTCAGTGGTTGCTCGCTCATCTGCTGAGGCCGAGTATCGATCTATGACAACTGTTGTGTCTGAGCTCATATGGCTTGAGGGTCTCCTTAATGATCTAGGAGTCAAGCTCTCCTCACCTACCACTTTATTGTGCGACATTTAAGTTGTTATACACATTGCCAAGAATCCGGTCTTCCATGAACGGTCAAAACATATTGAAGTTGACTGTCACTTCATTCGGGAGAAGGTTCAGTTGAAGAAGATAGAGTTAACACATGTTCCTGCTGCTCAGCAAGTTGCTGATATCCTTACCAAGGCCTTACCACGGCGTCTCTACTATCAGTTCTTGTCCAAGCTTGGTGCCTACGATTTGTACGCTCCAGCTTGCGGGGGAGTGTTAGAGAATACTAGGAAAAATGATGTATTGACCCATTAACTTGGCCCATGTAGGATTTAGTGTTTAGTCCCACATTGTTTGTATAGCTAGATCTTACTCTCTTCTCTCCTATATATTTGTACTCATACTTGTTTTTTTAGTATTCAAGAAGTATATACAAGGTTTGAACCATATTCTACACAGAGGAAATTACCCATCACATTTTTAATTATGAAGTTGTCCATGTTAGATATGATGTACATTATGAGTAGTAGTGTTTGCTTAGAGTCACCTCGGGTGTTAGGATCACCCTCCATTGCACATGTATATGTATTATCATTGTTTCAATTGTGAATACAAAAAGTCTTCTATTCCTATCAATTCCATAATATGCAGGGGAAGTACATCCATGAATTGTTAGCAATTACATGTGCTGTAGCCAACTGATGGCACTATGCATTGGGTTTGGGGAGTTCTTTCACCATTCATTCAGTTCACTACAGCATTTGTTAATACTAAGAAGGGGAAATACATCCATGAACGGTTAGCGATTACATGTGGTAGCCAACTGATGGCATTACCTATTGGGATCTGGGGAGTTCTTTCACCATTCATACAGTTCAGCATAGCCTTTAACAAATGTTAACCAAAGCAATGCAGACTTCAGAGCAACAATAGTTTTTATCCAAAAGTGTGGAATACAACCCAATATACTCAATAATACTGGACTCCTAAATCCAACTGATTATATGTTATTTCTCACCTTTCTAGAAGCAACACACCTACATCTTCCCTATTTCTTTCATCCTATCTTCAATTTCTTAACATTATGAGCAGGACCCGTGATTTTCAAAATATTACAAGCCCTGAATTCAAATCGTCAGCCCAATTCTCCTGGACCCAAAAAAACAACACTCTTCTTCAAAAATATATTATGTATACCCCTCCCCTCACCTCTAAGACAACAACTCATTTCTCATCCTCATCAGTCCCCTCAAGGCGCAAAAGCAAGTTCACAATTTCAGAGAATTATATTACAGTGTGATGTTTTCCAGAAGATCAAAGCTACAAATCATACTCTGGCATGGCCTCCTTCAACGTA
Source organism: Platanthera guangdongensis (assembly GCA_039583875.1). NCBI lineage: Eukaryota > Viridiplantae > Streptophyta > Magnoliopsida > Asparagales > Orchidaceae > Platanthera > Platanthera guangdongensis. The sequence continues at coordinate 1,584,447 of CM077166.1, read as the reverse complement.
CCCAAATGCCAGAGCACCTTTGGGTAGATTTAAGCTTGGATTTTATCATACTCTCACCGAAATCCCAAATTCTGTGTTTTGGGCATGGTCAATAGGTTACCCAAAGTTTCGCTTTTTCAGCATTACCATCAGTTTATTTAGTAGCTAAGGTTGTCACTGCGTTTTTGGAGAACATTGACAAGATTCTTGAAATTTCCAACTCTGTCATCTCGGATTGTGATCCAATCTTCTAGAGCAATTTCTAGCGTAAGATGTTTAACATTTAAGAACATTATTTCAGTACAAAGTTCCTTTTATCATTTGCCCTTAATTTCAACATGTCTTATATATTTAACAAGATCTCATCTTTTACAGGAAAACTCAATAACAGAAGCGTTGAAGGACTTGAAGGATGCTGTTTTCAGAAATGGAAGAGATGGAGAAGTATCAAAAGGTCCATTTGTACCGGAGAAACATATAGATGCACACCTGCCTGTTCGAGTCAATGAGCAGAGAGTAACTAATCTGTTCCAATCCATCCTGGTTGGTGCCTGTCTTGGAGCTATGCCAATCATCAAGAAGATACCGACATCAGTTCTATGGGGTTACTTTGCTTACATGGCCATTGATAGCCTTCATGGAAATCAATTCTGGGAAAGACTCTTACTCATGTTCATCACTCCAAGCCGGCGTTATAAGTATATGTTCACAACGAATATATGATTTTGTAATCTGTTTTATTGCTATTGATTAATTATTATTATTTTTATTTATTTCCCGACCTTTTCATTTTCCTGTGACAGAGTTTTGGAGGGCGTTCATGCATCCTTTGTTGAGTCGGTGCCCTTCAAGCAAATTGTTGCCTTCACAATTTTCCAGTTGGTGTATCTTCTGCTATGCTTTAGTCTGACATGGATCCCAGTAGCTGGGATTCTGTTCCCATTGCTATTTTTCATTCTGATTGGCATCAGGCAGCATTTCTTTCCTAAATTCTTTCATCCAAATTACTTATGGGAACTTGATGCCGCTGAATATGAAGAAATTGCAGGCACCCCTAAGCGGCACCTCGGCTTCCCATTTCAGGTAAGTAACATCACACTCTAATAGCCTGGGGATGGTTTCTGTTTCTTGTGAAAGTGGAGCACCCTTATCCTTGTGCAGGAGTCAGATTCTCAAACATGCAGTCGCTGTAGCAATGAGGATTTAAGTAATGCTGAAATACTAGATGATATTACTACCAGCAGGGGAGAGCTGAAGCTCAGAACTTTAAGCCTCAATCGTGAGAGAAACCTTCAGGTGAGGAAACTACTCTTTCTTTGTTTCAACATTGATTGTTGATTTGAGATGATTACATTGAGCTTTAGGGATGTTGTAATGGTAATAGTAGAGTTAGGGTAGTAATAAATGTTGTTTAGGATTACATGCAAGCCGGAACAATGCTAAAGAAAGGAATACAGATGGGGGAACACTTCATGAGGCTTAGGCGTTTTTGGCCGGCAAGCTAGCTTCAGCTTGCGATCTTTGTCTTGCACGAACACAAAAGAAGCGGTACACGAGGGTCAGCCAGGGCTGACCGCAACTACGTAATAACACCCCTCCTCTTGGCCTCTCTAGCGGACCTCGAGGAACTACATCACCCTGCAAGTTAGCACTTTGTATGCAACATGAAAATAAACATATAAACAGAGATAAAAAACTCTACTTTTTATGCCACAAGCATCAAACATATTTCTACGTTGGGCATTAAGTAAATGAGACCTGGGAATGCATTATGTATGCAACCCGAGTTTTTGTTGGTGTTTCTATCGTGATCTGGAAGTAGTCAAACAATTAGTCTCACTGCAAACGCGATTTGAGCCTATAGGCTCGCACATAAGAGTTTTTGAGGAAGTTGGAGGAAGGATTGTGTTGGCCTCATTCATATGAGATACGAGTATAAAACCACTCTTATGACATTAATATTAATGACGGGTTGCGTCGAGTGCGTATCGATGCACGTCGACTTCCTATCAACGCAACCAAGCTTGATGTGTCTGCAGCCTCTTGTCGACGCTACGTCGAGTAGATATTGATGTTACGTCCACTTTTATTTGACGTAATTGCGTCGACTGCCTGTCGACGCAAGATGCGTTGACTGCCTGTCGACGCAAGATGCGTCGAGTGTCGTCGACTGCTTATTGACGCACGTCGACTGCAAGTCAACGTATATCGACGCAAGTCGAGTTTTAGCGGACTTCTAAGAGGGCTTCTGGCTGGTCGATATCCTTAGGTATAAATAGAATAGGAAAATGACATTCTTGTGCGAGAAATTGAAGTGTGTGCTTCTGAAGCCGTCACTTGCCCTAGATCCCGTAGTGAATGTCTTGTCGCCGCCTCTACTGGAAACGAATCTAGCAATTCGTGGAGACGCAGAGAGCAGTCCTTCTGATGCAACACGCATCACTTCGTTTTTATTATTTTTATTGCACGTGTCTTTTATTATTGCAGCTCATGTTTTTGCGCATTTTTGGATTATTGTGTAGCGTCGAGTTGTATCGCGCGTATTATAAGTGTTTGGTTGTTATTTTGTATCGCGCATGTTGTCGCGCAATTTTGATTTGGCTCGTTGGTGTGACCGACCAACGTGACCCTAAATGCATAGGTCCGGTATTTTAGGAGAAGAGTTAGTTTAGGGCAAGTTTTTAAAATTACCTATTTCATTTAGATATATATATATAGATATATATATATATATATATATATATATATATATATATATATATATATATATATATATATATATATATATATATATATATATGCCTTAAAATCAGCCCATTTTGAAGCCCACCTCCAAAGCCCATCTCAAACTATTAACCCTAACCTTAGCTTATAAAAGCCAACCCCTCCCACTATTATTCCGGGCTGGAAAATGAACTGATTAAACCTTTTTTGGTTTCTATCGATTCTCCATCCAGTGCCAGCCCTAACTCCACGATTCCTCCCCTGTTCCACCCGAGCTCCCGATCGGTGCCGACGAGCTTTCACCGCCTGAAGCCGCTCCCTCCTGTGAGTGTCATTCCCGGCGGCAAGCTCCCTGAGCCGCGACACCTCTTCTCCAGTCGCCGTTTCCAGCCCGACTCCCAGCAATCACGACTCTGCATCGGCGGCCGTACCTCTTCGACGAATCTAGCAGCAGAGTTCCTGTCGGCCGCCGTTTTTGTCGCAGGAACCTTCCTAGGGTTCTGGCGTCCCATCTCGATCGGCCCATCCCCGACGTCCAGCGAGCTCTCCACCTCCAGTCTCCTTCCTCACCTTCCAAAAAATCCTGAAGTGGCCGCCACTCCTTCGATTTTAGTTGGTATACCTTGCTTCGCCTAGCTCCACTCATGCAGTTTATATTTTGTGCTTAAATATTTAAAATGGTAGTTAATTATTAAGAGCTTGACCTAATTAGTCAGATCTCCTGATTACCGTTTTTTTTGTTACACGTGCATGCCACCAATTATTTTTGTGCCTGTGGAATGATGTCTCATGACGTCGCTACAATCGCGCGGTAGTTTTGCGAGTGTTTGTGACACTTTGGTTGCTTTAGTTGTTAGAAATAGCCCACAAATCCTCTCGCGCCACTTTAATTTTAAAGTTCTCTATTTTATTTTATTTCTAAACTACACCCTCACCGTGGGTCACATCAGTTTGGTGTGCCTGCTGGGATATCTCACTTCTATCGTGGGATAGCCGAGCGTCAGTCGTTTTCCAATTCTAGGTTTAGAATTTTTTTGTTTTTGTTAAAAAAAATAATGGGTGATTTAGATGCACGTATTAGAGCTTTGATGAAGAATGTTGAGTGCGTCACTGCTGACATCCGACAGAATTTGCGTGGGTTGTGCACCTCTGTTCACAACCTGGAGGTGACAACGCGCACGTATTATGCTGCTCCTGCATATCTTCCCATTTCATATCACGTAGTGGAACCTGAGGTTAGGTGTTTCGTTCGTCCTCCACATCTCCTCAGTTTCACGACGAGCACTTTAGTTCCACCCACCCCCACTGTGACGCTCACTTCAGTCGAGGAGATTCTTCCGGAGCCCTGCTCCCGAAAGAAAAATTTCATCCTATACTTATCACCTCGACTGATGTCGTGACTCCACATGTCTCCACTACAACACTCCCTTTAGTCGAGGATGTTCTTCCTGAGCCCCTGCTTCAGGAAGGACTTCTACCTATTTTTACCACCGCGACTGAAGTCGCACCTCCACTTGTCCCCGCTTTAGCACCCCCTTCGATCGAGGACGTTCTTCCCGTGCCCCCTGCTCCAGGAAGATGAGTTCTTTCCTCCTCCTTCCTTCCTCCCGATTGACATAGTGTGTCCACTTTCCCCGACTGACTCACATTCTTCAGTCGCCGAGTTGTTTCCTGAGGCCCCACTCCAGGGAGGACTTACTAGTGATGTGTCACTCACCTCGGATGACACATCATCACTTTCTCTTCTCCCAGAGGAGTTGGTTAGTGATGAGGCCCTCATCTTGGGTGACACGGACTCATGCGTTTTATGTCCTGACGATCTTAGCACACTACCACCCCAAACCATTGAGCCCACAGATATTGTGCTTGGTGGCTTTTCACCTGTGACACTCGAGTCACCACCTTATATTGACTTTATCTTCAGTGAGCACGCCTTTAGTTCACATCACTTACCTTTGATTGTAGGCGCGCATGCTGAGCCACTACATCGCTATCATCCGAGCGCGGACACTTCTAGGTTTTGTAGTCTCGATTGAGTCGAGATAATACTTAGATTTTTTACTTCCCATCGGGACACCCGGTTCAAAAGATTTTTATGGAAAATTTTACATGGTCAAATTTGGATCTTCTTAAAATGTTGTCACTCGGGTGTGATGTTGACGAGCGAAATTAAGATGATATTCGATCCGGGTCTAGCAGACGTTCGTAGGTGTCTATCGGACGAGAGTATGCTGCGTTATGAGTTACTGATTCCACGGGCTGTTTCCACTTGCTTCCTGTTCTCCCTACTGCCACATGTTTTCCCCTACACGCCGCCCATGTAATCCTCTGAAAGCTCTAATAATTACTATTTATTTAATATTTGGCATGAAATTTTGACTAATGGATTGCGAGTTTTTGGGATGAGAGGTTACTTACAGGTTTTGAGTCACAGCCATGACATCAGCAGGACAGTATGCAGCATCTCTTCGATCGACGCGTGGACTTTTTACTTGCAGGTTACATCGAGTCTCGGCGGGGTCGAGCTCTTTAAACCCCGGGAGAATTGATGCAACCCGCGTCGGTTCGTTTTTATTATTTTTATTGCACGTGTCTTTTATTATTGCAGCACATATTTTTGCGCATTTTTGGATCATTGTGTAACGTCGAGTTGTATCACGCGTATTATAAGTGCTTGTTTGTTATTTTGTTTCGCGCATGTTGTCGCGCAATTTTGATTTGGCTCGTTGGTGTGACCGAACAACTTGACCCTGGTTCGGTATTTTAGGAGAAGGGTTAGTTTAGGGCAAGCTTTTAAAATTACCTATTTCATTTAGATATATATATGCTTTAAAAATCAACCCATTTTGAAGCCCACCTCCAAAGCCCATCTAAACTATTAACCCTAACCTTAGCTTATAAAAGCCAACCCCTCCAACTATTATTTCGGGCTGGAAAATGAACTGATTAAACCTTTTTTTGGTTTCTATCGATTCTCCATCCAGCGTCAGCCCTAACTCCCCGATTTCTCCCCTGTTCCACCCGAGCTCCCGATCGGTGCCGGCGAGCTTTCACCGCCTGAAGCAGCTCCCTCCTGTGAGTGTCATTCCCGGCGGCAAGCTCCGTGAGTCGCGACACCTCTTCTCTAGTCGCCATTTCCAGCCCGACTCCCAGCGATCACGACTCTGCATTGGCGACCCTACCTCTTCGACGAATCCAGCAACAGAGTTCCCGTCGGCCGCCGTTTCTATCGCAGGAACCTTCCTAGGGTTCCGGCGGCCCATCCCGATCGGCCCATCCCCGACGTCCAGCGAGCTCTCCACCTCTAGTCTCCTTCCTCACCTTCCAGAAAATCCTGAAGTGGCTGCTATTCCTTCAATTTTAGTTGGTATACCTTGCTTCGCCTAGCTCCACTCATGCAGTTTATATTTTGTGCTTAAATATTTAAAATGGTAATTAATTATTAAGAGCTTGTCCTAATTAGTCAGATCTCCTGATTACCGTTATTTTTTTGCTACACGTGCATGCCACCAATTATTTCTGTGCTTGTGGAATGATGTCTCATGACGTCGCTGCAATCACGCGGTAGTTTTGCGAGTGTTTGTGACACTTTGGTCGCAGTAGTCGTTAGAAATAGCCCGCAAATCCTCTCGCGCCGCTTTAATTTTAAAGTTCTCTATTTTATTTTATTTCTAAACTACACCCCCACCTTGGGTCACATAAGTTTGGTGTAGCTGCTGGGATATCTCACTCCTATCGTGGGATAGCCGAGCGCCAGTCGTTTTCCAATTGTAGGTTTAGAATTTTTTGTTTTCGTTAAAAAATGATGAGTGATTTAGATGCGCGTATTAGAGCTTTGATGAAGGATGTTGAGTGCGTCACTGTTGACGTCCGTCAGAATTTGCGTGGGTTGTGAACCTCTGTTCACAACCTGGAGGTGACAATTATGCTGCTCCTGCATATCTTCCCACTCCATATCACGTATTGGAACCCGAGGTTAGGTATTTCGTTCGTCCTCCACATCTCCGCAGTTTCACGACGAGCACTTTAGCTCCACCCACCCCCACTGTGACGCTCACTTCAGTCGAGGAGATTCTTCCGGAGCCCTTGCTCCCGGAAGAAAAATTTCATCCTATACTTATCACCTCGATTGATGTTGTGACTCCACGTGTCTCTACTACAACACTCCCTTTAGTCGAGGATGTTCTTCCTGAGCCACCCCCAGTGTGACGCTCACCTTCTCTGACCCAGTTCTTGTGGGACAAGTCCTTGGAGTTCTCCACCGCTCATGTGGATACCTGTAGATTCGCAGATATACTTCATGTGTGGACTTAGCCGCCTACTTTCTGGACTGCATCATTGGAACATCTTGGTTGAGTGCAGAGTCAACCCCTTTCAGGTACAATGTCTTGTTGTGTACATTATTTTTCTTGATTCATGGAGATCACAAGATCTTTTACTGTTTTGGACTGTTCTTGTATTTTTATTCCACTGCGCACATGTGATGTGTTATTCTACCTCTTGTATAGAAAACCCAACAGTTTCACCCAATACTCCCTACCGCGCGTACGAGACTAGCGCATCATCATTTCACAAACACATCACAATGATCAACGAGGCACTCACACCCCTAAGGCACACCAATCGATTCTAAGAACTCCTGCATGGACCCCAACCGCACATGGTCACTCTTAACATCGGCCTTGTCACAAGGCATGACTATTCTCGCAATTTCGCTAATTCTACAATAACCGATTCTAAGAACTCCCATATGGACCCCAACCGCACATGGTCACTCTCACCATCGAACTTGTCATAAGGAATGACCATTTTCGTCTGTTTCACATAAGAGGACTTATCTCACCGAGACGCCCTCCACACGTGAATCACCACATCACGGGGCTAGTCAACTGATCACAGAGATGAAACTACGACTTAGCATACAAGTGAGCATTACATTCACACTTAGGATTTTCACGTGTGTTTTCCGCCCTAAATACATCGCCTGCTATCTCCACAGAATTTTCGCATTACAACGACATTACGTGTCTATTATTTATTCATTTGTCAGATATTTCATACCAATCAAAGTAATTGTACATATCCAATAACCAATCAGTAAAAGTCTTGGGATCCATCAGTTCCTCATAGGACTGGACATCAATATGAATATGACGTGTAATATAATACTCATCTTCATGATCTCTTTGGGGCTCATGATAATACATATTGTCATATCTACCTTGGTCGAACCATGCGTGGTGAACATGGCGATCTCTTTGCAAAGGATATAGGGATTGAGGTCGCCCTTCCTGAGGATGGCGGTGTAGACCAACAGTGGGATCTCTACGATGCTCGTAAGCTAGCTCCGGGCCCTTGTGAAAGGGTGAAGGAGTTTGTGCTAGTAGATTAATGAACATACAGTCAGGAAGGCCCTCATTATCTTGATGAGCCTCATAGTGAACAACTTGTGGCCTAACGGGTTCTAATGGACGTGGATTCCTAACAGGATTTAGACCATCTACCCTAGTGGTTAGAACTCTGAATTGCTTCCTATGGTCATGAAATTGTGCATCTATTTGATCGAGTCGATTTGCCTTTTTTTTGAAAATCGGGTATTGACATGTCAGTGTTAGAACTGGCGGTGGCTTGGTTAACTAAGGGAAGAGACCCTATCATGAAATGTTTAAATACAATACTGCTACGAAGCATGCAAATTGCCCAAACATGGGGTTCTTGAACCAAAATTGAAGCAGGATAAGGTCCTAGAGAGACTAAGAGTACTTTGTATATGCAGACACACTTCCTGCAATTTGTTTTACTAGTAATAAATTTTCTTTATAAATCAAAATACTAGATGTGTTACAGTAGGTCAAGCGTACAAGCAAGGAAACACGAAACATCGTATATATGCAGGACTACTCAAAATTAAATAACTAAGTTGTTGGAAAAGCTCACTTAAACTAGGCCCATTTGTATAGCATTTATTGTTTTTCTCTCCTCTCTTTAGTCCCACATTGTGTATAGGACTTTTCTCTCTCTTTCTCTCATCTATATATTTGTACTCATTCTTTGTATTTGTACCAAGTGGACATATATACAAGGTTGGCTTTCTCCATTTCTACATGGTATCAGAGCCAGGTTCCGGACTCCTGCGGACTCCCTCTTCTGTCCGCCCTGCGGCCTGCGATCTTTGCGGCCTGCGTGTGTGTCCGCACCTTCTAGTCGCTTCTCTCCTGCGGCCTCCCTTGTCCAGTCCGCTTCCTCTCCTCCCGTGGATCCACTTCTTTTCCCTCCTCTTCTTCCTCCTCTGGCCCCCTCTTTATAGCCATCCTGTGGGGTCCACTGCTTCCCCTTGTCCGCTGCGGCCTCTTTCTGTCCGGCGCGACCTCGACGACCTCAATCCATCGGTCCTCTTCTGTCCGCTGCGAACTCAGTATTCGCCTCCTCTTCTTGGTCTCCTTCGTCCGCCATAAGCGCAGCATCCGCAGCTCGCCAGTCCGCCAGCTCGCCAATCCATTGGTCTCCTCCAGCCCGCCAGCTCGCTAGTCAGCCCCGGCCTGTCCTCTCTTCTCAGCTCGCTCAAGTCAGCTGCGGTCTTATCAGCCCGCCGCGATCTGATCCAGCCCGCCAGCTCGCCAGTCAGCCGCTGTCTCCTCCAGCCCGCCAGCTCGCTAGTCCGCCGCGGTCTCCTCCAACTCGCCGCGACCTCCTCCAGCTCGCCGCGACCTCATCCAGTCCGCAGTCTTCCGCGTCCTCTAGCTGCTGCCTCCAGTCCGCTGCGGTCTCCTCCAGCTCGCCGCGACATCATCCAGGTCGCGCCCATGTCTACGTCTGCAGACTCAGTCGGGACGGCTGTTCCTCCTCCTGAACGCCCGGCCTCTATCCAGGAAGTCCGCGACGAGCTTCGGATCACTACAATTTCACTCACTGGCAAGAAGAACTTTGTGGAATGGGCACACTCGGTTCGCCGTGTCCTTCAGTCAAAAGGATTTCTTCATCACCTGACTCAGACCGTTATTGGTGTCCCTACTGAGGAATGGTTACGCAATGATGGGCGTGTACAGACTTGGCTTCTCAACTCTCTTGAAGGCGAATCTTATCGCCTGGCCATGTATCATGAGACGGCCAAAGGCATGTGGGACGAACTCCACACCCTCTACTCTGGCAAGGATAATCTCCACCATCTATATGATATCATCACTGCTCTCCAAGCCCTTGATAGCAGTGGCGCAACCGACCTGACGTCCTTTGTTGCTCAGGCCCGGTCTCTGGTTGAGGCTTGGATCCACCATCAGCCTCCCACTTTGGATTTCGCTGCTCAACGTACCCAAAAGGAAGTTGTGGGTATCGCCATGATGATGGCCCGGGTCCCTCCTCATCTTCACAGTGTCCGGGCTCACATCCTCTCCTCTACCGTTACACCATCTTTTTCCGATGTGTGCTCAATGCTTCTTAAAGTCTCCCCGCCTCCGGATGTTCCCGGTCTTCCTTCTCCGGCCCTTGTTCAACAGGCACCAGCTCCCTTATTGCCTCTTCCCCCTTCTGCCCGTGGTGGCCGCTCTGACTCTCGCGGCCGGGGTCGCGGTGGCCGGCCTAGGCTTAGATGCTCGTTCTGCGGTAAAGATGGTCATCTTGAGGCCACCTGCTATCGCAAACATGGCCGACCTCCTCGTCCACATGCCTCTGCTGCTACTACCGACTCTGCCTCCTCTCGTACTGATCTCGACGAGGTTCGTCTTCAGCTCCAACATCTTCATGGCTTGCTCAGCCGTCCGCCTGCCTCGGTTGCCTCTGCTGCCTCTATCTCCAATGAAGGTATCGTCTGCCTATCCTCTAGCACGCGCTGGATCCTTGATTCTGGTGTCACTCATCATATCACCTCTGTTAGGCCACCTCAGTACTTGTCTTCCCCTCACCCAAAGTACATTACTGTCGCTAATGGGGCATCGGTTCCAGTCTCTGGATGTGCTGATATTTCTCTCACCTCTTCTTTCCTCCTGCGCTCGGCTCTACATGTTCCGGGCTCTCCTTTCAATTTACTCTCTGTTGGTCGCCTTACTACTGATTCTAATTATTCCGTGACATTTACTTCTTCTTCTTTTCTCATACAGGATCAGCAGACGCGGACTATCATTGGTAGAGGACGGCTGCAGAATGGGCTCTATCTTCTTGACGACTCTCCCACTGTCCTCGCCTCTCTCCTCTTCGGATTGGCATCGCCGTCTGGGACATGCTCCTCTTCCAGTCCTCCGGAAGGCTCTTCCTGATGTTACTCTCCCTGCTTTTCGCTGCGACACCTGTATTTTGGGCAAACAGCCCCGTTCATCATTTCCTCCTCATTGTACTCGGAGCTCCGCTCCTTTTATTTTAGTTCACTCCGATATATGGGGTCCATATAAATTTACTAGTATTTCTGGCTATCGGTATTTTGTTACTTTTATTGATGATTACTCTCGCATGACGTGGTTATATCTCCTTCGGGATCGCTCTGAACTTCCCCGCGTATTCCGGACCTTCATACTTGAGACTCGCACTCAGTTCTCTGCGCCTATTCGCACTATTCGTACTGACAATGCGCGGGAGTACACCAGCCATACCTTTGTCACTCTCTGCTCTGAGTTCGGCATTCTTCACCAAAACTCGTGTCCATACACTCCACAACAGAATGGGGTCGCCGAGCGCAAGAATCGTCACCTTCTTGATGTCGCTCGCTCCCTTATGCTTCAAATGCAGGTTCCCAAACCATACTGGAACTACGCGCTCTCCACGGCTTGCTTCCTCATCAACCGTCTCCCGTCTTCCGTCCTCCAGTATGCTACTCCCTTCAGCCTCCTCTTTCCCACAACTCCACCTTTTCCCGTTCCTCCCCGGGTGTTTGAGTGTACCTGCTACGTTCACCACCTCGGTCCCTCCACAGACAAATTGGACTCTCGTGCCACCAAGCATAACTTTGTGGGGTACTCGCGCACTCAGAACGGTTATGTCTGTTATTCGCCTGCTACCCGCAAGGTTATTGTCTCGGCTGACGTGACTTTTCGGGAAGATATTCCCTTCTTCCCTGCTCTCGATGACGCTCTAAGTCCAGCTCCCGTCGTTCATCCTGTCATTCCTGCTCCTCACTCCTCATCCACTCTGCCTTCTCTACCTCATGTCCGTCCACCACCCCCGGTTATCCGGGTCTACTCTCGTCGCTCTCCTCATCCCGTAGCCCCTCTGCAGTCGGCTTTGCCCTCTGGTGCTCTGCTCACTGCTGCTCCGGCTCCCGTCTCTACCGCTCACCCAATGGCGAACTACGTCTCTCTCCATCGCCTCTCTCCCTCTCTTCTTCACTTTGCCACCTCATTATCCTCTATTTCGGTCCCTAACTCTTTGCAGGAGGCGCTTCACCATCCTGGCTGGCGGGCTGCCATGGACGAAGAAATGACGGCCCTCTGGGCCAACCAGACCTGGGACTTGGTTCCCTTACCTCCCGGTCAGCACCCTGTTGGGTGTAAATGGGTGTTCGTCATCAAGCATGCTCCGGATGGCACTATTGCCCGACTGAAGGCCCGTCTTGTGGCCCGTGGCTTCACACAACAGGAGGGCCTCGATTATGAGGAAATCTTCTCTCCGGTGGCCAAGCTCAACACTGTCCGCGTTCTTCTCTCCGTCGCGGTGCACCGCCACTGGCCCCTTCATCAGCTCGACATCAAGAACGCCTTTTTAAATGGTGACCTTCAGGAAACCGTCTACATGCGCCAACCGCCCGGGTTTGAGACCACGGGTGAGTCTCGGGTATGTCTCCTCAGAAAGTCAATTTATGGTCTCAAACAGTCCCCTCGGGCGTGGTTTGACAAGTTTAGCAAGGTGGTTCGAGACATGGGATTCACTCGGAGTTCTGCAGATTTCTCCCTTTTTACCCGACACCGGGCCACTGGCACCGTCCTTCTGTTGGTCTATGTTGATGACATCCTTCTCACTGGGGATGACTCAAAGGGGATTCAAGATGTCAAACAACATCTGAGCACTGTTTTTCAAACTAAAAACCTGGGGAAACTTCGCTACTTCCTGGGTCTCGAGATTGCCCGGCGGCCGGACGGGTTGGTGCTCTCCCAACGAAAGTACTGTCTCGATCTTCTCAAAGATGCTGGTCAGTCTGGTTGCAAGCCAGCTTGTACCCGATGGAGGCAAATCACAAACTATGCGCTCATGCTTCGGATGACGATTTGCTGCTTCCGAACCCGGAATACTATCGACGCTTTGTGGGAAAGTTGATCTATCTAACAGTCACGAGGCCGGATATATCATTTGCAGTTGGGGTTGTCAGTCTGTTCATGCATGCCCCCGGGCTTCTCATCTTCAAGCGGTTGAACGGATTCTTCGATACCTTAAGGGAGCTCCGGGTCAAGGGCTGGTTTACAAAACCTCTGACTCTGCTCCCGCATTGGTTGCCTATTCTGATGCCGACTATGCGGGTTCTCTGGACGATCGAAGGTCAACTAGTGGGTTCTGTACTTATTTTGGTGGTCATCTTATTACATGGAAGAGTAAGAAACAGGCTGTGGTAGCCCGTTCCTCTGCAGAAGCTGAATACCGATCGATGGCCTCGGTTGTCTCAGAACTCACATGGCTTGAAAGTCTCCTTACTGACCTGGGAGTAAAACTCCCCTCCTCTGCTGTTCTATTTTGTGATAGTCAAGCCGCCATACACATCACAAAGAATCCGGTGTTTCATGAGCGCACAAAACATATCGAGGTTGACTGTCACTTTGTTCGTGAGAAGGTTCAATTGAAGAAACTTGAATTGAAGCATGTTCCAGGAACTGATCAAGTTGCCGACATCCTCACAAAGGCCTTATCTAGCACCCTGTTCTACCAGTGTTTGTCCAAGCTGGGTGCATATGACCTATACGCTCCAGCTTGCGGGGGAGTGTTGGAAAAGCCCACTTAAACTAGGCACATTTGTATAGCATTTATTGTTTTTCTCTCCTCTCTTTAGTCCCACATTGTGTATATGACTTTTCTCTCTCTTTCTCTCATCTATATATTTGTACTCATTCTTTGTATTTGTACCAAGTGGACATATATACAAGGTTGGCTTTCTCCATTTCTACATAAGTAAATGAGAACTCATAAAGAGTCAAAACTTGGATCAACAATTACGGGCATGTCCCTTCGGCAGAAAACTAACATTAATACAACGACAAATATTGACTTCAAATTGAAAAACTCAAACAACAAAAGTGGTAGATGACTTTGAGGGAATCGGTGTTGGTGGTGGCACTGAATTCCAGCTACATGGTAAAGGGGTGCTGGACAGCAAATATTGGGGCTGTACGTGAGTCCCCTATAAGCTGGAATAAGGGACTGCTTCTGCGGGTATGAGATGGAGGTGGAAAGAGGGGGAAAGGGGGTCGGCAAGGGGTATGGTGGCCCAAATTTTGTCTATTTTTGTGTGGTTCATATTTGTTTGTTGCAGGTGCACTATAAGTTACCCACAGGTACTCAGATCGAATATGAGGTCGAATCCCTAGCACTAGATCTCTCAATATACTTCTGGTGCTAACATCAGCTATGAAGCACAAATACTTAAAAATGTTTCGTATATCGGCTCAGACGCGTATCGGATACGGGGAACGCCCGGAAACACATTTCTGAAACCTAGGAAACGCAATATTTAAATTAAATAATAAATTTTAATTGCGGCATACGCGTTTCTTGCTTTTCTCGTTCACGCGTCACTTGCGGCTTTCATGACTCAGCACTCACCCCTGATATAATTTGAGAAGGGTTCACGACTCACGCGCACGACCCCCGCATCTCTCCTCGCTCAGCGTCATTCTCCCCCGACCCTCACAACCGAATCTCTGCGCCAAAAACCTATCACAGCTCTCCTCATCATGCGCCCTCTGGATTCCCAGCTCATCCCATCAGCTCCTGGTATGCAAACCTTCCACCTCATCCTTCGTTCTCCTTGCTATTATCTACTCGATCTTCTCGGTTGCTTCTCGCCCAAGCTGACTTCTCCCCCGCTCTATAAAGATATATGCATGTGTGCGGCGCACGTCTTGCTGCTCGGACTTCTCGCAAGCCTGGAACCAAACACCACATCTTTTCCCCTTTTAAACCACCATCGACCTACCCTTTCTAAGGTTTACTGATAATGATCTTCTTTCGCATGATACTTCTCTTTTTTGTAGTTCTTCCTTCCTGATTTCCTCTGCTTTTACTCCAACCCACCCCTGCCCTACCCTCCCTCTATATGAAGCTGGCCGCCGGCTTTACCTGCGCCAGTTATTGATTTCAAGCTGCCAGTCAGCCTGCCCTTCCTTGGCATTGCAGGTAATCAACTTTTTTATTTGTTAGTGTTGTAATATGTATGTTGAGTTGTAGGCTATAAATAGCCAAGTTGTTGCCCTAATAATAATGAGAGTTTTATTTTCAACTTGGCATCAGAGGGAGAGTCGTCGACGCCAGCTCAATTCCGAAGCCCGCTCGATTCTGCCGACGCTCGCTCGCCCGAAGCCCGCCGCTGCCGCTGTTACTTGCTCGTCTGAAGCCTGCCACTGCCGTTGTTACTTGCTCGTCCGAAGCCTGCCACTGTCGTTGTCGCCAACGCCTCCTCTGTCGGAGGAGGCCGTCCGCTCTGCTGTCGGGAGGAAGTCGTCCGCTCCCTGGTCTTCTCCTGATCGGAGGATCACGCCTCAAGGGCTGCGGGAATAGCCTCTGGAGGCTGCTAGTGCTGCTTCCAGGGAGCAGGGGGAGGGGGGAAGGCGAACTGTTGACAACCCTAGGGGGTTCCGGCCGCCAACCTCATACTGTGGCTTCTTGTACCCGTGTCGCCGCCCCTCGCGAATATTTCTCGTGTCTCCATACCTCCTAGTGCCCCTCGAGATGCGGTGATCGGATCCAGGGCAAGCCGATGTATGTTGTAATACCAAACGAGATGCAGTGATCGGTAGGAAGTTGATCTATGGAGCCGAAGGAGGGAACGATGGCAGACATCTTCAAGATGTTGGACCCGGATGAGTTGGTCACATTGTTGAGGGTGTTGGGTTCATCGCAACGACCGACGAAGTTGGAACTTCCATCGATCGATCTTAAGCTAGATGGACCGACGACCTACTTGAGTTGGTCACGCCGTGTGAAGATTCTGGTAGCAAAGAAAGTTGGGGGTTTTCTGACGGGGGCGTTGAAGAAACCAGAGAACTCAACGGGAGATGAGTGGGTGTCGGCCCATGTGACTGTGTTTATGTGGCTTCTTAGCTCGGTTATTCCATCGATTGCCGTCACGGTAGATGGCGTGGGGAACACTATGCGAGTCTTCCAGGTGAAGGGAGAAATCGATGACATTGTTCAGGCGGAGAAAACGGTGCAGGAGTATGCCTCCGAGTTGGAGCGACTATGGGTGGACTACGATCACTACTCTGGTGGGATGTGCTGCAGTGATCCACGGTGTCAGACTTCCAAAATCATCGTGGAGGAAAGGACGATGAAGTTCCTGAAGGGATTAGATGACAAGTTCGATCAGCGGAGAGTTCTACTTCTGTCGGGTACGACAATTCTTACTCTCACGGAGGCCATCTCTGCTATGATTCAGGAGGCGATGCGTCTCAAACTGCAGACAGGGGCAGGAGGGTCCATGCCTGTGAAGTCAACACTAGCGGACCAGCGGTTGCGTCTCCTGGTATTACTGGATAGAGGGAAGAAACCCAACAGTGCTACAACTGTGGTGAGGTCGGTCACCTGAGACACGCATACTCCAAGCCGCCCAAGGAGAGAGATTCGGGTGGTGGATGGGGACGTGATCGTGGTGGTAGAGGAGGCTATCAGGCCAATGTGGGTATGACTGAGAGTGCAGAGGAACTTGGCGTGATCTATACAGAGGATGAACAAACCGTACTTAGCATGATAGATGGTATCAAGAGGAAGCAGACGGGCGAGGGGAGCAAAGATGGAGCTGGGGGGTCGCTATTTATGCCCACCCATCTATATCTTCTTTCAGGGCATTAGACTGGATTATTGACTCAGTCGCATTCCGCTATGTGACAGGAAATGCAGGCGAGTTCTCCTCCTATACCCGTCTAGCCACGACGGATAACATCCAGACGGCGAATGGTATGTTCCAGACAGTGGTCGGTAAGAGTACTGTTAATTACTCAGGTTCGGTAGCACTTTCTAATGTTTTGCATGCTCCCTCTTTTCCAGTTAGCCTTTTATCCATTAGTTCCATAATTATTCAGCTGAGATGTGTTATTTCTTTTGATATACCTAAGGTGACGTTTCAGGAGAAAGGGACGAGGCGGATACTTGTAACTGGGACTTGGCATGATGGGCTGTGATATCTGGATCGGGAAGGACTAGATGCGGCTCTGATCTCTGTGGTAGAGACAACGAGGGGTGGAGGACAGAAGATGAGTGCAGAGGATATGCTGATACTCCATCACAGGCTGTTGGAGCATCTCTTCTTCAGGACTGTAGCTAAGCTATTTCCTACTATTTTTGATGCAGCAAATAAAACAAAATTGGTGTGTGATGCATGTGATTTAGGCAAGCGTACTAGGAGTTCCTATGCTAGTACGGGCCGAAGAAGCTCTTCTATTTTTGATGTTATTCATTCTGATATCTGGGGACCTTGTACTGTAAGCTTTTTAAATAGTTATAAGTATTTTGTTACTTTCATTGATTGTGCATCTCGTGTTACATGACTGTATTTGATGAAAAACAAAAGTGAGGTATTCACCTGCTTCCGAGATTTCCATGAGCTGGTGCAAACACAATATAATGCGGTGATTAAGGTACCAAAGTCAGAGAATGAGACAAAATACACCAACAAGGCAATGTGAGAATACCTATCAACTCATGGGATAGTGCACCAGATCACCTGTGCATACACACCAGCACAGAGCGGAGTGGCCGAGAGGAAGAACGGACACCTTCTGGAGGTGGCAAGGAGTATGATGCTAAACATTAAGGTGCCCCAGAGCCTGTGGGGTTATGCCAAGTTTATAGCGGCACAGCTGATCAACAAGTTGCCAAGTGTATGTTTGTGGGCTACTCTCCGTGTCAGCAGCTGCAGGGACATAATGGGGGATACTTTCCTTGAAGGTATTCAGGTGTGTGCGCTTCGTGAAAGGCAGCAGACCCTGTGTTGGTAAGCTTGATGCAAAGGCAGCCAAGTGTATGTTTGTGGGCTACTCTCGTACTCAAAAGGGTTACATGTGCTGGAACCCAGTGGAGAAAAGATGCTCTGTGAGCATGAATGTTCACTTTCGAGAGCTAGAACAATACTACCGGGAAGAGAGAGTCTTACCTGCATTAGATTCGTCAGATAAAGGAAGTACAATGCTAGAAAGATAGATGTTGGTGGCAGATCTGGGAGTATGGCAGGGAGGATCTGCGGAGGAGGAGGAGCAGGAGAGTGATGATGAGCAGGAGAAGATTGAGGAGCAGAGGCATTGTGTGAGACCTACGGCTCAGGAGGAACTGCTGACATACAGTAGAAGGAGGAAGCCTCCAGCAGTACCAGATCCAGGGTCGGTGCCCAGTCTAGCTCCAAGTCCCTTGCCTGCGTCGCCCCTCTCCTGGAACACCTACACCTATACAAGCCTCAAGTGATATCCTTTCTCCTTTCTCTACTTCTTCTCTTATGTTACGGAAGACTACTCGCAGCAATGCGGGAAATCCTCCTAACATATACGGTTGGGACCTTGCGTCTTTTGTCTCGTATGATCATATCTCCCATACACACGGAGCATTCATTGCATCTTTGGATAATGTTATTGTACTTAACAATTGACAGGTCGCCAAAGACGATTCAAAGTGGGAGGCAGTGATGAAGGAAGAGATGAGGGTTCTTGAGAAGAACAAGACCTGGGAGCTGACATGACTGCCAAAAAATAAGAAGGCCGTTGGGTACAAGTGGGTGTTCACCGTAAAGCAGAACCCAGATGGACATGTTGAGCACTACAAAGCTCGATTGGTGGCGAAGGGGTACAACCAGACCTACGACATCGACTACGACGAGACGTTTGCACCGGTTGCAAAGATGAGCATTGTTAGGACTTTCATCATCCTGACAGTGAACGGGGGATAGTTGCTACACCAACTAGATGTTAAGAATGCATTCCTTTATGGAGATTTAGCAGAGGAGGTGTACATGGAGATACCACCGGGTTTCAGTATAGCCAAGACAGAAGACAGAGTCTGCAAGCTGAAAAAATCCCTTCATACGCTGAAGCAGTCACCCTGTGCATGGTTTGACCGATTCAGGAGAGCAATGATTGGGATAGGGTATCGCCAGATCAATGCAGATCACACGTTGTTTTTCAAGCAGAATGGAGGTCACACCACTATACTTGCAGTGTATGTGGACGACATGATCATTACAGGGAATGATGAGTAGGAGATTAGTCGTCTCAAGGAGGCTCTAGGCAAGGAGTTTGAGGTGAAGGACCTGGATCTTCTTCGGTATTTTCTTGGGATCAAGATTGCGTATGAGGCCGAGGGGATAATCCTTTCCCAAAGGAAATATGCGTTGGACCTCCTCACTGAAATCGAGATGTTGGGGTGCAAACCTGCTGCGGCGCCAATTGATCAACTGTGCAAACTGAGTACAGAGAACCAGTAGATCGGGAAATGTACCAAAGGCTAGTCGGGAAGTTGATCTACTTGAGCCACACTCGCCCGGACATCTCATTCTCCGTAAGCGCGGTGAGCCGCTACATACATGACCCAAGGAAGGGTCATATGGATGCAGTGTACCAGATTCTGCGATACTTGAAGAGTGCCCCTGAAAGGGGCTCACCTTCAGAAGGAACGGACATGTGAGGATCGAAGGCTATTGTGACTCTGACTGGGCAAGATGTGCGGATGATAAGAGGTCTACCTCAGGCTATTTCATATTTGTGGGAGGCAACCTGGTCTCATGAAGGAACAAGAAGCAGTCGGTAGTGACGAGATCGACGGCAGAGGCAGAGTATAGAGCCATGACATTAGGAGTTGCAGAGCTCATGTGGCTGAAAGGAATGCTTAAGGAATTGAAGCTGGACCAAAAAGGATAGGATGAAACTCTGGTGTGATAGTCAGTCAGCTATCAGTATTACAAACAATCCAGTTCAGCACAATTGTACCAAACATATAGAGATTGATAGATTTTTTTATCAAAGAAAAGCTTGATAATGAGCTACTGGATTTGAGCCATGTGCCGACCAAGGGGCAGGTTGCAGACTGTGTAACTAAGGGATTCAGTTCAGAAGATATGATCGGGGGTTGTAATAAGATGGAGTTAGTGAATATCTTTCGTCAATCTTGATGGGTGTTGTAATATGTATGTTGAGTTGTAGGCTATAAATAGCCAAGTTGTTACCCTAATAATAATGAGAGTTTTATTTTCAATTGTTAGTTTACATTTTTATGCTTCAAACTTGGATACGTAATTAGTTTACATTTTTATATTAATTAATACTTATATTAAAATAATTGAAAATTTTAAAAACGTTTCTCGTATTCTTATTTTTTTTATACATGATGTTTTTCGTATCTGTTTTGTATTGTATCTTGTATCCCATTTCTGTCCTCGTGTTACATAGAACATCAGCTTCTCATTACCATATATGATAAACTAGAGCCCAGGCCGTGTACTCTACCAAGTGTTTTATAGCTGATACAATTTGTGGTGCTACATAGGGGCCTGAAACATAGGCGTGATTTGTTTCTGATGTGGAGTTGGTTGTTTCAAGGTTACTCATTTTGTCACGCTTGTTGCACACAAATAAGTGGTTGATATGATGTTGGCATATGGTATAATGATGAAATAACGATTATGTAATAGATCTTTTAGTCTTGCACTTGTTTTCTATGTGACTTTTACTGCCCTTGTTTATATACTCTTGTGTATTGACTGGATGCTTTTGTGTGCATACATATTGCTGGTACTAATTGTTATTTATGCAGGTTTGTTCAGATTGCCCATCTCAACTTTGAGCACATAGGATGCTCATGTGGGAGTGGGTTGGGATCTCTTGGTCATTAGACTCTAATGGTGATGATTGTTTTTTTCATTGCCAGGCTTGTCGAGGAGATTTCATGGAGCTGGACATGCTACGGGAGATTTAGGGACTCTAATGTCTTGCTATTCTTGTAATTTTGTTCGCTTTCATTTCTTTATTTGCCGGCTAAATGTTCGGCTTTTGGGGGGTATTAGGTTTATTATTATCTATAAACATAGACTGTGGATGCATTGGCATTGTAACCCTACTCCTTTAGGGTACCTAGTTTATCCCGTTTTTATTTATTTACTTGCCGTCTCTCATTTCTACTGATGTTATACTTGTGCAGGAGTTTGTGATATTCCCTCTCTTATTTCTACCGCTCTATTCTTATGTGTTGGTTTTAGGGTTGTGATACCCGCATTTATTTCCGTCATGGGACTCTATGATATTTTATAACAATTTTAAAAAGTGTCATTAAGTTAAAAACTGTAATAACACTTTATTAATAATAATAATAATACATGCAATAAAATGTAGCAATAAAAGAAAATACTGCTGTGCGTTTCTTCTCTAATATCTTCCGATGTGTGATCCTTAAATGTAGAACTCCCATTTGGCCGTGAGATCTCACTCACATCATTCATGACTTTGGTTGCCAGCTCTTTTGCTGCTGCTGCTTCTTCTTCTTCTTTAGCTTGCCACGTATCAAATATGGTTGGTCCCCTTATGTTTTTTTCCCGGCCAGTTTTGAGACGTTGTGGATAGCATCGTTGAGTGCGTGGCAGGAGGAACCTGCTTGAGCTTCGTCCATAGCCCTTGTGGCTTTCTCAGCGAGGTCCCTGGCCCTCTGCCTCCTCTGTTCCGCCTCCTCCTCCCCCACGCCGCCGCCTCCCCGCATCAACTCCTCCACCACCCTCTCCACATCCTCCCTCCTCACTTTTGCTGCAGCTTCGCTGCTGCTAGTCCCATGCTGATCTGCTACGACACCCACGACGATGGTGGGCTCATGGATCCCGACGGCCGCCCCAATCCCCATCACATCCACCACAAACCTCTCGTTCAAGAATTGATCGGCGAAGTGCGGCCATGTGGCCATCACCACCCCCGCCGCCACTGATTCCAGCACCGAATTCCAGCCGCAGTGAGTCAGGAACACCCCCGTCGCAGCGTGCCCCAATATCAACGCCTGTGGGGCCCACCCCCTTATCACCACCCCCCTCCCCTCCACTCTTTTCTCCAGCTCTGCCAGCCACTCCTCCAACATCCCCGCCGGCGCTGCTGCTTCTTCACGGCGCCGCGCCTCCGCCACCTCCTTCACTGCCCATACAAATGGCCGGCCCGAGGCTTCCAGCCAGTGCCCCAACTCCATCACCTGACCCGCCGTGTTCCGAGCTATGCTGCCGAAGCTGACGAACACCGCCGAGCCGGCCTCCCGCGCGTCCAGCCACTGGAACAGAACCGTGCTGTCCATGGACGAAACCCTTCCGCGTGCCGCCTTGGCTTCGGACTCCTCTTTGTAGAGGGATAGGGGTCCGATGGCCCACACCGGCTTCTTTATCTCCTCCCGAAACCTCTCCAGGTACCACGGCTCCAGCTCCGCGAAGCTGTTGATGAGGACGCCGTCAGCTGCATCCTCTGCTTCTTGGATGGTATCCAGGATTTTGGACCAGCCCGGGGAGGTGCGCCTGGCGTTGATCACCTCGTGCTTGCTGATCCGAATGGGCGGTTGAGGGAGGCCCGGAAGCATCGTCGCCGCGGGGCCACCGGCAGATTCCGCCTCCGCTATGACAGCCTCCAGCTCCACCCTGTTCCGCTCGATGAGGAGGGAGCAGAGGAGGAAGAAGCAGGACGGACCGTGGAAGATTAGGCGGGGGATGTTGAGGGCGCGGGCTACGTCGGCGGTCCAATGGTGAAGGTTGTCGGAGACGATGCAGGAGGGCCGGGGCCAGTGGTCGGAATTGTCGGAAGCTGACCGAAGGTAGAGGTAGGCGGACAGAGGTTCCCGGAGGAGTTGAAGGGCGTTCATGAATGGGAGGAAGTGGTCGTTGGAGGTGACGAGATCGATGCTCTCGCAGCCGTGGGGCAGGCCGGCGTCGGCAACGGGAAAGGTGAGCTGGACGAAGCGGATGGGAAGTGCGGAGGCAGCTGCCCGATCGGCGATGGGGCGGATGCGGGCAAAGTTGACCGGGGTGGTGATGAAGGTGACAAGGACGCCGCGGGCAGCAAGGAGGCGAGCAAGGTCCACCATGGGGATCATGTGCCCCTGCGCCATCAGGGGGACAACAACAAAGTGGAGAGGAGTTGTACCGCCTGTGTTTGCAGGGACGATATTGTCATCACCACCACCACTAGCAGCAGCAGCAGCAGCTTCGGAGCACATAGCCGCCCGGTTAAACCGGAATTGTTTGTGATGGACAGAAATGAATTGCTGCTGCGCCTGATCGTGATATTTATAGCTACTATGGCACTTTATTAATTAAGACTTTATGATAAAATATTTGTGAAATATATTTTATAATGTATAAAATAAATGTCTCGGACTTGTCTTTTTATTAGGGATTTAGGGATAAGAATGTAGAAGAGGGTTTGCTCAACACTCAAGATAGTTCACATAACCCGATTAAGTTTGGAATAAGGATTATATAGTATCTACAGCGTAAAGTCAAGCACTAGAGCGACACGAATCCAATAACCCGTTCCGAGTCGGACCCGACACGAGCGGACATAAAACTCAATATTACTAACAATCTCCTCCTATGTCCGCTGTGAACCCGACGTCGGAAAAGGGGGTGATTTGTGAAATGTTCAGCCAAAGGTGAATCATTCACAACCGTGTCCGATACCTGTTGAGAATCATTGTACTTAATCAAGAAAAATATTATGCACGCATAAACAGAATAATAGTCCAGTCACATCACAACATGTCTCAGATACAATCAGAGCACATGCCTTAAACGCCTAGCGTCCCAAATCAAATATAGAGTAACAGAAGTCCAAACAAACAAGTGAAAGAAAATAAAGAGCTAAACAGTGCTCTGAAACAGAGATACCAAAAAGAATGTCCAACAATACTCTAACTGTCAATATCTAGAAGATCATCATGATCAAGATCCCAGTCTACCAGTGCTCCTCCTAGATCAGCAGCCCCTGTAATTTCCAACAGAGAATTTCATTTTAAAATGAATTCAAACATTTGAAAATATACAAATATCTAGTTCTACCATGAGAACGTACTATTTAATTATTATTATTAGTGTTGGCGGGGAAGACGCTTTTACCGAGTATTATAGATAAACCTCAGAATCCGTTATCTGTTTCCAAATGAAACGATTTAGTGACTTCTGGACACCGTAGCTATATCTGTGTTCCTATATGAAATGTCACGGTTACTGCTTTTCTAGAGTTGACTGGAACTCATCAAGTTTGGAATGAAACCAATCAATAAGAGAAAAGTCAAATCAAGTCAGATCGTGTTATCAAGTTTGGAATAACACTCTCCACGACAAGATAACCGAATCCAGGTGAAGTTGTTAGCATCAAGTTTGGAATGAAACAACTTACCAGATTCGAACTCAGCAACCAGGAACATCAACAGAGCACAACATGTTTGCTTTGACAAAGGAAATCTGAAAATCAAAATAATTGGACTAAGGCTGAACTGAATCGCCTAACCTTGAACTAAGACTGAGCTAAATCGCTTTTAGTCTCATTTCCCCCACTGTTTTGATTAACCGATCTTTGGGCATTCCTTTCGTCAATGGATCAGCCAGGTTATCCTTCGAACGCACATCGATCAAAGTGATAATTTCTTGTTCTTTTAGATAATTCAACAAAGCATGTCTCAGTCGTACATGTCTCCTCTTAGTGTTATAGAGATCATTCTTTACAACTTAAGATGCTGCTTGATTATCACAATACAAGTTCCTGATCCAATCTGCCTCTTTACCAGCTGAAGCTACGGCAAACAACTCGGCTTCCATGGACGACAATGTTATACACGTCTGTCTTTTGGATTTCCAAGTGATAGCAGCTCCACCCAAAGTGAATATATATCCACTGGTATACTTGTTGTTCCCAACTTCTGAACACCACGAGGCATCAGAGAATCCATCCACAGTAGGAGGATAACCAGTATAGCACAAGACATGATCTTTAGTACCTCTCAGGTATCTCATCAACCTATCTAGGGCATCCCAATGCTCTTTGCCTGGACAATTGGTAAAGCGGCTCAGTATGCCAACCGTGAAGGCAATGTCTGGTCTTGTACAACTTGTGGCGTACATGAGACTACCAATTATTTTAGAATATTTTAATTGATCTATGCTGGTCTCTTCATTAGGACTCAACTTAACATTATGATCAAACGGTGTCTCAACAGGCCTACAGTCTTTGTATCCCCAAGTACAAAGTAGTTGCTCTATATAATGAGCCTGGATAAGGGTGACTCTACCCTTATCCATTCTAACTTTCATACCTAACAGGGTATCCACAGGACCAAGGTCCTTCATGTCAAAAGCTTCTGCGAGAGTGGATTTGACATCCCTCACTGCAGCAAGATCTGAACCTAGAATCAACATGTCATCCACATATAGACATATGATGACTGTTTGATTGGACAACGAGCGGTGATAGAGACACTTGTCTGAAAGACTGGACTGAAATCCAACGCTCTTTACCACTTGATCAAACTTCATGTGCCACATCTTAGGCGTTTGCTTAAGCCCATAGATTGCTTTATCTAATTTACACACTTTGTCTTTTAGATCTTTATGAACATAACCTTCAGGTTGTGCCATGTAGATCTCTTCATCAAGCTCTCCATTTAAGAAGGCTGTCTTTACATCCATCAGATGAACTATGAAGTTTTCGATAGACGCTAAGGCTAGAAGAATCCTAATAGTCGATAGGTGACACACAGGTGAATAAACATCAAAATAGTCTATTCCCCCTTGTTGCTTATAGCCTTTAGCTACTAGACGCGCTTTATACCTGGCTATAGTCCCATTAATATGTAATTTCTTCTTCAATACCCACTTACATCCTAGGATTTTTGCTCCTTTCGGCAGGTCAACTCGATGTCAAGTGTTATTTTGTAGCAGCGAGTCCATCTCATCATCGATAGCTTCTGCCCACATTAATGAATCTCTAGATCTCATTGCTTCTTGATAGGAGAATGGATCGTCCTCTAAGTGGTAGGTGACAAAATTCTCACCAAAGTTCTTAGGGATTCTATCTCTTGTAGACGTTCTAACAGGAATAGGTTCCACCTCTAGAGGTTGGGGAGCAGTGCCAGAGGGGCCAGCTTCAGGTTCTACAGTAGATTCTACAATCACGTCAGTAGACACGTGGACGGTTAAGCCATGATCTTTGATAAATTTATGTTCAAAGAAAATAGCATCTCTAGACTCTATCACTGTATTAGTGGATAGATCAAGAAACCTGTCGGCGACACTATCTTCTGCACTACCTAGATAAACACATGTTGTTCTAGGTCCCACCTTAGGTCTCTTAAGGTCTTGTAATCGCACATATACGATACAACCCCAAGTCTTTAGAGTATCATATCTACAAGGATGACCATGTCATAACTCATACGGATAGAAATGAGTTTTGAGTGAGACACTCTATTCAGAATGTGATTTGCAGTAAGAGCTGTTTCTCCCCAAAAGGAGTTGGGCATGCCAGCTGTTAGGAGCATAAAGTTCAACATCTCTGTTAAAGTTCTATTCTTACGCTCGGCAACGTCATTTGACTGGGGTGAGTAAGGAGCTGTGGTTTCAAGGATTATGCCCTCAGAGGCACAAAATTCCTTAAACTCAGTTGCAGTATATTCTCCTCCTCGATCACTTCTGAGTCTCTTGATTTTAAGGTTCAACTGATTTTCCACACGAGACTTAAAGATTTTGAAAGTCTCAAAGGCCTTATCTTTCGATCTCAACAAATACACATGACAATATCTCGAAAAATCGTCTATGAAGGTAACTAGATACTTCTTTCCCCCTCTAGTGATATGAATTCGGAAATCACACAGGTCTGAATATATCAATTCCAGAAGTTGTGTGCTTCTAGACACCGACTTGAAGGGTGTTCTAGTGATTTTGGTTTGCGCACACACCTCACATTTGTCAAATCGAATAGACAGATCTAAAGGGATGTTTTTACTCTTAGCTAGGTCTAGTATTTTCCTATAGTTCACATGTCCTAGTCTGTGATGTAACAACTTGGGATCAATGAGTTTAGAACTCACATGGTTAATGCTATCGTTATTCAGGCTAAGTCTATACATTCCGTTGATCATATACGCACACCCAAAATAATGTGAATTGACCATTAAGGTCATTCTACCGTTTTGAGTAGTGAAGGTCATCCCAGCCTTATCTAATAAGCTTATGAAAATCAGATTTTTAGTTATGCAAAGAACTACTTTAACATTTTTTTAAAACAAAGATTTACCTGAAAAGAGGACCAGCTCAGCTGTCCCGGCATGAGTGACAACGGTCTCTCCTCCATTGCAATCTTCCACTTTCTCCTGGACTGCCACGACCTCAGAGAGAAGACCTCTGTCATTGGTGACGTGACAGGTAGCACCACTGTCCAGCCACCACTCAGAAGACGCACTGCGGTGACTACTCCCAATCATAGCCACGAAGGACTTAGGATCAGAGTTGTCGACCACCATGTCCGCCACATTTTGTGGGGCGTCCTCCTTTTGCTTCTTCGGACCCCTGCATTCAGCGGCCCAGTGACCCCATTTGTCGTAGTTATGACACTTGCCCTTCTTCCTTTTGAGAGAAGGCTTTTTGACTGCCAACGGTGCTGAAGTATCACCCTTAGGTGCCTGGGGCTTCCGAGAAGGTTTACTAGGACGTGAAACGAAGTTGACAGCCTGTGAGGGCTGCGCAACCTGCTCCAAGTTTTTCCCAGCAATGTTTTGGTCTTCAATATGGATGAACCTTTTGAGTTCGTCCAAACTGATCTTCTCTTTCAGTCGGTGCATTTCGGTCTTGAAAAAGAGCCACTCAGGAGGCAGCTTGCTCATAATCATGTACACAAAGAGGCTGTCGTCCATCTTCGAATGATCATCATCCAGCTTCTGACGAAGGTTGACCAGCTCCAAGAGTTGTGAAGTGATAGACACGTTCGCTTTGAATCTGAAGTTGAAGAACTTCTCTCCAATGAGCGACTTCGACAATCCTTCCTCCTTTTGGAAATGCGCATTCAGCCAATCCCATATTTCCTTTGCAGATTTGTACGCGTGGTAGGTCAACGCGAGCCGGGGATTCAGAGAATTCAACAGGTAATCCCTGCAGAAATCTTCATCTTTGTTCCACTGGTACTCGTCCACGTCCTCGACGGTGGAGGCAAAATCGCCCTGAACAGTATAGAAGATCTTGCGTTCCTTCATTCCTAGTTGGACTTGAATTTTCCAACTGAGAAAGTCGGAGGCGTCGAACGATTGCAATTTTATGGTGTCGAGCGCGCTTTTCTTTGACATCGTACTAGATTTAAACAAAAAAATAAAGCGCTAGAACGAGGTCACCTGAGCCGTGGAAAGACGCCAAAAAATCTTCGGATCCAATCCAAGAAAGTTTTGCTTGCTCCTCCAAGCAGCAACTGCACAGCTGGAGGAACACAACTCCACTAGATCTGAAAGAAATACCACTGGATCTCTGCAGGCTGAATCCACAGGAACACAACTTCCACTGGATCTCTTTGAGTTGATCGATAGTAAAGCAACCGGACATGCATCAAAGTAGCAAAGTTCTGCTAGATGATTTGGAAATTCCAGCGGCCGACAGATCTAGCTAGACAACGACTATCTTCCAGCGATCGGCAAGAGGCAGCCGGATCTATGCAGGAGGCGGCCGGATCGGCGCAGGAGGCGGCAGGATTCTGCAAGCGGCGATCTCCTCCAAACAGTCCAAGAAGGTGCGGCAACCAGCAACGCCGTTTTTTTTCGATTGAGGACGACAGAAAGGACCCGATTTGGAAAGGAACTGGATCCGACGAGACCGGGACTGGATGTCTTGATCTTCCTTCTCGATCAGCGACAGGAACAGGCGGAAAACTTCCGCAGCAGATCGGCAGCAAGGCGGATCTGATCGGCGACGGGTTGCAGGAATTGCGATCTCCCGGCGGTAGAGGAAAGCAAGTACGACGGAAAACCCCTTTCCTTCTTCCTTGCGATCCGACGACGAAAACAACAGGGTTCACGATCTTACACCTTCAGATCCGGCGACGGGGAGAAATCCCGAACAAACTTCAGCGGAAAAATCGCGAAGGGCTGCTGCGAGAAGATCGCTGATCGGGAGAAATTCACGAACGGCGATGCTTTTCGATTCCTTCTTCTCAATCTGTTTCACGAACCGAGAGAGCGGCGGCGACAAGAAGATTTCCGATCGGCTTCCTTCTACCTTGCGATCCGGCGGTGGAAGAGGAAAATCGCGAATGATGAGCGCCGGCGGAATCGTATTGGGAGCGGACGGATGCGAGAGTGGACAGCGGAGCGAAACCCTAAACGGTATCTTGAGAATGTAGAAGAGGGTTTGCTCAAGGCTCAAGATAGTCCACATAACCCTATCAAGTTTGGAATAGGGATTATATAGTATCTCCAGCGTAGAGCCAAGCTCTAGAGCGACACGAACCCAATAACCCGTTCCGAGTCGGACCCGACACGAGCGGACATAAAACTCAATATTACTAACAAAGAATTCCTCTTCCAGCACATCACCAGCTTGTCTTTTTATTAGAGAATTGTTATTCACACTCCATAAATAAATATTCATATCAGAATAATACAAATTTTAGTATTTTTTCTTCTAAACCTATCTGATATTTGTACCCAATACAAATATTGTTTCTGTTTCTCTCAAACTGTAAACTCCCGCAACCGAACCTTCAACTCCCCTCTCGCGGTCTCTCGCCGACGGTCCGATAATATCTCGCCGATCGTGGCACCCTCTATTCTGTCGCGCCTTCCGCCCATCTCCTCGCCATCGGTCAACCTATAAATAGTTTGTTTTAGCTCATATGTGTATGTTCTAACGTAACAACAGAGTAGGCTAAGTCCAATAATAACTCACCCCCAAGTGCATGAGTTAGAAGCCGAAGACACATGATACTGGTTGGCGCGGCAACGACGATGGTGGTTTGCGGCGGTGGCGGTTTCGGTGCAGCGTCAACAATGTCGGTTTGCGGCGACGACGGTTTTTCGGCGACGACGATGACGGTTTGCGGCGGCGGAGGTTTCAGTGCAGCGTCGACTATGGCGATTTGCGGCGACAACGATGGCGGTTTGCTGCGGAGGCGGTTTCGGTGCAGCGTCGGCGATGACAGTTTGCGGTGACGACGATGGCGGTTTGTGGCGACGGCGGTTTCGGTACAGCGTCGGCGATGACGGTTTGCGCCGACGGCGATGACGGTTTGCGACGATGACGGTTTGCGGGGACGACGATGACGGTTTGCGGGGACGATGATGGTGGTTGGCGCGGCGGCGGCGGCGTTGATGCCTGTTGGCGAGCCGACGGTGAAGGCGGTTTGGGGTGACGACGATCTTGGTTACGTCGGGGAAGGTTTGGATATCTGCACTTCATGCATAGTGTGCGAGCACGACTAACGCCTCTCATGAGACCTCATCTTTTGAAACCGAAAACTCGGTCTCTGTGAAGTTCACCCTTGGGGAAGTGGTGATCACACACCTACTTCTCTCTCGCGAGCCAGATGACTAAGGAAAAAGAATAAAGTGACAGACCCAAGGGCTCGGCGTGGAGGTCCCACCACACACCCGGAATGTAACACCTCTGTCCATCACATGAAATATAATAGAGGGTTCGTCCGGGGCCCCACACCATATTTCACAAACAGGCGACGAGATTACATGTTAATATCACAGACTACTCGAATCCTAACTCAAAGAATTATACCGGAAGCTTTAAGATTACTTGAACTCAAACTCATTTGAATGTCCACAGTATATAAACTACCATTTATATATAACACATGAATGTCAATTACAAATACTCAAAAGTTATGGTCTTAATGCCTTACAGTTACATTTCACCAGTGTGAATTATAAATATCGGCACGTAGGCTGACCACACATGTAAAACAGTAAAATTTCTTCATTCGGCCTTTGAGGGCCAGCATAGCAGCAACAAGGGCTTTAGCCCGTTGCTCAAATCGTCAAATCTAAACTAGTCTGACGCTGGTCGGCTTCCCCTTATCCGTTCGGCTCACTGGCCTTTAGGGGCTCGCAGCTCACAGAGTAGCCTCACAGTCTCCCAGAGACAGACTTTAACATCAAAATGGTATTTGTAAGCTATCGCCAGCGTCAGTCACTGTCGCCAGACGTTAACCACAGAATTCACTTGCTGTACCAAACCCAGCCAAAAACCTTGCAGTAACCTGCAGTGCCAGAAACACTCGACTTTCACAGCATAAATAGCTCACCAAGAGCTATCGCCGATGGCGATACTCACTGTCTCCCGTCGACATCCAACAGTCGTTCAAACTGCGGTTTTTCATGGGTATTTTCCTAGAGTGTAGCTCCAATATTTCCTGCTACTTCCAGTTCACAGGTACAACTCCGTAGATCCCGTAAATTACTCGTTTATTCTCGGAGTCTTCTCCGATATGCAAAATGAACATCATCAATCCAGACCAACCTGTACAGATGAGTTTCACACAACATGCCTATTTCGTACTACACATTTCCGGATCTATATGCAAGACTCACTGGGGATTTCATGAATCGACCCAAAGAATTCTCCACCTTTTGGTAGGGAATTCTATGCATATGTCAAAAGGACTTCACATGTCCAAGAAGGAAGATCGTGACCATTGTAGTCTTCCTCGGATCCATGACCTTGATCTTTGAGCCAGATGGATTTGATTGTCACAACTTCCGCTCCACGGATCTAACGTCGATTCGCGATTCCAATCACAAGCACGTCTTGGATCGATTCTCCTCTTGAGCACCTGGGCTTTTCCTCCTCTTCCCTCTCCAGAACTAAGCAAGGGAGTGTGTGTGAGAGAATGAGAATAAAATCTCAAGTCCAACCTTTATCTGAAAGCTACCGCCGCGCGGTATCAAAAGCGGCAACCATAACGACCTAGGGAGTACCCCTAGCGCCGCCCGGCCCACCAGCAGCCCATGAAGGACACATGACACCACGGTGGTACAGCCGGAATCTACAAGGCCTGCAGGTCGTACACCCCAAAGCATCTCAGGCATGTTTATCAGCACGGTGCAATTTTGCCACGGGGTCTCGAACCCGCAACCTTGATAAGAAGCCTTTAATACCACTCCTCAGTTGGTGATGAGGAGTGGTATTAAAGGCTTCTTATCAAGGTTGCAGGTTCGAGACCCCGTGGCAACAATGCACCGTGCTGATAAACAGACCAGAGATGCTTTGGGGTGTACGACCTGCAGGCCTTGTAGATTCCTGTTGTACCACCGTGGTGCCATGAGTCCTCCATGGGCCGCCGGTGGGCCGGGCGGCGCTAGGGGTCCTCCCTAGATCGTTACAGTAACCGCTTTGACCAGTCGTCGCAGCAAGAGCTATCGCCCCGCGATAACTCTCTCGCTCCGCGGTAGGTCGGTTTCTCGAGAAATCCTCCTCGATACTCTCCGAGAGGCTAGCGCGGCACGCTAACAAATATCGCCTGGCGATAGATCGGTTTCTCGAGAAATCCTTCTCGACACTCGTCGAGAGGCTAGCGCGACACGCTAACGACTATCGCCTGAAGGTAACAACATAAGTCCTTGGTCATTTAATTCACAGAGTTATCGTCGGCGATAAGTATATTGTCGCGTGATAACCTCCAATGACCCCTTTTACTTTTTGGGGTGTTACACGGAAGATCTTAGAGTGCTTCATCTCCCTAGACAAATGCCGAGCTAAGGATATCTCAGAAAGCGCAAGAAGACTGGGGCACAAGTAAGCATGCCTTCTGAGGTACCCCCTTGGGGTCTATTTATAGATTTCTGAAAACGGCCTGCAAATAGCCAACCTCCGCTGTTTCGAACAAATATGTGCAGCCCAATTGAGTTTGCCAACAACGTTACTCCGCTGTTCTAGAGGACTATAAGCAGACCAGCGGAGGTAAATTGGTAAAAACACATCACAAGAGACTAGACGAGTGACCCTCTAGAACCTCCACTCGTCGGGGGCGGCGAGTGCTCAATGGAGCTGGCACTCGCCGCCTCTATCTCCCCTGGGCGATTGCGGGCCCGACCTTCCTCACTCGCTCGCTGTCTACCGAGATTCCTGTGGCGTGTGCGAGCCGGCCTGCTCCACTCGTCCGCTGCTCCCCGATCCCCTGGGGCTAGTGCGAGCCGACCTGCTCCACTCGCCCCTCAGACGGTCCACCCCACTTTGGCGAGCCGGTCTGCTGGACTTTGGCCGATCTGGATCCTGTCGACCACTACTCGCCGGTTATGGGGTTGAACATCATCATTTTCTCAATGTTATTATGTGTGGGTACAAATATCAATTATGGGTACAAATATCCAATTCTGGTACAAATATCAATGAGTTACAAATATCCATTTGTGGGTTACCAATAACAATTCCCTTTTATAATTTCTGCTGCGGTATTAGCTCTTCTTCGCCACTCCAATAAATCAAGCAATCCAGTATTTCAACGTCTGAACAACTGGATCACTTACAGTTGTTCTCTTAGGGACCGTTCGTTTCACAGACATTGATATTGAAGTATTGACTTTGAGAATATGAATGTCAATTCTCCTGTTCGGACCAACAGTTTTAAACTGGAATTGGCTTTCTGATGGAAAGTCGTCGATATTCATCGTAACCTAAAAACTCATAGATCCAATATCTATCTCCAGTGATAGATATTGAGATCACCGATTCTCCAAAAGGAGAGTATTTTTTCGGCCTGAACGTGATTTTTTTTGGTCGGACGTAATTTTTTGTCAGGATGCAATTTTTTTGCCCGAACGTGCTTTATTCGCATGTGCTCGATTTTTTCGTCCAGATGCAATTTTTTTGGCCTTGACGCGTTCTTTTTCGCCCGGATGAGTTTTTTTTCGCGTGTATGCAAATTTTTTGCTCAGACGTGTTTATTTTTGTCGTGGCCGAATTATTCGTCCGGATGCAATTTTTCGCCCAAACAAGATTTTTTTTGTCAAAACATAAACTTTTCTCTCAGACGCAATTTTTCTGCCCGGGCGTGATTTTTTTGCCCGTAACTCGTTTTTTCGCCCAGACGCGATTTTTTTCCCCCGGAAGTGATTTTTTTTCCACGGACGCGATTATTTCGCTTGAACGCGATTTTCTATTATGGACGCAATTTTTTCGCTTAAAGTGATTTTTCGCCCGAACGTGATTTTTTGGGCTTAACACAATTTTTTTTCGCCCTGACGCATTTTTTTCGCCCAGACGCGATTTTTTCACTCGTACGCGTTTTTTCGCCCCAATGCATTTTTCGCTCTGATGCATTTTTTTTGACCGGACGCATTTTTTCGCACGAACGTGATTTTTCGCCCGAACGTGATTTCTTCTCCTACACGTGATTTTTTCGCTTGGACGCGACTTTTTCGCCCGAAAACGACTATTTTGCCCGGAAGTGACTTTTTCGCCCGGACACGATTTTTTTGCACCCGCTATTTATTCGCCCGGACGTGATTTTTTCGTCCGGACGTGATTTTTTCGCTCAGACGTGATTTTTTAGCCCGGACGCAATTTTTTCACCCGGACATGATTTTTCTCCTCCGACACGAACTTTCCACCCGGACGCTATTTTTCCACCCGGACGTGATTTTTACGCCTGAACGTTTTTTCGCCCAAATGCGATATTTTTTCTCTCCGGGGGAAAAATTGCGTTCAGGTGAAAATATCGCGATCGAGCGAAAAATTTTCATCCGGTCGAAAAATTCGCGTCCTAGTGAAAGATTCACTTTTAGGCATAAAAAATCATATCCGAGCGAAAAATTTGCGTTCGGGCAAAAAAGTCGTGTAAGAACGAAAAAATCGCGCCCGGGTGAAAAAGCATGTTCGGGCTAAAAATCCACGCCCGAGAAAAAAATTCGAGTCCGGGGGATATAAACCCGTCCGAGCGAAAAAATTGCGTCCGGAAAAAAAATCACGTCCAGGCAAAAATTTTACGGCCGGGTGAAGAATTCACGTATGGTGTAAAATTTCGTGTTCTGCCGAAAAATTGAGTTCAGGCGAAATATCGCGTCCGAGTGAAAAAATCGAGTCCGGGCGAAAATTTCGCGTCCGGGAAGAAAAAATTGAGTCATGTCAAAATTATCCCGTCTTACGAAAAAATTGCATCTTGATGAAAAAATCGCATCCGGGCAAAAAAGACGCGTCCGGGTAAAAAAATCGCATCTAACCCAAAAAATCACGTCCGGACAAAAAAACTGCGGTCGCGCGAAAACATTGTTCCCGGGATAAAAAAAGTTTCGTTCGGGCAAAAAAATCGTGTCCGGTCAAAAATTTTGCTTCCAAGCAAAAAATCGCATCTGGGCAAAAAATGCCTCCGGTGAAAAAATTGCGACCGGTCGAAAAATTTGTGTCTACATGAAATTTCACGTTCGGGCCGAAAAAAATCGAGTTCTGGCGAAATTGACGTAAAAATCGCTCAAGGGAGAAAAAATCACGTCCGGGTGAAAATTTCATGTCCGGGCAAAAATGTCGCGCTCAGGCCGCAAAAATCGAGGTTGGGCGAAGAAATTGTGTCATGACAAAAAAATCGCGTACGTGCGAAAAAATCGCGGTGAGACGAACAATGCGCGTTTGTGATTTTTAATTGTGATTATTAAAAGCATTGATCAATGTCAATTACTATGACAGAAAGTCTTCCTGCAAACGAACATTAAAAAGTGATCAATGCCAATTTCTATGACAAAAAGTCATCATGCCGCCAAACAAAAGAATTAGATTTAAATCAAATGTCATTTGTCATGTGTATTGATATTGGATTGAAAGTCAATACTTTATTATCAATGTCGTCGAAACGAACAGACTCTTATTGTTATGTTCTCGCCACAATTAGTGTTGAAGTAAGCTCATTTAGGTAGCCGAGAAGGAGCACAAAAAGGAGCCAAGGACACTCGTGATATTGTGAGGTGGACAAGTCCATGATAGTTGGTATCAATGCTAAGGCCGCACAGATCAGAATTTGAGCATGTGTACAACGTTGTGTACGTGATAGGTGATAGCGTGCCCGGGTCAATTTTTTGCAATTTTCGCATGATGCCCACTCTAACTAATTGATTCCACCATTATTCGCCTTCTGTGCCCCCACAAGAGTTGCAACTTTATGAAAGATAGTTTTCATTTTCAAGACGAGTAGACGATGCCTATGTAAAATCCCACTTTTCAATTGAATCATTTAGGAGTCTAATTTGTTCAGTTCACACTTGTTGAATGGTCTAGTCAAGTCGAAGCAACTCATTGCTTTAATATTGAAGGAGTTTTTACTAATGATTCCCAAGCAAAACCGGATGGACTTCTACGGGAATGCTCAAGTATATGATCCGACAACACGAGTCGTGCCCACTTGAAGGGTTCAAAGTAACCCAAAAAGGGGGACAAAATCAAGCACGCAAGGGCCCCTTGCACGGCCTGCGCACGCGCACACACACGTGCGTCTGCGGCTAGTGCGCGCGCTAACACGACCTAAATAAGACCCCTCCCCCCCCCCCTCCCCTAGGATTTCCCTATAAATAGGATCCCAAGGGTACGAGGTGAGACACTTTTGAATCTCACCGAGATCTCAGACTCTTGTCTTGGACACTAGCTTAACATGTGAACCCCTTTTCTCATAGACCAAGTCGCGACCTAGCGACTATCCCCCTTTAGTCGACATGACTTAGTTATCAGCTAGTCTCCCCCGTACCCTTCTCGACCATCTTTGGTTGTGGAGGGGTTGCTTCTTCTAAGCATCTGGGTACGTGGTGAGACCTCCCTGCCGCAGCGCCTGAGGTTCTGTTTGTTTGGTGGCTTCCGTGCTCAAGCCCACTAGTCTTCGAGTCTACCCGTTGAGTCGGTGACCTTAGGTTGCCTTGATCCGATTTTTGGAGTAGAGAATTTTCTCGGCTTCAACACTTGGTGCGGTAAGCGTGGATCGCAGTCAAGGAGGTAAAGCTTCGCTGGTAGGCGAGATGATGAGTGCAGGCGAGAAAGGCGAGTTAGTTGGCAATTCGGCGGGAGTTGGTAATTCGGCGCGAGGAGGCGAGTATGTGACTATAGCTGCGTTCGAGGAGTTTGCGAGGAGGATAGGGAGGACCGTCCTCGCCGGGTTTTCTCATCGCTCTGATATCACGGCGACCTCACCCCATCGCGTGACACCGTCAAATGAGGAAGCATCGCCAAGGCGATCTGGGAAGGAACCCGCTTGGTAGAGAGAGGAGCGACCGATGCAGTCGCGACACTACCCGACGAGCAGCCAAGGGATCAAGTTCCTGGATCCGAAACAGTTGGCGAGGTACCATGATACTCGTCAGTGGAGCGAATATGATGGTACCAGCGAGGATGAAACTCGTCACCGCCAGGGAGGGGGAGCCCCTTCTATGATGAGATTCTCACAACCACAGTTCTCAAGGGCTTCCGAGAACCAGTCCTCACTTCAACTCTGACAGAGATGACCCGGTCAGGCATCTCTAGTGGTTTGAGGATGTGGTGTCCATCCGCAACATGTTAGACGCCTTCAAGTGCATGTTCTTCTCGATCAGCTTCAAGGGGAATGCAAGAGACTGGTTTCACCAGTTGCCAGCCGGTTCCGTCTACTGCTTCTCGGATCTACATCGGGGACTTATGACAAGGTTCGCGACGTTCAAGAAAAGGAAGAAGGAGGCAACTGCTCTCTTCAAGATTGTTCAGGGGCAGCACGAGAGTCTTGGCCACTACATCGATCGTTTCCAGGAGGAGATATAAGAGGTGGAGGAGGTGGATAGCTTCACTATGATGCTGGCCCTAAAGTTCGGTTTGAAGTAGGGTCTCTTCAGCATGGAGATGGGGTCCAAACCACCGAGGTCCTTCGAGTAGATGGTGGAGAGGGCGAATACGTTCGTCCAAGGGGATGAGAAGAACAAGGACTTTCTAGCGCGGCTGGATGGAGATGAGCCTTTAGGAAGGGGAAGAGTAGGACCTTCGGAGGTGAGAGCCGAAAGGCTGACAGAGAGGCAGGTGGAGAGAAGAAGGGAGGAGCCAAGGAGAAGAGAGGAGCAGAGGAAGATGGAAGAGCCCAGGAGGGCATAAGAGCGGAGGAGGCAGGAGAGGCCTTGGAGATAGGAAGAGAGGAGGCTCGTGGAGGCTCGGGAGAGAAGATGAGAAGAGAGGCGTTTCTAGCACCCTGCGAATTGACCTCAGTGGAGGCAGCCTGCTAGGCCGCGGTTCCAGCAACAGGAGAGGAATGACCGCCGACATGGTGGAGGTCGAGGAGAAGGAAGAGGAGAGGCGATGACCATTGTCCGTCAGGGCCATAAGCATCGCAGGCAGGAGGCGCGAAGGGTGAAGCGCCGGGAGACATAGATTCCCTTCTACTGCGACATACATCGGGTAGAGGGGCATGAGACTTTGGATTGCCCAGAGTTTTGAGAAGCGCGGAGGAGGCTGGAAGCTGGGATAGCAGAGTGGGAGCAACCAAGGCAGGAGGTGCCAGCAGGGCCGGTAGCGTTCCAAGCTCCGGTAAGGAGGAGGAACGAGGACCGGGTCAACCAAGGAGGTCGCGGAGAGGTGATCCATGACCCAGGAGGTGGGCATGTTGGAGTGATCAACGGCGGGGCCGGACTCGGAGCTTCCCGCAAGAAGAGTCTCCATCAAATCTATCGGAAGAGCGTCGCCTCTCAGAGCGTTGCCTCGACCTCTCAGGTTCCACCGTCGTTAGATGAGATCACCTTCTACAAGGAATACATGCTAGGGAATGACAACCCTTTCCATGATGCCCTAGTCATCCAAACTGTCATCGAGGACTTCACGGTCGACCGAATCCTTATCGACAACGGGAGTTTGGTGAACGTGATCTTCAAGAGAACCTTCGTCGGGCTTCAGGTGGAAGCATTCAGAGTCCAAGCTGCGGACTAATAAAAAAATGGTTAACATATATTTGTTCGTCCCGACGAGATCTACAACTTTCATGTTGATCACTTTTCGATTCGAGGCCATCTTAAACCTCTATTTTCATTTTCCGCGCACCCGCACTTAAATTGTCCGCCTACTTCCTGTTTAGACTATATATATAAATATATGTATATATTCATATACTTAAGGATAAGTAGAACAACTTCATCTTCTTCTTGACCGAACCAGAGAGCGAGAGTGACGGCGAGGGTTCTAAGTCGTGAAGCTTCGGATCGCCGCCGTCGGAGCTACGGTGCTCGGAATCGCAAATCGAACATAGATCCGGAAAGCTCTCGCCGAGATCTTCGCGTTCGTGGTAAGTATTTCTCGTTTCGTGTCAGTTTTTCACCACTATTGTTTTGTGGTGTGATAGTCTTTCACCTACAATAAAATAGATTAGCTATTCTTGACACATGTTACCTTGAGTGCTTGTTTATTTACAAAATTAAAACTGTAAATGTATGAGTATTCAGGTTGGTTTTTGTAACCTAAGGGATGATATCTTGTAGGTGGAATAATCCACTGATTAAATTGATTAATGAAAGATCTTGGTTGATCATAAGTTCTAGGAAAATTAAAGTTTCTATTAAAATGAACTGGGTTCAACGATTTCTGGTAAGTTCGTCGATATGAGTTCGATGAATGGGGATGAGTTCGTCGAACTCCACTCAGAGAATGAAAGTATTCATTCTCTGGGCCCCAATATCGTCGATCTCGGGTCGACGAACCATACTGGTTTCGTCGATCGTAGTTCAATAAATAATTATAATAAAAGTTTGTGTTCTTAGTTCGTTGACTTGAGTTCGACGAACTGTACACATTTTGTCGATCGGAGTTCGACGAAATCTGTTGAACATTGTTATGGTTAAGATTTTTCTTATTCTTTCTCTTTTTCTTATTCTTATGACTGATTTCAGTTGGTTGATTATCTTTATTTAGCTTTTGTTTACCCTTTTCTGAAACAAATTTTATAGGAATTGTTAAGATATTCTTCTGAATTAGTGAGGGTTGGCTTGATGAAGCACCTAAGCCCTCTTGTCATTTAGCATGACATTCACTGTGCTTGTGATGTCCATCAGCTTGATACTTCTCCCATTTAGGGATTCTTCAAGTTGCATTGCCTCAGCTAATTCAGTTTTTAATGAGATGATCTGTTGATTGGCTAAAGTTAATTCATTTTTTAACTTAATGTTTTCAGAAATGAGGTTTTCTTGATCAGTCAATTTTTCTCTAAGTATTTTAATTTCTTTTTCAGAGTTAATTAAATCAATACATAAAGATTTAAATTCAATTTTAAAATTATATGAATTGTAATTAAAAGAGGATAGTACCTGATCTGCCTCAGATTCACATGATTCTTCATTGTCTGATTGTTCAGCTTCAGACAGGTTGCTTGATGCATCAATGGCCATCAAGCAAATCTCATTTGCATTTGCTTCTTCTTCATCTTCACTGGAACTAGAAGATGAAGATTCTTCTTCAGTTTCACCCAATGTCTTAGCCACAAAGCCTTTCTCTTTTCTCTTATGCTTGCTGGAGGAAGGCTTGTTGTAGTACTACTTCCTGGTTTCTTTTTCTCTTCTTTAGTTGGAGTCCTGTCATACCTTGGCTTGTCATCTTGCCTAGATGACTTTCTTCTGAAGTCCTTCTTTGTCATCTTGTAGAATCTCTTGGCTATGAGACTCAGAAGTTCTTCACTTGCTGTTGGAGCTTTTATTTCTTCTGAAGCTTTGAAGGCTATGTTTTGCTCCTTTCTAGTTGCTGAAGGAGTCTTCTGTTCTGTAGCTTCTCTTGTCTTTATTAGCTGCTCATAAGACTTGAGCTTTTCAAGAAGAGATTCAGTGAAAATCTCATTTAAACTTCTGGCCTCCTTGATTGGCCATATTCTAGAATCTCATGAGCTTGGGAAGCACATGAGGATTTTATCATTTACTTCTGTGAGAGTGATGTCCTTGTCTATATTCTTTAGCTCATTGATGATTGAGCTTAGTCTGTTGTGCATGTCACTGACAGACTCTGACTCATCTTTCTTAAAATTCTCATATTGTGAGATGAGAGTTAATCTCCTATCCTTTCTCTCATCTGCAGAACCAGCAACCATCTGGTTAAGTGAATCCTAGATAGCTTTGGAAGATTTGCACTCAGCTACTTTCTGGAATATGTCATCTGACATAGTCTGAGCTAAGATATTCATGGTCTTGGCATCTGCTATTTTGGCCTTCTTTTGAGCATCTGTCCACTCAGGTGGTGGAACAGCATGTGTGCTGGAAGTTGAAGTAGTTATAGCCACTGGAGCTGGTGGTCCTGTCAAAATAGAGTTGTATATATCTTCATCAATAGCATTAATATAAAGCCTAATTCTTGCCTTCTAGATGACAAACTTATTCAGGTTTCAAACTGGAGGTCTGGTGCTTGCAAAATCTTTGTTCTGTGCCTTGCTATGAAATAAACAGAAAAATAACTAAGGAAAAAGACTTTTTTTGCAGTCGATTTGTTGTCCCTCGTCCACTTCGAGGTTTGTTGGTCTTCATTTTACTCTTTTGCACCACTTGTACCTTGCTGCTGAGGTGTTCTTCTTTTGAATGCATCAGGTCCAGAGCAGTAGCATGTTTAGCTGACAGAGTTGTGCTTCTGGTGCTACGAGTTGCTGCGGCCGTTTGTTTCCACCTCAAAGTGTTGAGGTAGTTGTTTTGTTAGACATGACTGTTTCTCTATGGGTTCGTGTCAGTTGTTGACGCCCATAGTCTTAGACTTCTTATGACAGTTTACTTATTACTTTTACTGTTGTTACTTATTGTTTGTTTATACTTGTTCTCTGAGAAGGTTTTATGTTAAGATGTATATAGTTACTTTTAAGAATACAAAGTTGCATACTGAAATGTTTGCATGACATAACTTTTAAACTATAAAACACACTACTTTAAAGCGTTATAGAAAATCTCTTTTATTTATACTAAATTTAGAAGTCATATCTCATTGCATTTTATGTTATGTGCTCGTTCTCATATAAGTTAATAAACAAATCAAGCTTAGTATTTCCCACTGCGTAAATCTATATTTTCTCACCTATGGACTAGTTGTTCCACCCGACCGAGGGACACGTTCAGTAAACTCAAAAAACTTATATGTATTTTTAAACTTAATTTCATAAGTCTTTTACATAAAGTAATGTGAGGACTTGGTTGCCTGAATGTCTACAGTTGTCTCCTGCACGGCGTGGCATCACGACCCTTATTTTCTCTTACTCTGACGTATTATTTAAATACAAAGAAAATGTGGGTTTTGATAGTTGGTATCAGAGGGAGGTTTTGCAAGAGGGTTGGTTGGTTTGACAAGCCAGTCGAACAACTTTCCCTTAAGCAAAACTCTAATCGTATCAGTTCATTGCATACACACACCGATATGTCATCAGTAGATCATGATGGAAGCATGAACACTACACTCATAGCATGATAAGAAGTATACAAGACATATTATGTAGTATGAGATGCATAATATGTGTTCGTATACTGATCCACCATAGGTGACAACATGTGACGGTTATGTAGCATGTGATGCATAACCATCATCACATGGATGCTCATTAGCACGTTTTACTTTTTCGTTACATACAATATTATGTAGTATGGGATGCATAACATTGTATGTGTACGCCGCTCATAACATGCACTAAGGCATTTTTAGAATGCATATCACTGCATACATAACATATCATCGTATAAGCACACGTGTCAAGTTAAAGATATGCATGATGACATATGTACACACATGATTTGAAATGGAAGTTAACATTCATGCATTCATATTATAAGCACAAGTTTGAAGCATAACATCATTTCATTAATTTCCCAGAGCAAGGTAACAACAAGAGCAAGTATCTATTCGTTCCTGATTTGATTTGAGTCTGGTTGTTTCTTGTCTGATCTGGGTTAGGATATTTGTGTTTACTAGCTTAGGTGTCTTAAGCTAGGTCCTTGATAAGTCGTTTGTTCGTATATGTAGAATATGACCCCGAAATAGTTTGGCTAAGGGAATATCTTCCCAGTTTGTGATGTCTTAGGCAAGGTTTTGACTAGATACCCGTTTGTTTTGTAGAAATGTCGGCTAAGCGTGTTGCGACGAGGTCAACTACCCAGTCGGAGGGTGAGTATTCTGGTGCCTAGAGTGAACCAGTGATTGAAGGACTACGACAGAGTAATGAGGCCCTGACAAGACAGATGGTGGACATGCAATCACAGATACAATCCTTGTTGGTTGTCGTCGTCGGGCAGCAGACTAGAGCGCAGGACCATGCTGTGGGTCAAACTGTTCCTACTCCTCCTGCTCCTCTAGTTCCCCCAGTGGAACTGCCGCCAGAGATGAATTTCATTTCTCACTTCCAGCGACTAGGACCTCCTACATATGATGGTAGGGCAGACTTCATAACGTTGGATGACTGAATCATCACCATTGATGAAATGTTTTCTTATTCCGGCATTTCCTCCAATCAGAAGGTGATGATTGCGGCGTACCAGCTCAAAGAACTTGCGAAGAGTTGGTGGATTAGAGAAAAGGAGAACCTTACTGATGGGTACTCTTGGGATGCGTTCAAGAGTATGTTACAAAAAAGTTTTTGCCATCGATCGAGCAAGACCGTCTGATGAATAATTTTTTCCACCTAAATCAGAGGCAACTCACTGTTAGTGAGTACGAGATCGATTTTAGCAAGCTCAGTCGTTTCGCCCCAGATTTGGTAGCGTCCGAAGAAGGCAGAGTAAAACGCTTCCTGGGTGGTCTGAGGTATGACATCCAGCAGTTGGCTAGCGCGTACAAATCTGAGACCTTTGCAGAAGTAGTAGAGGCAGCCTTGAAGGTT
Organism: Platanthera guangdongensis; assembly: GCA_039583875.1. Taxonomy (NCBI): domain Eukaryota; kingdom Viridiplantae; phylum Streptophyta; class Magnoliopsida; order Asparagales; family Orchidaceae; genus Platanthera; species Platanthera guangdongensis. The sequence goes on along the minus strand of CM077166.1, from coordinate 1,540,843 downwards.
GAGGCGATAGATAATGCGAAGAATCGGGGATTGCATGCAAAGAAGGAAAAGATGAAATCTGATGATGGTGGAAGTACAAGGGCATCGGGCCCTACAACGAAGAACGATCGAATGGAAGCGTTCAGCTTCTATGGTAAGCCAGACCACCCTTTTGAAAAGTGCTTTAAGAGACTGGATGCACAGAAGCAGTCTCAGGTACACGCGATCCAGGATGCACCAAAGGGAGGCCCTGTCTATACTTATTGTCAGAAGAGTGGGCACGATGCGACTCGTTATCGCAAGAAGGCTGGAGCTTGTTTTCTCTGCGGCCAGAAAGGACACATGAGGGCTAATTGCCCACAAAGCCAGCCTGCGCTGCATGCAGTTCCGTTGCAGACTTTACTGCCGCCCCGCCTCATATGGACAAGGGAAAAGGAAAGTTGAATGTGCTGACCAAGGAGGAAGCCCAATCATCGGCTCAAGTGATCTCAGGTTAGTTTTCGACTCAGCTAGTAATCTCTTATGGTAGATTTATAATTTCTGCATTTTAGTTGTGAGTGCAATGTGTTTTGGTGAATTTAAGGTGAAGAATAAGTGGGCGCGTGTTCTGTTCGATTCGGGTGCTACTCACTCCTTTGTAGCAAGGAGTTTTGTAAACCGACATCGCTGGGTTCTCGACCAGTTAGACACTTCCCTGAATGTAAAATTCCCTTCAGGGGAGTTGGTGATGTCAAGTCAGGGTATCCTAAAATGCCCTATCTTCCTAGGTGGTTTTCTAGACTTTGCGGATATGGTGTTAGACTTGCAAGACTTCGACGTGATTTTGGGCATGGACTGGCTGTCTAGCTATGATGTCGTCATTCAGTGCAAGCACAAGCACTTGGATTTCAAATGAGACAAAGGCCAGCCCATGAGTTTGTATGGTTTGCCGTGTCAGGAATCTCCAATCATTTCTGTGGTACATGCTCGTAAATTTCTAGAGTCTGGATGCGATTCTTTCCTTATTAGGGTTTGTCGTGTCAGGAATCTCCAATCATTTCTGTGGTACATGCTCGTAAATTTCTAGAGTCTGGATGCGATTCTTTCCTTATTTTCGTTTCTGTTCTGTAAGCTGCACCTATTGTGCCTCGAGTTGAGGACATTTCTGTCGTGCTTGAGTTTTTGAATGTCTTTCCTGTTAGTCTTCCTGGACTTCCTCTTGAGAGGGAGGTGGAATTCGTTATAGACCTTGAGCCAGACACTCTCCCTATTACAAAAGCACCGCACCGCATGGCGCCGCATGAATTAGAGGAGCTGCATACTCAACTGGATGAGTTATTGCAGTGTGGTTTTATTAGACAGTTCTTCCCCCTAGAGTGCACCAGTCCTCTTCGTGAAGAAAAAGGATGGAACGATGAGGTTGTGCATAGATTATCGAGAACTGAACAAGGTGACTATCAAAAACAGATATTCGTTGCCTAGGATCGATGACTTGTTTGACCAGCTGCGGGGTAGTTCCGTGTTCTCGAAGATTGACCTCCGTTCGGGCTACCATCAGTTAAGAATCCGTGAGTCAGACGTTCCGCGAACTACTTTTCTTTCCCGATATGGTCACTTTGAATTTCTGGTAATGGCGTTTGGATCAACGAACGCACCGTCAGCTTTTATGGACATGATGAACAGGGTGTTCAAGGACTTTCTGGATAAGTTTGTGGTTGTATTCATTGACGATGTCCTGGTATATTCCAAAAATGCAGAAGAGCGCGCCTTGCACTTGTGTTTGGTCTTGGCTACTCTGAGGGAGCACAAGCTATATGCGAAGCTTAGCAAGTGCGAGTTCTGGTTGTCTCAGGTGTCATTCCTTGGGCACATTGTAAGCAAGGATGGTTTCTCAGTGGATCCCGCGAAGATAGACGCAGTCCTGGATTGGAAGAGACCTACATCGCCTAAGGAGATAAGGAGCCTCTTAGGGTTGGCAGGTTACTACAGAAGATTTGTGAAAGGATTCTCCTTGCTTTTTGCGCCATTGACCAGACTTATGCAAAAGAGCGCAGCTTTTGTTTGGAGTGATGCCTGTGAGGAAGCTTTTCAAGTGCTCAAGAGAAGACCGTGTTCTGCTCTAGTTTTGGCATTGCCGATGGAAGGAGTAGAGTATGTTGGTTATGTGGACGCCTAGCGAGTTGGACTCGGTTACATGTTGATGCAGGACAGCAAGGTGATTGTGTATGGGTCGAGACAACTGACGGTCCATGAAAGGAATTATCCTACACACGACTTGGAATTTACTGCCGTCATTTATGCCTTGAAGTTATGGAGACATCTTCTGTATGGAGTGTCATGCAAAATTTACACGGACCACAAAAGTTTGAAATATATCTTCACACAGAAGGAGCTGAATTTACGCCATCGTAGATGGTTAGAATATGTTGCGGACTATGAAGTCGATATCCTTTATCATCCCGGCAAGGCTAATATAGTAGAGGATGCCTTGAGCCGGAAGCCCACACATATCTTTAACCTCTCAGTTCAATCCCTTATAGAGAAGTTTTTGCTCATGGACATAACCATAGGGAATAACTCTTCACCGAGTAGCTTAGTGGTGGAAGAGCCTTCGTTGATTACTCTCACTAGGCTACATCAGAAAAACGATCCTGATTTGCAGCACCTCCACAGTAGGACTGAGAAAGGGTAATTACCTGACTTTTCAATTGATGACATTGGTACCCTAAAGTACTGTGATAGATATCGTATTCCCGCCGTTGGGGACATCCGAGCAAGAATATGCAGTGACGCGCATGGTTCAAGTGTTGCTTATCATCCTAGTTTCATGAAAATATACAGAGATTTGAAGCAGATTGTTTGGTGGTCAGGCATGAAGAACGACATTGCAAGATTTGTATCTGAATGTTATACCTGCCAGTATGTCAAAGCTGATCATAAAAGTTCGGGTGGTAAGTTAACTCCTGTAGACATACCAAGTTATAAATGAGAGAGTTTATCCATGGATTTCATAACCGGTTTGCCGAGATCTCCCCGAGGGCATGATGTAGTGTGGGTTATTGTGGACAGACTAACCAAGTGTGTCCACTTTGTGCCTTTCAAGATTGACTATTCGATGGAAAAGATAGCTGAGCTTTACTTGGACGAAGTTATCAGACTGCATGGTGTACCTACGAGTATTATGTCAGACCGAGATTCTCAGTTCATATCTCGTTTCTGGCAAAACTTGCAAGGAGCTCTAGGTACTGACCATAGGTATTCTACCGTCTATCATCCTTAGACAAATGGTCAGACGGAGAGAGTGAATCTGATCTTGGAGGATATGATTAGATGTTATATTCTGGATCATGGTGGGGCTTGAGATAAACGTCTCGGATTGATGGAGTGCGCTTACAATAACAGTTATCAGGAGAGTTTGGAGATGACGCCCTTTGAAGCCATATATGAGAGAGTTGTCGAACTCTCCTGTTTTGGGCTGAGGTTGGTGAGAAGCCTTTGCTCGGTCCGGAAGCTTTAGAAGATATGAGTATATCAGTGACGCATATTCGTGAAAAGTTGCGACTGGCTCAGGAGCGATATGAAAAGTATGCAAATCAGCATAGAGTTGATCTGGAATTTGCAGTTGGGGATATGGTATTTCTGAAGGTCTCTCCGATGTCAGGTGTTAAGAGATTTGGAAGGAACTATAAGCTAGGTCCCAGGTATGTGGGACCTTTGCAGATTCTGGAGCGCATCAGAGTTTCTGGCTATAGACTGGAATTGCCTGATTCTTTCCCTGGTGTTCACGACGTGTTTCACGTAAGCCAGTTGAGAAAGTGCGTTCATAGTTATCGACATGTCCTACACTCAGTACCCCAGTTGCAGCCTAATCTCTCGTATGTCGAAGAGACTGTCCGTATTCTGGAGACGCAAGATTGTGTGTTAAGAAAGAAGATAATTCTGATGGTTAAGGTTCTCTGGCGCAATCAGGACGCTAGAGGTGCAACTTGGAAATTGGAATCCGCAATGAGAGAATCTCATCCTCAGCTGTTCTCTTAGTCATCCCTGGTTAGTATTATTGTTTAATGAATTCTCCTATCATGTCTCTCCCTCTGCCCTCTTGTTTCGTTTTGTGTTCCAAGTTTCGGGACGAAACTTCCTTTTTGGAGGGGTCACTGTAACGCCCCTGATTTTCCGACAATTATTTAATCCTCTTGGTGACATCATAATGACGTAAGAGACGTTACATTAATGTGTAGTAATTATTTAATCCTCTTGGTGACATCATAATGATGTAAGGGGCGTTACATTAACGTGGAGTTGACGGCGTGTCGGCGTTAGTGCGTTTTCGCGTCTGTTCGGTCGGTGCGGCCAAATTCGTGAATCTTTGTCGAAAATGGAAACTTCACGTTAGTAAATTAAATTAATTAATTTTTGACATGCTCGTCAAGTTTCGACGCGATCCGAGCGATATTCGAGTATCGGCGAATTTCCAAAGTTTGTAAAATTTATGTTCGTCGTAGGTTTTGAAAATTTATATCTCAAGAACGGCTCGTCGGATTTTAGTTTTGTCTTCGTCGTTAGATTTGTAGCGCTGACATTCGCTTACGTTGTGAATTTCGTTCGAATTGGGGTACTTTTAGCCCCTATATCGTCATTTTATCCAGAAGTATGAGACAAAACTGATTTCTCGAGAAATGACATTATTTCTCGAGAAATCAATATTATTTTTCGAGAAATAATGTCATTTCTCGAGAAATAATGTCATTTCTCGAGAAAAAAGGTCATTTCTCCAGAAACAGTATTGTTTCTCGAGAAACAACATTGTTGATGTTTCTTGAGAAATGACATTGTTTCTCGAGACGGCATTGTTTCTCGAGAAACGGCATTGTTTCTCGAGAAACGGCATTGTTTCTCGAGAAACGGCATTGTTTCTCGAGAAACGGCTTTGTTTCTCGAGAAACGGCTTTGTTTCTCGAGAAACGGCTTTGTTTCTCGAGAAACAGATTTGTTTCTCGAGAAACATCAATATTGCTCGAGAAGGTCGTTCCTGCACTTTTCGTGAACGTTCAGGTGTCATTCTGAGAGTCAAAACGGCGTCAAATGAAAAGATGGTCAACATGAAATTTGTTTGTCTCGACGAGATCTACAACTTTCATGTTGAACGTTTTCCGATTTGAGGTCATCTTAAGCCTCTATTTTCATTTTCCGCGCACCTGCACTTAAATTGTCCGCCTTCTTCCTGTTTAGACAAATATATATATATATATAAATATAATATACGGGTTATCCTAAGGTGCGGACCGTACGGGTAAGGGAATTTGGGGGTTAAGATGGTCTTAAAATGAAAAGTGATCAATATAAAAGTTGTAGACCTCGGCGAGACGAACAACTTTCATGTTGACCACGTTTTAATTTGGAGCAGTTTTGGACCTCGATTTGGGCCCCGAAATCGGGGGCGGCAGAACGGTTTACTGTAGCACTTCCGCCGCCCCCGATTTTGGGGCCCAAATCTAGGTCCAAGACGGCTCCAAATCAACACGTGATCAACATGAAAGTTGTTCGTCTCGCCGAGATCTACAACTTTCATATTGATCACTTTTCGTTTTGAGACCATCTTGACCCCCAAATTCCCTTGCTCGTACGCCCGTACCTTTGGATTGCCCGCGCAGTATATGTCTCATATATATATATATATATATATATATATATATATATATATATATATATATATATATATATATATATGTGTGTGTGTGTGTGTGTGTGTGTGTGTGTGTATATATATTCATATTTAAGGATAAACAGAACAACTTCATCTTCTTCTTGACCGAACTAGAGAGCAAGAGTGATGGTGAGGGTTCTAAGTCGTGAAGCTTCGGATCGCCGCCGTCGGAGCTACGGTGCTCGGAATCGCAAACCGAGCATAGATCTGGAAAGCTCTCACCGAGATCTTCACGTTCGTGGTAAGTATTTATCATTTCGTGAAAGTTTTTCGTTAAGATTTTCGGCCCTAACTCCTCTTTTGGTCAAATCATTGTAGATTCCGCTTCTCCGCGCCTTCTTTTGGCTAGATCCACGACGTAGAGTAAATTGGAAGACCGATTGGAGTAGAAACTGAGGCAAGTAGTGTTCTTGCTCTCTTAACTCATTTCTTCCAATTTCTACTCCCTTTTTCTTGAATTTGATACGTTTAAATTTCCTAAAACTTTTATCCCTAAATTGCTTCGTAAATTTGGTAAAAATGTAGTCGCGTCATTTTAATTGTCGTGTCATTTTGATCGTTGTGTTATCTTGTGCGTCCTGTTATTTTTAATCGTCCCCTACCTTGTGTGACCCTTTGCAGTCTTTATCTATTAGTCCAAGTCATTTGTTAACCTCTTTGAAATCTCGTCGGGTAAGTCCTAGATGACAAGTGTCCTTTTGATGTATCAGTTTCATTAAGAGTCGATTTTTAGTTTATTGACCATTAGTCTATGTCGAATTAAAGGAACTCTACGTAGATAAATATGTAACTAAAGAAAACTCTGATGGTATGTGCGCGTTGGGGTTTCTCCCTCGGCACAGTGTCTTATGGCTGAGTCTGTGCGCGTTGTGGACCTTCATCCCCGACACATTACCTTAGTCGTTGGTCTGTGCCCGTTGGGATTTCTCCCTCGGCATGGTGCCTTTTGGCTGGAGTTTGTGCGCGTTGTGGACCTTTTTTCCCCGGCATAGTACTCTTTCCTGTTGAGCTGATCAGTCTCATTTTAAATGATGAATGACATGAATAATAAAGAAAGATGAATATATGAACTTCTAATGTTTGACACTCTGTTCTGTCTAGTTGTTGTGATTTAGCCTTTCTTGCCCAGCTAGATTTAATGTTTTTTTTTATATTGCTTTGCTACAGACTTTTGTTGCAGTCGATTTGTTGTCCCTCGTTCACTTCGGGATTTGTTGGTCTTCCTTTTGCCCTTTTGCACCACTTGTAACTTGCTCCTGAGGTGTTCTTCTTTTGAATGCCTCAGGTCCAGAGCAGTAGCAGGTTTAGCTGACAGAGTTATGCTTCTGGTGCTGTGAGAATTTGCGGTCGTTTGTTTCCACCTCAAAGTGTTGAGGTAGTTGTTTTGTTAGACATGACTGTTTCTCTATGAGTTCATGTCAGTGGTTGACGCTCATAGTCTTAGACTTCTTATGACAGTTTACTTATTACTTTTACTGCTGTTACTTATTGCTTGTTTATACTTGCTCTCTGGGAAGGTTTTATGTTAGGATGCATGTAGTTATTTTCAAGAATACAAAGTTGCATACTGAAATATTTCCATGACATAACTTTTAAACTGTAAAACACACTACTTTGAAGCGCTATAGAAAATCTCTTTTATTTATACTAAATTTAGAAGTCATATTTCATTGCATTTTATGATATGTGCTCGTTCTCATATAGGTTAATAAACGAATCAAGCTTAGTATTTCCCACTGCGTAAATCTATATTTTCTCACCTATGGACTAGTTGTTCCACCCGACCGAGGGACACGGTCAGTAAAGTCAAAGAACTTATATGTATTTTTAAACTAAATTTCATAAGTCTTTTACATAAAATAAATGTGAGGACTTGGTTGCCTGAATGTCTACAGTTGTCCCCTACACGGTGTGACATCACGATGCGTATTTTCTCTTACTCTGACGTATTATTTAAATACGGAGAAAATGCGGGCTGTGACAACTGCTCTCTCCGCTGTTGATGTTGTTATTGCCACCGCTGGAGCTAGAAGTCGAGGACGGGACCCGATCAAGCGAATTTGACTCCTCGGCGAGAATGAAGGGGATGAGGTCCATAATCGTCAAATGGTCGGCCTCCGCGCCGAGGAAGCCGTCCATCCTAATCTTGGCAAGGACGGCTTCCCTAAATGCTCGCGCTGTAACGCCCCCACTCGTCACACGACATATAACGGTGGGTCCGGCCGGGGCCCCACGCCATATGTCACAGACAAGCGACGGAATTACTTGTGAAAATCAAAATCTACTCGCATCCTAACTCAATCCATTCTAGCGCAGCATTTTACGTTAACATGAACTCAGCTCAGAGAATGTCCACTACTATATAAATGTCACATTTATATATCAAAATCAGGAATATATACAACTCACACACACTGGCCTTAAGGCCTTACAAGTTTCTCTTTTCACAAATACATTTTCGTACATCGGCACGCAGACCGGCCACACATGAAATCCAACCACGATTCGCACGGCCTTCAAGGGCCTTTAGCCTCAATCCTCCATTCCACTGAAGCAAATCAATTAAAGCATCAACACCTGCAATAGGCCACGCCCGTGTCACAGGGGACACGTCTGTGTCATCCCCTCTTACTCGAGTACTTTTCCACCTACTCGAGTGCATTTCGACCTACACGAGAGCTACTCGAGTATGGCGGGACACGCCCTGTGACACGCCCATATCATAGGCCGTGTACCCCCTTTCTCGAGTATTCGTTGACCTCAACTACTCGAGAGAAAATCGTCGACCGGGGGAGGACACGCCCTAGGTCACGCTCCCTGACACGCCCGTGTCACGAGCGTGTACCTCCCGAAAATTCGTCGAACACGTGCTCGACCACTCAACCGAAGCAGGACACGCCCTGGGACACGCCCGTGTCCCAGGCCGTGTCAACCAATATTATCCCGTTTCTCGGATTTGGGCTGTTACACGCGCTATCCCGCGACGGATAGCGTGCATCTCATCCTGATGCATCTTGATCTTCTTGCTCATCCCGTGTGGGGACGCCTCCTCATGTGGCTTAGGTGGGCGGGCACCGGAAGGACCCGAGCGACCTTTGATGGCCTCCAGGCGAGTTGCTAGCTCGACAGACCGGATTTGAGAAGTCTCCAGCTCTGTCTTGGCGTTGGCGAGTTCTAGCTCGAGATCGAAGAACTTTTTTGCCATCTCGATCTCGGTGGCCTGCGAGTATCAGTCAGCCATCAGTCAGAGAAATTATCAAGTACGGAGACAACTAGGTCGCATCGAGGAAGCGACTAACCTCGTAATCCTTCCAGCGGACGGATTCCATCCCCAGCTTACCTTCTGGGTGACGACCTTCAACGCCTCCCGCGTTTCGAGCAGCTTCCTCGCCGTATAGTGCCCCGGCTCGGCAACTCGCAGCATAGAGTAAGAAGTCTGATGGGCGAGCAGCTCCGGGCTCAGTTCCAGCATCGACTCGGCGTCGGCTCACCCATATAGGGCATGAAGGACGTCGAAGGCCTCTCCCTTGTCTTCCCAATCCTCCAACTAAGTGGGGAGGTTGGTGCTTAGCGACACCCGATGCTCGTCCGCAGACCAGGACACCAGCAGGCACACATAAGCATCTCTGCCCTCTCGCCCAAGGTTGAAGTTCGGGTGGCAGTAAGGCGCCCCGACCTCGGCGAGTGACTCCCTCTCATCGAACAGCTGTCGGGAAACCCTTGCGCACTTGCTCGCATGATTGGGGGACTTGGCTCTGCCCTTCCCCTTAGCGAGCTTGCTCTTGTAAGCACCACCTTCTCTGCCGACGAGCGGACAGACCGTGGGAGGCGGGATCTCCTTGACCTCGGCAGGGAGGTTCGAGGTCTCCTAGCGTGAGGACACAACTTCATTTGCCGAAGGCAGCGGATTCTGCGGGAGCTCGCGAGCCTCTGCAAATTGAAGAATAGTCAGCAATATTCGACCAGTTCGGCGACGTCTTGACGAGTATATCAGAATCTCGCGAGTTCATACCTTCACAGGGGTGGACCTCGTCAAGTACATTGACGTTGATGCGCCAATGGATGACGTCAAATCGGCGTCCGCGGAAATCTTCAACCAGCTTCTCGTGTGCGCTTTCCAAAATCGGTGGGAGGAAGGAGACGTCGGTGGGCTGATGCGGCCTTCCCAGCACGCCTTCGAAGACGTCATTGACGGTGACCAAGAACTCGCTCCATCGATGGACCTTGTTCGCCGTCCCAACTAACGTGCAGATGTGGCTGCTGAAGAAGATGCCCTCCTATGAGGTCGCGGCGAAGGCGAATACCTTCCAAAAGACGGAGAAGTCAAACGCGATCCTCTCTTCTCGAAGGAAGCAGAGAAAACCCATGATGATCGACACTCTATTGGGGTTAATCTGGGCGGGCACGATGCCGAAATATCGCAGGATTTGGCAATATTCGGGCCACAATGGAAGTCGCAGGCCGACTTCAAAGTTGCGAAGGGATAGTGCTGGATCCCTAGTTTGGATTTGGGCTAGGTTCACTATGAGGTTGTTGACCCTTCATGTATAGCCTAGGGTCATTTTGTTAGTTCTAAGGTGTAGGTCAGTCTGACTAGGTTAGTCAATCTTTGATCCAGCCCTCAGAAGAAATCAGAGATCCAGACTTAGAAGAATGACAGTCATTAAGAGTTCAGAGAATCAGTTCGAAGTTCTTTAAACTCAGCTCGATGATCGTCGATCGCATATCGACGAACTCGGAGTCCCTACTCTGAGTTGAGCTCGATGAACTTAGAGATCAGTTCGACGATCTTCCCTCTTCTCTCAAGTTCTCAGCTCGACGAACTTCTATCTCTGGTTGACAAACTTGGAGCCCAGCTTTGACAGTTTATTTTTCCAGATCAACTTTCTCTGATCTCAGCTCGATGAAGACGATTTCTTAGCTCGACGAAGACGATTTCTCAGCTCGACGAACTTGAAGTTCAGGTCGACGAAAACTGTTCTGAGCTCGATGATTTCTATCAGTTTGGCATTTTCTCTCAGTTTGTTTTTTAGTTTGGATTATTCTAAGACAGTAATTTTCTGATAATTAATGCTCATATTCTCATGAATATAGTCGTTGCTTGGCAACATTAATTATGAATTTCACAGAGTAATTACTTGACTTATTTATGGAGACAGTTAAGGAAATGCATTTAAGACTATTTCCAGCCGTTCAAGTCCCAAGATTCCAACATTAATTCAACGATAGAATTATAATTCAAATGCTATTTTTTTCTGGAAGGAATATAAAAGGATTGTTTTCAGAAGAACGCATAATAAGGAAGAGAAAAGACATAGAGATTTCATTGAGACACAACAGCTGATACAAGTCTTACAGAGAATCTCACAGAGCTCTTCATCATCAGCTTCAGAGCTTTTTAATGGACAATTATTCAATATCAGTCCAAAAAGCTTCTGAAGATCTTCTAAAGATTGAAGGCCTACGCCCGGTGCAAAGCTCTTATCTTCTTGAACCATTCAACTTCTCAGGGGGAGCTTTGACAATATCAAATCCACTAGTCTTCTCAGTTGTTTTTGAGAAAGAGAAGACGACATCAATTTTCTTTTTCCCACTGTGTACAGGGTTATAACTCACTTCAAAAGTTAACCCCTTGGTTGTTAAGTCTCCTGATCAAAAGACTTAGTTTGGTTTTTGTGCACCTGATCAAAAGCTCAAAAGGCTTGTTAGATCTCCCTTAAAAATAGATCTTGTGGTGATACGGCACCTGAGCAAAAACCTATGGTGGTAGGACACCTGATCAAAAACTTGTAGTGGATTCCTACCAGGGTGGTAGAAGAGTGAATGTACCCAAGTTTAGGGGAACCAGTATAAATTTCTTGTGTCGTTTGGTTGCTTGTTGTTATCTTATTGTTGTGTGCTGTGTTAGTTAACTTTTCTTTTCTGCACTTTCTTAAGATATATATATTACTATTTTTTAAATCCGCTATAAAAACCAATTAAGTTTTTAAAATACTCTATTCACCCCCCCCCCCCCCCCCTCTAGAGTTAAATAGATCTATCCCCTCAGGTGGTAAAGCTTTTACCATCCTTTAGATAGGACCAACCCACCTTCTATGTAGGTGTTTAGTCTCTCATTTCGGGCAAGGAGCCTGTCTGAGTATCCCTCTGGAAGATGTCGTTGTTTGAACTCTTCCAGGTCTCTCTCAAAGGCTGCGGATTTCTTGAAAACCGCTTCAGTGAAGTTGATGGCGTGAGCCTGTCGGCGAGCATTGGCGTCATATCCAACCATCCTTAGCGAGTTGAGAGTGCGAGAAAGGAAGTGCGAGTGGGGAGAGAAAGAAGAGGAAGACGCGAGCAAGGGCAGTTACTCGCGAGCAAAAGTCAAAAATCGCAACAACGTACTAAAGTCTCGTCTACCCCTTCTATTTATAGGCAAAGTCCAGGGGGGTGTATTTCCTGCTCGGGCGAGTATCCACCTAAGTCGCGTCCTAACCATTAGATCTATCCTAGACACGAGCCATATCTCGCACAAAGCTGTCAAGAAACTCGCAAGCTCGCCAGAACCTGCACAGAAACCACGACGTTGCATAACGAAGACAAAGCAAACGACAATCACAGAAAAGCTCGGCATAACCAACACGAGATAAAAACTCGCTTATTACAAATCAAATTGTCATTTACAAATCGCCAAATGCGAATTCAAATATCAAATGAGTTCCTAAGATCTAGGAGGCCGATCCGGAGGATGTGGATGTCGCCCATCCCATCCCATCTCGCGAGCTCGCCAGAAGTGCCTGGTGGCCACCGCGATCGTTTTGTCGCCTCGTCATAGCTGCTCCTCCATCCTCGCTAGTCATCATGCAGACCCCATGCTCGCGCGCATGCCGACTAATTCCTCGCCAAAGAGCTGGATGTGGTGGTCGGTCATCACCTAGCACCTCTCCACCTCTTGGATCATGTGGAAGTGAGCCTCGTAGGCTGCCAGGCTTTCCCGCAGCTCTTCCATCTTCTCCATCCTCACCTCCAGTGCCGAGATCCGGCGATAAGGTTCGCGGATGGCGAGCTGGTCGAACTTGGCCTCCAGCTCGATGTATGCTCGAGCAGCGGCGCGACGTTACTCGTCTCCAGGTAGCCCCAAGGCCTTGATGAAGGCACCGCCAGGAGTGTACGGGTGACCTGTCAAAATAAAGGAAAGTCGCCAAAACAGTTAGCAGTTGGCAGCAACAGTTAGACCGGATCAGCAATGGTGGAAGCTACCTTGCCGAGGACTGCGTGATCGTCGAGGAGAAGGGCTGAGGCGAGCTGGTTCTCGCAGGCCCGAGGACGAGCCGCAAGGACGCTCGGAGGGCTGCTCCTGTCCGCGACTTCCATGATCGTGACCTCCAGACCTCGGTGGGAAGTAGTCAGGTGCCGCCTTTCTGGATCCTGCATCGAGCTCTTATGTGCGTGCCGAGGAGCTGCGATCTCCGGGCAGAGTTCGAGGAGCAATTCACCGCTCGAAGGAAGAGGCGGCGGCAATGGAGTGCTCCCCGCTGGTCTTTGAGAGCTCGCTGAAGGAGGTGGCACTGCAGGCGCGCTCTTCGGCTTCTGCAGATTTGAAGATAGAGAGGGCGGCGACAACGCAGTGCTTGCCATCGACAAAGTGACTTTTTTAAAATAAACACCTACGCATATTCTGGTTTGAGTGAGCTACGAGGGGAAAAGCCTTGGATTGGAGTTCCTCCGGGCGATGTATTGTGATGAAAAAGAAGTCATTTATAGTAATAAATGAGATTAGGTTTTGTTTTATTATACCAGTCATTTGTATTCACTGTTTTAAATTTACTTCCTTCCTGTTATCCTCCATTTCCCCTCTTTATGGCTGTTTTTGGGAAAAATAATCACGACCCAAAAGATTATTTTTGGAGATGTAAGTGATAACTTCTTAAAAGAAGTTATCTATTTTCATTTTCTTTGGCATAAATGGTGAAAAATATGTTTTAATGTGTATGAAAAAATGATAAAATTTATATTTAACCTTTGTTTGATTAATTTGACCATTTTCCAATATTTTCTTGTCAGAATCATCGAAAAAATTCAATCCAAAAAGTAATGCTGAGCAGTTTTTCTGGCCTGGGAAAGTTGTTATAACAACTTATTTCAGTTGTTATAACAACTCGCAGAATTTCAAATATTGAATTTTTGAAAAAACTGTAGCGGTTAAAAAATGAAGGGAGACATCCCTTCAGATGGAGACACGAAATTAAAGAGGGGATTTTGGCTGGAAAGGAGCATCATTATTCATTCTTGGAAAGGAAAAAGAGAGGGACTTTGCTTTGGAGAAGAAGAGGAACTAAGGCGAAACTGGATCTCGGAGAAGGGTTGCTTGGACGTGAATTGAAGAGCATTTTCATGCACTATTTTGAATTCTTATCATCATGTGTTGTAAGATCTTTCCTATTTTGTGGTGTTCTTCCGCCATCATGAACTCAAATCTCTGAGTCTTGTATGTTGGTAATACCTTGTCTTGTTGTGTGATGTTATAATTTAACACTCTTTCATGTTTGCTTGGAAACTACTTTTACTGCATCTATGTTTTATTTTATGAGGAATGTTGGATTATTTTTCTTCTTCTAAATTGCGTGGCGAGATTCGAGAGAGGATTTACACTAATCTAGAGTTGAATACTTCATTCTACGCGGCGAGATTCGAGAGAGGAGTCGCGTGAATCTTTAACAAAATTCCATTTTTACACTACACTGCGAGATTCGAGAGAGTAGTGATGTAAGTGTAACATAGTTCTCAATATAATATAACGGAGAGAAAGAGATTTCCTCTTCATATTACCAACACTGATTTGTGCACTTTATATATACTTTTTCTTACCTAAGTTAGAGATAACTATGGGGATTAGATTGAACGGATTTCTGAGATTGAGAGATAAAGATTCTCACTTTCAAATCGTTGCAAAGTAGCAATCAAGTGAAGCATAAAGAATCCATTTAAAACTCATCGCAATAGGCTTGGGAAACCAAATTACAAGACTATCTCTCTTTATCGATTCAAATACCTTTCCGTTTCGTTAGAGTTGCGTAATCGTATTAGTGCCACATACTTCGTCTATTATGTAGTATTCGCTATAATTAATAATCTACTTGAATTTAAAGAAAAAGTCAAGCTAGTATTTGCAAGTTTTAAATTAGTTATTTCCCCGAGGGAACGATCTCTACTGACTTTGTATTACTTGAATCGGCACGTACACTTGCATTATTTTATATATACGTTACCGACGTATCAAGTTTTTGGCGCCGTTGCTGAGGAAAGGCAACTAATTTAGTGTTTAGTTTTTTGCATTATTAGTAAGCCCCGAGTAATTGGAGCTCAAGTTTTTGATTTGTTAATTTTACCTTTAGTTCTGTTTGGTGCATGTCCAGATATAGGAACACTGAATTACTACCTTTAAATTCAGAAAGAGAATGCACTTGTAGACATAACAGAAAAGTTTTGAGAACGCTTAGTATTATTCATCCTGAGATGGATAATAACGATCAAGACAACATGAATAATCATGAGGGTCAAGTGGACCACAATGGTCAAGATGATCAGAATAACTAACATGTTGTGCCACGAATGACGTGTCGCCACTATAATACACCATTGAGAGGAGGTCTGCACTTTAGCATAGCGCGACCCGCAATTACGGTAATAACTTTAAAATGGACCCGCTGATTATGCAACAAGTACAATATAATAAGTTTGGGGGTCTCGGTCATGAGGATGCGAATTCTCACTTACGGACTTTATTAGCAATCTGTGACATGTTTAAGTTTAATGGAGCATTTGAGGATGCAATTTTATTAAGGCTATTTCCATTTTCCTTAGAGGGAAGAGCTAAAGACTGGCTAGACTCATTGCCTAATGATTTCCTCACTACATGAGATCAATTGGTAGAGAAATTCCTGAATAAGTATTTCTCACCCTCTAAGACTGCAAAATTGATTAGGGATATAACAACTTTTATGCAAAATTATGGGGAGACCCTTTATGAGACTTGAGTGATTTAAAGAGTTATTAAGAAAGTGTCCACACCACGGGTTAGCCCAGCACCAATAAGTCTCATATTCTATAATGGACTGCAAATTGCAACCATGATTTTGATTGATGGAGCCGCAGACGGTTCCTTAATGAAGAAATATCCTAAAGATGCTTACGCAATTTTATAAGATCTCACTTCTAACAATTATCAAGCCTATGAACGACAAGGACATAACAATCTGGGTGGGGTACATCAAGTGGATCAAATTACATCATTAGCTGCGCAAATGTCATCCCAATTTAATATGATTAATAAGAGGTTATACTTGTTATCACCATCTACATCTAATGCACCATTCACCGTTGAGCAATTGAATCAAGTCACTGAGGAAGCAAACTATGTTGGAGTTCAGCAAAGGCAGGTACCAACTGGTTTTGCTAATCACTATCATCCTGAGTGGCGTAATCATCCTAATCTTTCATGGAAGAATAATCAAGGCATGACTCACCCACCGGGATTCAATCCAAATACTAACCCAATAAAATAATCCCCCTAATAACCAAGTAAACTCGAGGAGATTGACGGATGAATTTTTCGTAGGAATGTTTCAGAAAAATGATGCTAGAATGGTAGGAATTGAATCGTCTCTTAGATCCTTGGAATCTACCTTGGGTCAATTAGCAAATACTTTAAGTCAAAGGCAAATTGGTTCATGGCTTTCGGATACTACACCTAATCCTATAAGAGATGATCAACATAATCATTGCAAAGCTATCACCTTGAGGAGTGGAGTAGAAATTACAAGTGGGTATGGGTTATTAGAAGAAAGTAGGGAACATGAGAAAAGAGATGAAACAAATAAGACAAGTGAACCACAACAAGAAAAGTCTGTAAAGAACATGGAACCGGAGGCAGTTAACATAGAAATACCAGATAAAAAGAAGAAAGAAATTGTGTACCCTCCACCACTATTTCCAACTAGGCTTTCAAAAACAAAACTTGACAAACAATTCCAAAAATTTATGGATGTTTTTAAGAAACTAACTATAAATATTCTATTCGCTGAGGCACTTGAGCAAATGTCTAGTTATGTCAAATTCATGAAGGACATTTTATCAAAGAAAAGGAGATTTGAAGATAAAGAAATAGTTGCATTAATGGAAGAATGTAGCACAATCGTGCAAAAGAAAATTCCACCGAAACTAAAAGATCCCGGAAGCTTTACAATACCATGTTCGATAGGGGTAAAATTTTCTGGAAAAACATTATGTGACCTAGGGGCTAGTATCAATTTGATGTTTTTATCTATTTATACAAAATTAGGACTCGGGGAGATTGCGCAAACATCTCTTACTCTTCAATTGGCTGACAGGACTTTGACATTTCCTAAGGGGATTGTTGAAGATGTGTTAGTTAAGGTAGAAAAATTCATCTTTTCTGCTGATTTTGTTGTATTAGATATGTATGAGGATAAAGACGTACCAATTATCCTAGGAAGACCATTTTTAGCAACGGGAAGGACACTTATCGATGTCCAAATGGGAGAATTAACGACGAGGAAGTGATGTTTAACATTCTAAAGGCTATTAAATATCCAAACGATAAAGGGAATGTTATTCAATTAACGAAGTCAAAGATCTTACTAAATTAATGCATGGTCAAGGTAATTTAGAATGTAAGTTGTTGACAATTCTAACTAATGAAGAATGGAAGGAGGATGTTAAGACAGCAGAATGCGTCAAAGCCCTTGATTCTCATGAGAGTTTATCATTTAGTCAGAAATTTGAAGAAATAACTAGGTCGAGTGCACCTAAAGAATTCAAACCCTCCG
Organism: Platanthera guangdongensis; assembly: GCA_039583875.1. NCBI lineage: Eukaryota > Viridiplantae > Streptophyta > Magnoliopsida > Asparagales > Orchidaceae > Platanthera > Platanthera guangdongensis. The sequence goes on along the minus strand of CM077166.1, from coordinate 1,523,353 downwards.
TTGTTGATCCCCCGAGTTTAGAATTAAAACCCTTACCTGAATATTTGAAATATGTTTTCCTTGGGGAAGGTAATACTTTACTGGTTATCATAGATGCTTCCTTATAAAAGGATCACGAACAAAAACTACTTGAAGTCTTGTGAGAGTTTAAGAGAGCTATGGGATGGACCCTTGCTGACATTAGAGGGATTAGTCCATCTGTGTGTATGCGTAAAATTTTGCTAGAAGATGAAGCCATTGGTAGCATAGAGCATCAACGTAGGTTAAGCCCCCCCCCCCCCCTAAAGGAAGTGGTAATGAAAGATATAATTAAATGGTTAGATGTTGGTATTATTTACCCCATTTCAGATAGTAAATGAGTGAGTCCAGTACAATGTGTACCAAAGAAAGGGGGAATGATGATTGTAAAGAATGATAATAACGAATTAATATCAACGAGAACTGTGACAAGCTGGAGAATTTGTATGGATTACAGGAAACTGAACAAATCAACTAGGAAAGACCACTTCCCATTACCATTCATCGATCAAGTGTTGGATAGGTTAGTGGGAAACAAATATTTCTATTTCTTAGACGGATATTTGAGATACAACCAGATCATGGTTGCCCCAGAAGATCAGGAAAAGACTACGTTTACATGTCCCTATGACACGTTCGCATTTCGAAAAATGCCGTTTGAATTAGGTAACGTACCCGCGACCTTTCAGCGATGTATGATTGCTATCTTTACTGATTTGATGGATGAAGGAATAGAAATATTTATGGATGATTTTTCAGTTTTTGGACATTCATTTGATGCTTGTTTGTAAGTTTTAAAGAAGGTATTGGAAAGATGTGTGCAGACCAACTTGGTGTTGAATAGAGAGAAGTGTCATTTCATGGTACGAGGGGAATTGTGCTAGGTCACAAAGTATCTGACAAGGGTTTAGAAGTAGATCGAGCAAAAATTGAGATTATTGAAAAACTCTTGTTGGGTACATTGAAAAATGTGTACCAGATTTGGAGAAGCCTCACCCGACTCAATGATATGCATCAAGTTGTATTTGATGTTGTATTGAGTTAGCATGTCCAAGTTAAGTAAATGGAAGAAATATTTTTTCTAAGTACAAGTGTCGGCACTTGAGAATGGATGTGTCGACACCAAGGGCTAGATTGTGTCGACACCCAGAATTTATGTTGACACACAGAAAATTTGTCGATAACGTTGTGTCGACACCAAGGGCCAGATTGTATCGACATCAACAGGACTTGTGTCAACACACAGAGAAGCTGTCGACACATTCCAGAATTCTGTCATCAACGACTGTGTCGACACACAGAACTTATGTCGACACACACCATAATTCTGTCGACACCCAGAAGTTATGTAGACAGTGAAAGCAGAAGCTGTGTCGACACCCGGAAGTTATGTCTACACTGGAAGCAGAAGCTGTGTCGACACCCAGAAGTTATGTCGACACTGGAAGCAGACGCTGTGTAGACACACAGGACTTGTGTCGACACATTTAACAGATGTTGTGTCGAGTACCAAAAGAATGACTATGTCGACACATGGAGTGTTGTGTCGACATTATCAAGACTTGTGTCGACACTTAGTCTATTTGTGTCGACACATGTGAAGCAGTTTGCTGAGTGGTTCATACTGAGTTGGAAAACCTTAACCAACTGGTCTGACACTTTTGTCAGAACTATCAAAAGACTGTTACAAACCGGATCAGCCGGTAATCAGGAGGAAACTCTATATAAAGGACTGACTCGATACAACTTACAGCAGTGAAGTAGTGAAAAATATAGAAGAGAAACAAGGAACACTACATTAAGAAGTGAATTCTTCAGAGAGAAGTTTTCTACAACAAGAAAAGGGGAAACCCTTACGAAGGCAGATCCAGATCAGTCTGCAAGGAAGATACAGATTTCATTCTGAATTCAAGAAGGAAGCTATCTGAAGATCAACTTCTACATCAAGTGAAGATCAACCTTATTTTGTTCTATCAAGAAGCTTTGAAACGACTAAGTCAGGTTGGATCTAAAGATCAGTCCATTCAAGAACTGATCAAGAAGCTCGCCAGTGAAGAGATTCATCGGGTGCAATTTCTGTATCCCATTATCAAATTATTTCTGGTAGGATCTGTTGTTAGATCTGAGTTGTAAGCATGTAATTATAAAGGCTGAGGTAGGACTTTTGCCTGAGCTGTAGGAGTGGGGTGTCACTCTGAGTTGTAGGCCTGTGAAAGAGCCTGAGGTAGGGCTTGTGTCCGAGTTGTTGGAGTGTGGATTCACTCTGAGTTGTAGGAACCATTCTTGGTTCTGAGCTGTAAGATATGCGGATCTGAGAAGTGGAAGGAAGTTAGGCCGAATCCAGTTCATTACTGGATAGGTGAAGGGGGAAAGTGGATGTACCCAGACCTTGGGGAACCACTATAAATATGGTGTATGCTGTGCTGTGTTCATTATTCTGTGATTTGAATTGCTGTAGTGCTGAGATAAATTTTGTTATTTGCCTAAAGTTTTTGAAGAAAAATTTAGAACCTATTCCCCCACCCTCCGCCCTCTAGGTGTCTAGGCTCTTGAAATCAAGTCTTTCAAGTGGTATCAGAGGGAGGTTGCTCAAAGATTGACCTAACAGTCTGAGTAGATCTCCAAGGCAAATAACAAATTTTAAGAATGAGTTCAATAGAGAATCAGAAGGAATTTGGATCTATGAAACTGCCTATTTGCAGGAAAGAATGTTTTGACATATGGAAGGAAAGGGTCAGGTTGTTTATGGAAGCATCTGATCTAAGAATCTATATTACAGTACAAGAGGGTCCCTTCATTCCAATGAAGGTATCAGTTCTGGATGCAAATGTTAAAATCCCTAAGAGCTATTCTGAAATTACTAAGGATGAGATCATCCTGTCAACATTAGACAAAAGAGCACAAAACATTATAGTAAGTGTTATAGATGATGCCACATTTCAGAATCTGGTGCACTGTAAAACCTTCAAGGAAATGTGGGACACCCTGATTGTCTACATGGAGGGAACAAAAGAAGTCAAAGAGGACAGGAAATCTATGCTGAATCAAGAGTATAAGAGCTTTAGACAAGCCAAGACTGACAACATAGCTGAATGTTATAAGAAGTTCTTCAGGATTGTCAATGAGCTGATGACATATGACAGAGTCTTCAACACATATGAACTGAATGACAAGTTTCTGAGGTCACTAACAAAGGACTGGGACACAAAGATATATTCCATCAGAGAAGTGGTCAAGCTTGCTGATACTCCTCCACCCACACTATTTGGAAAGCTGTTATCATATGAAATGCAGCTCACTGCCAGAAAAGAGGAGGAGAAAAGTAGTATGCCTGAATACAAAGAAAGGTCTGTAGCCTTCAAAGCTGAAGGCACACAAGAAAGGGTTGGAGAAAGTCTTCTTCTCCACCCAGAAGGAGTGCTGAGGCTGAAGAAGATCTTGACAACAGCACATCAGATAGCCACACCTCTGATGAGGACTTTGCTGTCTTTACAAGGCAATTCCAAAGGTTCATGAAAAAGAAGAAATGGAGAACCAAGTCATCAACACCTTTTTCTAAGGATGAGTATTACAAGAAAAAGAAGACTCCCAAGGAGGACAGGTATGCATCAAAACCTAGTAAACAAATTAATATTAAGATTGTGTGTTATTGTTACAATAGGCCTGGACATGTCATAGCTGACTGTCCAGATAAGAGGACTGAATCTAAAGATAAGAAGAAGCATCAAGTGAAAGGCAAGAAGGAGAAATCCCTTGTTGCTCAGAAGCAGAAGATTTGGACAGACTCTTCATCTTCAGGATCAGGAGATGAAGATAATGCAGAAGCTTATGTTGGGATAATCTCAACAGAAGAGGATTTTAGGGAACTAGAATTTCTACAAATGCTGGACTCCATAAATGGAGTAGAAGATTATTGTCATAGAGGGCTGATGGCTCTATCAGAAAATGATCAGTGCCAGGATCAGCCTGGTCCTAGTAAGGTGAATCCAAGTGACCATACCCATATATGGTACTTGGATAGTGGATGTTCCAGACACATGACTGGAACAAGGAGAATGTTAAGGGACTATGTACCCATAGAGAATGGACCTAAAGTAATCTTTGGTGGATCAGAAAAAGGAATTATCAAAGGATTTGGTAACATTTTTAGTGATTCAATTACTATCACTAAAGTGGCTTATGTGAAGGGTCTAAAACATAACCGGATCAGCATAAGTCAACTTAGTGATCTAGGTTATGACATTTCCTTTCTCAAAGGGGAGTGCCAAATAAGAAGGTCAAGTAATCAAGAGATTATTTTGACTGACAATAGAAAAGCGAATGTATCTTGTTTTAACCTAGATTGTGAGTTTGACAACTCACCCGTATGTCTAGTTGCAGGATAAAAAGCTTCACTATGTGTCAAATGACACAAGAGGCTTGCCCACCTGAACTATAAGTCAATTGGACAGTTGTTTAGCATGGAGTTAGTGAGGAATGGTCCTCAAGTCAAGTGCATTAAAGAGGGTATGTGTTCAGCTTTCCAAAAGGGCAAACAGACTAAGTCCTCTTTCCGCACTTGATATCAAAGATTCAATGAGATGTTTATATCTCTTGCATATGGATTTGTTTGGTCCTATGCCAGTTCATAGTATTGGTAGGAAAATATATACACTAGTTATTGTGGATGACTATTCTAAATACATATGAGTTTTCTTCTTGAGACAGAAATCTGAAATCCCAACTGTTTTCCAGTCTTTTGTTAGACAAATTCAGAATGAGTATAACAGTTCAGTGGCCAAAATCAAAAGTGACCATGGAACTGAATTTCACTATGAATGTATGACAATGTTCTGTGTTGAAGTTGGGATTCATCAGGAATTCTCCTCACCAAGAACTCCTCAGCAAAATAGAGTTGCTGAAAGAAAGAATATGACTCTAATTGAGGCAAGTAGAACACTACTTAGTGACATTACTCTCTCAGAGTACTTCTCGGCTGAGACAGTAAATACTGCATGTCATGTTCTCAATAGAGCCTCCATCAATAAGAAACATATGATGACTCCCTATCAGAATTTGAAAGGCAGAAAACCAAATATTTCCTACTTTAGAATCTTTGATAGCAAGTGTTATGTTTTAGTTAATGGTAAGCACTACCAAACAAAGTTTGCTGCCAAGTCCCTAGAAGGTATATTTGTTGGGTACAACAATAATAGTAGGGCATACAGAATCTACAACTTAACTGCCCAAGTTGTAGAGGAATCTATTCATGTTGTATTTGATGAGTCTAAGTTGATTAACAGTGAATTGTCAAGTTCTTCAGTCAGTTCTACAGGTCTAACAGACAGGCTGGACAAGCTGACCATCAATGAAGAAGTACCTGCTAGGCTGGATGAAGATAAAGATGCTTGGCTCCATGAACTCCTCGGGAACTGGGGCTGATACAATCAGCTCGCTAAAAGGTGATATTTTGCTTGGCGGTCTCGCGTGCTCCACTCACGTGACCTGCTCACCTAGGAGGCTGGCACTCGTCGGGCTGGAGAACAACTCCTGGCCGGTGAGGTCTCGCTCAACCCCATCTCCCATCCTCTCCTTTCCTGGCCTTCTTCCTGGTACGCTTCCCTCCACCCCCTGGGGTCATCTCGCTTATACCCCTGGGAGTCGACTCGTCGAGAGGGGGGGAGCTAGCTCCTGGGGGATTTGAGTGAAGCTGCCACCCCGAGGAGCAATACTTCGTAGTATCTCCATGATGCCTTAGATGGACGCCATGAACTCTTCCCTCCCTACATAGGGTGTTGGGTTGGGGGTCTCGTGGGAGTCATCACTACCTCCCTGATCTCCAGCCATGACACTCTTCTGGGATCTTCTGTGCTGGTCACTCTACACGCTCACCACACCAAGATGTTGAAACTGAGAAATCGGTCTCTGTGGAGTTCGAGGTCCCTAAAAATGGTTGACCTCACACTTACTGCACTCAGGCGAATGTCACAGACCAAAGGCTCAGGAAACTAAGAACAGACCCTCGGCTCTAGCATGGAAGTCCCTTCTCACACCCGGAAAACCTTGGTGATCTCCCCCTCCCTAGCCAATGTCAAGTTATGTGCCTTGGAGGATGAAGAAAGAGGATCAAGAAGTCATGCCCTCCAAGGCACCCCTAAGGGTCTATTTATAGTTTTCCCAAACCTAGGGACCAAAAGGTCAGAAATACCCCCAAGACAAATAGGTCCTGGGCCAATAGAAAACATCCACACACGGGGGGAAAGATGTAATTCCACCCTCGAGGGCACAACGGTAAAAACATGGTCAAAAGAGGTTCGGGGTGAAAAGAGGCTAAACTATGCCCATCACCTTGGTACCGGGCGAGCGGGCGAGTCCCGTAGAAGAACCAAAAGCTGTGGGTGAGGCCTTGTTCCTCCGGCTGGTCTCGCCCCGCCAGGCCGGGGTGCAGGAGGAGAGACCGCGGCCTCCGGCCGGTCTCGCCCTGCCAGGCCGAGATGCAGGGGCGAGACCGCGGCCTCCGGTCGGTCTCGCCCCGCCAGGCCGGGGTGCAGGAGGCGAGACTGCGGCCTCCGACCGGTCGCGCCCCGCCAGGCCGGGGTGCAGGAGGCGAGACCGCGGCCTCCGGCCGGTCTCGCCCCGCCAGGCCGGGGTGCAAGAGGCGAGACCGCGGCCTCCGGCCGGTCTCGCCCCGCCAGGCCGGTGTGCAGGAGGCGAGACCGGGGCCTCCGACCGGTCTCGCCATGCCAGGCCGCGGTGCAGGAGGCGAGACCACGGCCTCCGGCCGGTCTCGCCCCGCCAGGCCGGGGTGCAGGAGGCGAGACCGCGGCCTCCGGCCGGTCTCGCCCCGCCAGGCCGGGGTGCAGGAGGCGAGACCGCGGCCTCCGACCGGTCTCGCCCCGCTAGGCCGGGGTGCAGGAGGCGAGATCGCGGCCTCCGACCGGTCTCGCCCGGCCAGGCCGAGGTGCAAGAGGCGAGATCACGGCCTTCGGCCGGTCTCTCCCCGCCAGGCCGGGGTGCAGGGGCGAGACCGCGGCCTCTGGCCGATCTCGCCCCGCTAGGCCGGGGTGCAGGGGGGTGACCGCGGCCTTCGGCTGGTCTCGCCCCGCGAGGCTGGGGCGAGTGCCGGTCAACTCGTCGCACCTGCCCTGTAAAAGGGGCTAGGGGAGGCAGATTTCCCCCCCCCCCCTACTAGTATATCCTGCATACCCACCAAAATTGGCCTCCAGGAGTGCGAAACTCCCTAAAAAATTAAAAATGTGCACCAAGTCACCCGCCTTGTCTGGGGGCCCCTTTTCGCGAATACGAGGTTGTCCACTCCGGTCCAGATAATTGGGACTAGTTAGCTTGGACGCAATTCCAAGATTGTCGGAAGAAGTGGAAATAGAAGCAATGTTAGGAACAAGTTGCACAGATAGAGTGGAGGAGGAAGATACCATAGTCTCCATAGACAACCAGCGCGAACAAAGCAAAATCGGTCGAAGAAAGAGAGGTCGCGCGAACATCGCGCAAGCATGGCAAGACCGCGTAAACAAAGCAAAACCGCACGAACGGAGTAAAGGTCGCAAGAAGGAAGCAATTTGCAGGAAGTGCGAAGATCAAAGGGAGGGCGGGAGGGTGACAAGAAACAACGAAAAAGAGAGTCCGCAAAAAGATGAAAGAAAACCGCAGAAAGGGAGAAGACCGCGGTTAAGAGAGAAAAACCACGAAAAGAGGAGTAGACAGTTAAAAATTGGAGACCGCTTGCACCACACAACGACTGAGAAATCTTTATTCGTGTCCAATGTGGCAGCTTGTTTCGGGGTAACAATGGTGGTTAAGATAGAATCAGATTGCCATTGACAGGCCACAATCACTCACACCAGTTGATCGCCAAACTCCTCAGTTGATGTAAGCACATAAGATCCCATATAGCGGTTAGATAGGCAGTAACTGCCGATTTGAAACTGAGCTACCTTTGTTGATCGCCACGCCTTGACCTTAATAACTACCAGCGGTCAACCATAGATAGTCACCAGACCATTAGTCCCAGTCGCCAGTTCGCAAGATCTTTCCGCCTATACAGACCGCCATACTGCGCTGGCTCCATAAGTTTTAACAGACTCCATTATCCGTACGGTAACACAGCCAGATCTTCCAGAGAGGCAGACCACCAAGAGTAAACCGCCAATCCGCCAAACCAGTCCGCCACTCCTATGTGCCAGTCCGTCGGGACTACAAAGGTTGACACTTATAACACTACACTACTTTTATCTTTATCGACTTATTAGATGTTAGCTCCATCATTATTTTTATAATAATTATGCTGTAAAATATTTTAAATGTAAGCACGAGTAACTTTGCCACAAAAATGAAACTTCAAAGTAGGATTAAAACATAAAGATTATTTAAAGTTAATTGATGTGGATGGAGCCTCATTTATATAAGAATGAGTGTGCACATAACCATCTCTCCCATGATCCCTCCTATTGTGGAGATCATGGGTTTGACTAGTCAACCCACTACCCCCATGATCTCCATCAGCAATTATCTGTCTCCAATGTGGCAGCTCGTTTCGGGGTAACAATGGTGGTTAAGATAGAATCTGATTGTCAGGCCACAATCACTAGCACCAGTTGATCGCCAAACTCCTCAGTTGATGTAAGCACATAAGATCCCCTATAGCGGTTAGACAGGCAGTAACTGTCGATTTGAAACTGAGCTACCTTTGTTGATCGTCACGCCTTGACCTTAATAACTACTAGCGGTCAAACATAGATAGTCACCAGACCCCCAGTCCAAGTTGCCAGTTCGCAAGATCTTTCCGCCTATACAGACCGCCATACTACGCTGGCCCCATAAGTTTTAACAGACTCCATTATCTGTACGGTAACACAACCAGATCTTCCAAAGAGGCGGACCGCCAAGAGTAAACCGCTAATCCGCCAAACCAGTCTGCCACTCCTATGTGCCAATCCGCCGGGACTACACCGGTTGACACCTATAACACCACACTACTTTTATCTTTGTCGACTTATTAGATGTTAGCTCCATCGTTATTTTTATAATAATTATGTTGTAAAATATTTTAAATGTAAACACGGGTTACTTTTCCACAAAAATGAAACTTCAAAGTAGGATTAAAACATAAAGATTATTTAAAGTTAATTGATGTGGATGGAGCCTCATTTATATAAGAATGAATGTGCACTTAATCATCTCTCCCATGATCCCTCCTATTGTGGAGAACATGAGTTTGACTAGTCAACCCACTACCCCCATGATCTCCATCATAATAGGAGAAATCATGGTGGTCTCCCATTCAGCAACTACCGCCGGCCGTCGTCGCCGCCCGCCGGCCGGCCGGCCAGCCGTCGCCCGCCGCCGGCCCTGCCGCCGCCCGCCCGTTGCCGGCCCTGCCGCCTGCTGCCGCTCGCCGCCCGCCACCATCGACTGTCAACGGGGCAAGCCGGTCAACGGGACATTCATATTCGCCGACCACTCTGCCAAGGCTCCCCCCTCACACCACAAATCCTGGCTCATCCAATTCCTCATAGTTTTAAGCTACCAAACATTGAGACGTTCTATAGAATAGACGATCCGTTGTAGCATGTCAACCACTTCACTACCATTATGAGGATCTACAACGCATCTGATTAGTTACTCTGTCAAGTGTTCTCAACCACTCTCAAGGGGCATGCTCGCACATGGTTTCACTCCTTGAGGGTGGGCACCATTACCAACTTCACAGAGCTAGCAAGACAGTTTGCAGATCAATTTATAACGAATCGGAGGATCGTCTGCAGCCCTTCCCACTTATCAGGTATCCGTCAGAATGAAGGGGAGTCCTTGAAGGACTTCTTCCGCAGGTTTTCTGCAGAAGCCCGCCACATCGTAGGTGTCGACCCAGAGCTGTTAAGAGGGGTGTTCCTTGGGGATCTCCGTCCTAACGTCTTCTATTATGCATTAATAATGGAAACCGTCCCTATCTACCCTGATCTTGTACACTGTATAGTGACACGGATCGCAGCCGACAAGGCTATTGAAGCTCATCGTCAACAGTTCGACGGGAACCAAACACGCAAGAGGGAGAAGGAACCAACTACTCAACACCAAGAAGGAAGATTCCAAGAAGAACGCCGGAACGGGCAACGCCGACGTGACCAACAGAGAGATCAACTGCCTTAGAATTACACGCCCCTCAATACCTCCAAAACAAATGTGTTTTACACAATCCAAGGCGGCGAGGCGCTCCGCAAGCCCAGACCCCTCGCTAAAAATACGAGGGACCAAACAAAGTACTGTGAGTTCCACCATGGACGAGGGCACGACACAGAATACTGCTCAAAACTTAAGGGGGAGATCGAGCATCTCATCAAACAGTGCCACCTGTGGAGATTCTTACTTGGCTAAGCACCAAATCCACTGACAGGAAATCAGCCAACCGCTTGCTATAACGGACAGGGGCAATCCCAAAGTCGACCAACCCAAGAGAGGGCTTCATACCTATCAGTAAAGCTCCGCTATTGTAGCATTTATCAGTTTTACTTTATTACGAATTGTTCATGCAAATTTCAACAAGAACAGTCTTACGACTGTAACTCTAATAACTTCAAAAGCTTTCTTATTTTAAGCTTATATAAGGCGAGCATCATCTGCGCAATTTGAAAGACATACTCACTTCGTTCAAGTACAAAGGCGTCCACTTACACTCACAACAACTGTCTTCAGGCAACGCGCTCCATACAACATCTGCATTCGGGCAGCGCGCGTTTTACAGCAACTGCCTCCGTGCAGCGCACTTCTCACAGCAACTGCCTCCGTGCAGCGCGCTCCTCATAGCAACTGCCTTCGGGCAGCGCGCTCCTTACATCAAATGTCTCTGTGCAGTGCGCTCCTCTCAGTAACTGCTTTCGGGCAGTGCGCTCCTTACAACAACTGCCACCGTGCAGCGCGCTCCTCACAGTAACTACCTTCGTGCACCGCACTCCTCACAGCAGCTGTCTTCGGGCAACGCGCTTCTCACAGCACTGCCTCCGTACAACGCGCTCCTCACAACAACTGCCTTCGGGCACCGCACTCCTCACAGCAATTGCCTCAGTGCAGCGTGCTGCTCACAGTAACTGCCTTCGGGCAGCGCGCTCCTTACAGCAACTGCCTCCGGGCAGAGCGCTCTTACAACACCTGCCTCCGTGCAGCGCGCTCCTCACAGCAACTGCCTTCGGGCAGCACACTCCTTACTGCAACTGCCTCCGTGCAGCGCGCTCCTCAGAGCAACTGCCTTCGGGCAGCACGCTCCTTACAGCAACTGCCACCGTGCAACGCACTCTTCACAACAACTGCCTTCAGGCAACATGCTCCTTACAACAATTGCCACTGTGCAACGCGCTCCTCACAACAGCTACCTTCGTGCAGCACGCTTCTCACAGCAACTGCCTTCGGGCAGCTCGCTAGAGCCGTGCAAACGAAGCCGCAGGCTAGAACCATGCAAACCAAGCCGCGGGCTAGAGCCGTACAAACCAAGCCGCAGGCTAGAACTGTGCAAATCAAGCCGCGGGCTAGAGCCGTGCAAACTAAGTCGCGTGTAACCCTCGGGCAAACTAAGCCGCGAGCAACCCTCGTGCAAACTAAGCCACGAGCAACACTTATACAAGCTAAGCCGCGAGCAACCCTCGTGCAAATAAAGCCGCGAGCAACCCTCGCGCAAACTAAGCCACAAGCAACCCTCGTGCAAACTAAGCCACAATCGACCCTCGCGCAAACTAAGCTTGTACAACCTCGGGCTCGTAAAAGAGCCCTCAAGAAGCAAATAGGTCGAGACGGGCAGATGGGGCCAGGGGCGCCCACTCGCAAGAGGCGAGACGATGGACTCTCCAATGGGCAAAAATGCCCCCACCCAGAGGCGAGAGGGCCCCCAGAGGCGAGAGGGCCTCCAGAGGCGAAAGGGCCTCCAAAAGCGAGAGGCTCCGGCGAGAGGCGCCGGCGAGACGGACGGTGGGTCCTTCTCGCCGGCAGGTGCCTTTCCTCTCGCCAGGGGGAGAAGAGGCTTTTTTATTTTTTACTGTCAAGCAGGGGTTTTTACTCTTCTACCCCGGGTATTTTTACCCTCTTACCCTTAGTGGACTGCATATAGCTCCTCAGAACAGCGGAGTTTGGCTGTTGGCAGACCTAGCCAAGGGTACCCCGGTAATTTTAGATCGGTACAGTTTTGTTATTGGCAGTTCAGATTCTGAAATCTATAAATAAGCCCGTAGGGGTTCTTCAGAAGAGACCTTTTTTCAGACTCGGAAGAGGAATTGACAGTCTTCTGAAGAATTCCCAAGCTCAGCTTTTGGCTTTGGAGGGGAAGCTCTCTATGACCTTCCGGGTAAGCGGTGGGACCTCCCTGCTGCGGCTTTGGGCCAGTTTGTTCTTAGTCCTTCACGACCAGTTGGAGGTCGAGCTTGGGCCTAGTAGGTGTTGGCTACGCCCCAATTTTGTGAACGCTTGTCGGAGTCAAATTTCGGCTTCAACAGTTCTGGTGCGGTGAGCGTGGAAGTAGCCGGTTCAGGAAAAGTTCGAGTTTGGTCCTATGGCAGGAGGTGAAGGAGAAGGATCTGGTTCTGGAGGTTCCCCCTCCCAGGTAGAAGAGGCGACAAGAAAGATGCTGGAGGACTTCAGGCGAGAGGTCATGCAAACCATAAGCTTGGCCTTCTCGGCAAGGAGCGAGTGGGCGACGCCTCAGGTCCCAATCGAGGTGGTTCCGCTTTTAGGCGAGAACGCCCCAGGTCAGCACCCGGGGAAGGAGGTCCCCACGGAGGCTGGCGAGAGGGATGTGGCGGCGCGAGAGCTCTTCCCAGGCTAGCGTCCCGGGAAGGAGATCCCTGCAGAAGACGGAGAGAAGGAGGCAGCTGTGCGAGAGCTCTTCCCGGGGCACGGTCTCGCAGATCGGGCCAGCCAGCCGAGGCCGCGAGACGTGCCCTCTCGGCAAGCAGTCGGCGAGAGCCCGTTTAGTGAACTCGTCATCTCGGCTCCGGTACCGGAGGGGTTCCGGGAGCCCGACATGTCCTACTACTCAGGGAAGGATGATCCTGTACAGCATGTGCAGTGGTTCGAAGATGTGGTTTCGATAAGACAAATGACGGATGCGTTTAAGTGTCGTCTGTTTGCCATCACCTTGAAGGAGAAGGCGCGAGACTGGTTCCATCAGTTACCGGCAAGGTCGATTTATTGTTTCGAGGATCTGCGGAGGGGTTTCTTATTGAGGTTTTCAACATCGAAGAAGCGTAAGAAGGAGGCGGAGTGCTTGTTCTCGGTGAGGCAGAGCCAGGATGAAACGTTGGGTCACTACGTAGATCGGTTTCAGGAAGAGATCCTCCAGGTCCAGGAAGTCCCTGGGTATACGCTGATGCTTGCATTTACCCTGGGACTGAGGCCAAGTTTCTTTAGTATGGAGCTGAAAAGGGTACCCCCCCTCTCTTTTGAAGAGCTTATGGAGAGGGCGGCGAAGGAGACGGATTTTGAGAGGGCCAATCCGGCGTTTGCGAGGAGGTTAGCTAGGTTGGCGGAGGACGACGCAAAGGAACCAGGAGCAGGAAAGCAAAGGGAGCAGAGGGAGCAGAGGGAAGAGAGAAGGAAGGAGGAACCCCGAGGCCAGGGGCACCAAGGGCAGAATCATCGGGGGGCCCGAGAGCCGAACAACCGGATAGGTTGGAGGCCTCAGGAGGGTCGCCCCCAGGAGTTGGGAGGAGGCTTCCAGGGAAGAGGTAATTTCCGAGAGCCGAGGAGGTTCTATCAACCAGCATGGAGACAGGGAGCGAGGGATCGTCTTCAACATCAGCAGGAGGCAATGGGGATTGGTCGAGGAAGAGGAGCTCGAGGAGGGAGGAGAGGAAGAGGAGAAGGAAGAAGGGGTGGGGTGGCGTTGCCTTTCTGTGACTTCCATCAGGAGAGAGGTCACGCTACAGCCGCGTGCCCAGAATTCTTGGAGATGAGAGAGGCCAGAGGTCTGAGGAGGCAGGATCCGCCAGTAAGGATCGAGGAAATGCAGCAACGGGAAGCGGAAGACAGGTGCGAGGACCGGGTGGATGTAGGAACCCGGGGAGGAATCGGGGCCATCCATGGAGGGATTGGGATCGAGGCCACCCGAAAGGGGAGCCTCCAGACCATGTTCCGAAAGGGGGTAGCCTCGACCTCCCAAACCCCGCCCCCGCTAGAAAAGATTACCTTCTCTTCAGAGGACATGCCGGAGTATGAGGACCCGTTCTGCGATGCCTTGGTAATCCAGACGGCGGTAGAAAACTTTACAGTCTCCAAGATCCTGGTGGATAACGGGAGTTCCGTAAATGTGATCTTTAAGAGGGCCTTCGACGAGATGCAGGTGGAAGCCAAGAGGATTCTGGCCTCGGATGGACCGTTGTTCGGATTCTCCGGGGAGAGAAAAGAAGTAGAAGGGGGAGTAGGGCTGCACGTGAGGTTGGGGGGCGTGTCACGGAACTGCCGGTTCGTGATTGTGGACGCCCCGAGCAGCTACATCGCCATCTTTGGGCGTCCCCTCATCAGCGCCTTTCGCTGCGTCCCCTCCTCTTTTCATCAATGTCTCAAGTTCAACAACGGAGGAGTGCAGGTCAGGGTCAGAGGGGATCCAAAAGTGGCAAGACAGTGCTACGTCACGGCGGTTAACACCATATCTTGGATGGCAGAGGCGGAGGAGTTGGAAAAGGAGATGGAGGCGCAAGAAGAAGCTATCAGGGAAAAGGAGGTGAGCCCAGAGGAAACAAGAGAAGGAACCGAAGGGGAAGTCGGAGGAGAAGAGACCGAGAAGCAGCAAGGAAGAGATGTGCAGGAGGCCCAGGGGGGTGTTGAGGTCGAGCAGCAAAAGAGCCCGGAGGGGGGGATGGAGATTGAGGAGGAGCAGAGGGAAAGAGATGTGCAGAAAGTCCGGAGGAGCAGGGAGATGGAGCCACAGGAAAGAATGCAGGAGAAAGTGGGAGAAGAAGGGGCTGAGGAGGAAGCCCGAAGGGACATGGAAATTGAACAGCAGCAAGACGAGGTAATAGAAGTTGAGGGAGCAGGAGGGGAGGAAGAGCTGGAGCAGGAAGAAGAAGCAGGGGACGGCTGGGAGCAGTCGCGGCTGGAGGTGGCCGAGGAAGTGGTGGAGGTGGAGGTCCGCACCAGCCAGGGGCAGGTACGAAGGGTGCGGATCAGCGGGGGCTTGAGCCCCGAGGACCAGGAGCGGATGCGGGCCTGCATACAGAGCAACGTCGACGTCTTCGCTTGGAGCGCGGCAGACATGCCGGGCATTGATGCGGACGTGGCCTGCCACCGCCTAAATCTGGACCCTCGGACGCGCCCCATACGTCAGAAGATGAGAGCCATCGCCACCAAGCTGGAGGAGCCCATTCGCGAGGAGGTCAAGAAGCTCCTGGAGGCGGGCTTCATCTCAGAGATCCAGTACCCAGGCTGGATCTCCAATGTTGTAATGGTGAAGAAAGGGGGGGGGAATGAAGAATGTGTATTGACTTTTCGTTATTGAATAAATCGTGCCCTAAGGATTGCTACCCCCTGCCTCGAATCGACGCGCTGGTTGATTCAGCCGTTGGTTTTTCTGTTATGAGTTTTCTGGATGCTTTTTCAGGTTACCATCAGATCCGGATGCACCCTCCTGACGTCAAGGACGTCTCCTTCATCACAAGGGAAGGGTGTTTTAGCTATAACATGATGCCCTTCGGGTTAAAAAACGCGGGAGCGACGTACCAACGGATGATGGATCGAGTTTTCCAGGGCCAGAGGGGTCGGAACCTAGAGGTCTACGTTGATGATCTCATGGTAAAGAGCAAGGGAGTGAACTCGCATATCCAGGATCTAGAGGAGACGTTCGCCACCTTGAGGAAGTTCAAAATGAGGTTGAACCCCCTAAAATGTGTTTTTGGGGCCAGTCGTGGGAAATTCCTTGGGCACCTTCTGACCCCGGCAGGGGTAGAACCTAATCCGGATAAAGTAAAGGCCATTCTGGAGCTGGAATCACCGCGAAACGCTAAGGAGGTGCAGCGCTTGACAGGAAAGCTGGCCGGCCTTAGCAGATTCCTCTCTAGGTCAGGAGAGAAGTGCTCACCTTTCTTTAAAGTGCTACGAGTGAATCAGAGATTTGAATGGACAGCGGAGTGCGAAGAAGCTTTTCAAAAGCTGAAGGAGCAACTCTCCCGGGCACCTCTGCTTCAAAGCCCAAAAGAGGGGGAAGATCTAACCTTGTACCTAGGAGTGGGAGCAGAGGCGGTGAGCTCCGTCCTAGTCAGAGAAGAGGGAAAGAAGCAGCTGCCCATTTATTATGTCAGCAGGATCTTAAGGAAGGCGGAGCTTCGTTACCCTATCCTAGAAAAGCTGGCATACGCCTTGGTTGTTTCAGCCAGGAAGCTCCGGCCATATTTCCAAGCACATTTGATTAGAGTGGTGATGGACCATCCTCTCCGAAAGATTTTTGAAGGTGTAGAGCACTCGGGTAGGCTGGCCAAGTGGTCTATCGAGTTGAGTGAGTTCAACATTTCGTTCGTACCAAGGCTCTCCATTAAGGCACAGGTGGTGGCCGACTTCTTGGCAGACTACGTCGCGGAGGTCGGAGCCGAGGAGCCGCGGCCACCGGAGGCATGGAAGATAATGGTCGACGGGGCCTCGGGAAAGCACTCCCTTGGAGCAGGGTGGTACTAACAAGTCCTCAGGGGGTGACCATAAGACAAGCGGTCGCTTTGCATTTCCCCACAACCAACAACCAAGCCGAGTACGAGGCAGTGATAGCCGGCCTTCGCTTGGCTAAGGAGCTCGAGATTAAGGACGTTGAGGTTTTCACAGATTCATTGGTGGTAGCATCTCAGATACGTGGAGAGTTCGAGGCTCGGGAGCCCACCCTTGTGAAATATTTATCCAAGGTAAGGACGATCATCGGGGGGTTCCGGGCGTTCTCCATCCAGCACGTCCCCAGAGAAGAGAACACTGCTGCCGATCAATTGGCCAAGTTCGGACCTTGGGAAGGGGGTGCCCAGACTGATTTATTCCATCCAGCGATTGAAGAGGGGGAGCTAATGGAGGTGGATCGGCGGCCCTCGTGGGTAGATCCTTTCGTTACTTTCTTTCTGACAGGAACCCTCCCTGAGGAGGTCAAGGAGGCAAGAAGCTTCCGCCATAAGGCGGCTCATTATCTCATGCATGAAGGAGGACTACACCGGAGGATGCTTTCGGGTCTCCTAGCTCGATGCGTAACGGAGGAGGAGACCAGACACATTCTGGAGGAGGTACACTCCGGGGAATATGGTAGTCATTCCGGAGGGAGGATGTTGGAAGCAAGGGTGGTCAGGCAGGGGTACTTCTGGCCCACCCTGAGGAAGGACGCGACGGAGTTTGCGAGAAAATGCCGAAAATGCCAGCTCTGCGCCCCCCTCCAGCTCTTGCCGGCTCAAAGGCTCCGAAGCATCACAGCACCATGGCCTTTCGCCATTTGGGGAATGGATCTAGTTGGGCCTTTTCCTCCCGCTAGTGGACAAAGAAGATTCCTCCTGGTTATGATAGATTACTTCTCCAAGTGGCTGGAGGTTAAGGCGCTAGCAAAGGTGACCTCCCAAGTCATCAGGAACTTCGTCTGGGGGGAGATCATTTGCAGGCACGGGCTGCCTCAAGCCATCGTCACGGATAACGGCCCCCAGTTTGCTAGTGAAGAGTTCATCAGCTTCTGCACTCAGCTGGGCATAGACCTCAGGTTTGCCTCCGTCCATCACCCCAGGAGCAACGGTCAGGTGGAGGCGGCAAACAAGATTATCGTTAACTTGCTGAAGAAGAAGGTGGAGAATCTGAGAGGGAATTGGGTAGAGCAGCTCCCCTCGGTCCTGTGGGCTCTGAGAACAACCCCGAACACGGCCACTGGTGAGACCCCTTTCAAACTTTCCCATGGTTGTGAGGCGGTACTACCAGTGGAGTTCGAGGTCCGATCCCCACGGGTCGCGGCTGCAGGTGATGGAGATGAGGCATGGAGGATGGAAAATGAAGAAGGCCTGCGCCTCTCACTAGACCTTGCAGAGGAGCTGCGAGACGTAGCAGCCATCAGACAAGAAGAGATCAAGCGTCGGATGACAAAGCACTTCGACAAGCATATCAGGATAAAGCAATTCGTAGAAGGAGACCTAGTACTAAAGAAGGTTGATGCGGCAGGGAGGTCCGCCCCGGTGGGAAAGCTCAATCCAAATTGGGAGGGACCTTATATTGTAGAGAGGGTGTTGAAAGCGGGGGGTTACTACCTCCAGGATGTGGAGGGTAGAACCTTGAATCATTCCTGGAGTGGGGATGACTTAAAACGCTTCTACCCATGAGAGGGGAGAGCGGAAGATATGTACTCAAAGCATAGTTAATATAATATACTTCTCAAATTATTTCTCGTTCATTATTTCTCGTGAAGACCTAACAACAGGAAGAGGTATCTTCATCGGCACCCCGAGCTTGGCTCGGCCCCAGGTAGACCCGCTGCGCAGGCTCCCATCTGGCTGGCAGGACCGAAGGCTCGCCTGTGGGGGATAGGTTTTGGGTTGGTACCTTCATCGGCACCCCGAGCTCGGCTCGGCCCCAGGTAGACCCGCTGCGCAGGCTCCCATCTAGCTGGCAGGACCGAAGGCTCGCCTGTGGGGGATAGGTTTTGGGTTGGTATCTTCATCGGCACCCCGAGCTCGGCTCGGCCCCAGGTAGACCCGCTGCGCAGGCTCCCATCTAGCTAGCAGGACCGAAGGCTCGCCTGTGGGGGATAGGTTTTGGGTTGGTATCTTCATCGGCACCCCGAGCTCGGCTCAGGCCCCAGGTGGCTCGCTGTACCTTCATCGGCGAGCTCGGCTCGGCCCCAGGTAGACCCGCTGCGCAGGCTCCCATCTAGCTGGCAGGACCGAAGGCTCGCCTGTGGGGGATAGGTTTTGGGTTGGTACCTTCATCGGCACCCCGAGCTCGGCTCGGCCCCAGGTAGACCCGCTGCGCAGGCTCCCATCTAGCTGGCAGGACCGAAGGCTCGCCTGTGGGGGATAGGTTTTGGGTTGGTACCTTCATCGGCACCCCGAGCTCGGCTCGGCCCCAGGTAGACCCGCTGCGCAGGCTCCCATCTAGCTGACAGGACCGAAGGCTCGCCTGTGGGGGATAAGTTTAGGGTTGGTATCTTCATCGGCACCCCGAGCTCGGCTCGGCCCCAGGTAGACCTGCTGCGCAGGCTCCCATCTAGCTGATAGGACCGAAGGCTCGCCTGTGGGGGATAGGTTTTGGGTTGGTATCTTCATCGGCACCCCGAGCTCGGCTCGGCCCCAGGTAGACCCGCTGCGTAGGCTCCCATCTAGTTGGCAGGACCGAAGGCTCGCCTGTGGGGGATAGGTTTTGGTTGGTACCTTCATCGGCACCCCGAGCTCGGCTCGGCCCCAGGTAGACCCGCTGCGCAGGCTCCCATCTAGCTGGCAGGACCGAAGGCTCGCCTGTGGGGGAGGTTTTAGGTTTTCGGCCCCAGTAGACCCGCTGCGCAGGCTCCCATCTAGTGGCAGGACGAAGGCTCGCCTGTGGGGATAGGTTTTGAGTTGGTTCATCGGCACCCCGAGCTCGGCTCGGCCCCAGGTAGACCCGCTGCGCAGGCTCCCATCTAGCTGGCAGGACCGAAGGCTCGCCTGTGGGGGATAGGTTTTGGGTTGGTATCTTCATCGGCACCCCGAGCTCGGCTCGGCCCCAGGTAGACCCGCTGCGCAGGCTCCCATCTAGCTGGCAGGACCGAAGGCTCGCCTGTGGGGGATAGGTTTTGGGTTGGTATCTTCATCGGCACCCCGAGCTCGGCTCGGCCCCAGGTAGACCCGCTGCGCAGGCTCCCATCTAGCTGGCAGGACCGAAGGCTCGCCTGTGGGGGATAGGTTTTGGGTTGGTATCTTCATCGGCACCCCAAGCTCGGCTCGGCCCCAGGTAGACCCGCTGCGCAGGCTCCCATCTAGCTGGCAGGACCGAAGGCTCGCCTGTGGGGGATAAGTTTTGGGTTGGTATCTTCATCGGCACCCCGAGCTCGGCTCGGCCCCAGGTAGACCCACTGCGCAGGCTCCCATCTAGCTGGCAGGACTGAAGGCTCGCCTGTGGGGGATAGGTTTTGGGTTGGTATCTTCATCGGCACCCCGAGCTCGGCTCGGCCCCAGGTAGACCCGCTGCGCAGGCTCCCATCTAGCTGGCAGGACCGAAGGCTCGCCTGTGGGGGATAGGTTTTGAGTTGGTACCTTCATCGGCACCCCGAGCTCGGCTCGGCCCCAGGTAGACCCGCTGCGCAGGCTCCCATCTAGCTGGCAGGACCGAAGGCTCGCCTGTGGGGGATAGGTTTTGAGTTGGTACCTTCATCGGCACCCCGAGCTCGGCTCGGCCCCAGGTAGACCCGCTGCGCAGGCTCCCATCTAGCTGGCAGGACCGAAGGCTCGCCTGTGGGGGATATGTTTTGGGTTGGTATCTTCATCGGCACCCCGAGCTCGGCTCGGCCCCAGGTAGACCCGCTGCGCAGGCTCCCATCTAGCTGGCAGGACCGAATGCTCACCTGTGAGGGATAGGTTTTGGGTTGGTATCTTCATCGGCACCCCGAGCTCGGCTCGGCCCCAGGTAGACCCGCTGCGCAGGCTCCCATCTAGCTGGCAGGACCGAAGGCTCGCCTGTGGGGGATATGTTTGGGGTTGGTATCTTCATCGGTACCCCGAGCTCGGCTCGGCCCCAGGTAGACCCGCTGCGCAGGCTCCCATCTAGCTGGCAGGACCGAAGGCTCGCCTGTGGGGGATAGGTTTTGGGTTGGTATCTTCATCGGCACCCCGAGCTCGGCTCGGCCCCAGGTAGACCCGCTGCGCAGGCTCCCATCTAGCTGGCAGGACCGAAGGCTCGCCTGTGGGGGATAGGTTTTGAGTTGGTATCTTCATCGGCACCCCGAGCTCGGCTCGGCCCCAGGTAGACCCGCTGCGCAGGCTCCCATCTAGCTGGCAGGACCGAAGGCTCGCCTGTGGGGGATAGGTTTTGAGTTGGTACCTTCATCGGCACCCCGAGCTCGGCTCGGCCCCAGGTAGACCCGCTGCGCAGGCTCCCATCTAGCTGGCAGGACCGAAGGCTCGCCTGTGGGGGATAGGTTTTGAGTTGAGATCTTCATCGGCACACCAAGCTCGGCTCGGCCCCAGGTAGACCCGCTGCGCAGGCTCCCATCTAGCTGGCAGGTCCGAAGGCTCGCCTGCGAGGGATAGGGTTGGATCAGGCCATCTCCATCAGCATCACACCGACTGGGCAGAGAATTCACTTTGGCAGAATAGGGTGAAAAGTCCCCTTAAAGCAACATCGCACCTTAATATCTCGACTTAGTCCTAAAGTACAAAAATAAACTAAGGGAAAAAGGGTGTGGGATGAGACAGGTAGTAGTACTCGCAGCGGGTGGCTGTTGAGGATCGTCTCGCCGGTAGCGAAAGGGCACGCGCGAGGCAAGGCGTTGCGACAGCTCGCGGCCGAAAACGTGTCGAGAAGCCGTCCCGCGTAGAACACAAAAAGGCAGAAATATAAATGTTACGCGGCGAGACGAAGTAATAGCACCGTCCCGCAGGCAAAAAGCAAACCAGAGATTAATTTCACAAAATAAGAAATAAAATGGAAGACAGCGAAATTGAGCACTCGCTCGTCATTTGGCAGATGCCACAAAATATAGTTTAAAGTCTTTACATCAGGAGGAGGAGAGAGTGATTCTAAATCTTGGAGGCGGCGCATCAGTCCTCCTCGCCGGATGAAGAATCATCGCTCTCCTCGTTATAGAGCTCGGGGACCAAGTCGCGCGCGGTCACTGTCTCAGACTCGTCCTTGACGACCCCCAGGTCTTTCATCATTTGCAGCACCAGCTCAGCCCCACGGACACCAGCGTCTCGGCATCGCTCCTCAACCTCCTCGTAAGAGTAGTGTGGCGGAGGTGTCCGGAAGGGCTCGCGGCGAGATGACGACGCAGCATTAGCCTGGAGGCGCGCGTTCTCAGCTGTCAGGACCCGGACCTCCTCTTCCAAAGCTGCCACGCGCGAGCGAAGTTGTCCCGCCGCCTCGGCATCCTGCGGGATGACCTAGCAATTAGCCAAGAATCATGGAAAAGGAAAGACCCAAGGAAAAAGAGAGTTATGGCTCACCACGCCGCCTTGGGCCTTCGCGAGGAGTGACTCGGCATCTGACAACCTTCTCGCTAGACCAGTAGATTTCTCCCGCTCCGCCTCCAGATTTTCCTCGCTGGCCTTCCACTTTGAATTGATGTAAATGAGGCGGCGAGAGGAGCGGTGCGAGAACTCCAAGGCCCGCATTTGGTGATGGCAAGTTTTTAGCACAAGGTCCTTGGTGGACTCGCTTTCAGGCGAAGCAGCGTCAAGGCCGCCATAGAGGCCGTACCCTATGGCGAAGGCGTGGCTGGAAGGGACCTCTTGCTCTTTCCATGATGGAAGGAGGGTGGAGATGGACACGCGGTTGGCGTCCCGCCCCCACAGCAGAACCGGGTCGCCGACGGCATCGTGAACCACGGGACCCAGGTTGTAATTCATGTGAGAAGCGGGGGCGGGACGGCCAGAGGAGTCGCCCTCGCGAGAGGAGGTAGCAGCCACCTGTTCAGGAGCAGCAGCTCGCGGGTTGGATGCAGTGGCGGGCAGGTTGGAGGCAGCAGCAGGTTGATCAGAAATTACCGTCTCGCGGATAGGCGAGACGGCCTGGTGATTAGGCGAGGGAGGCGGTGGAGTTTCCCCTAAAGAGATAGGGCTCCCTTGAGGAGCCTTCCTCCTTTCCTTGGAGATGACTACAGCCTTCTTCATCTTCTTTTTAGGAGGGCTAGGGCGAGAGAGGACCGCGTCATCTCCGGGACGCTTCGGCGGGATAACCGCCAGGGACTCTCTCGCCGCCTCTGCCGCTGCATTGGCGAGATCAAGACCCTTGGAAGGGTGAATATTGCTCTTGTAAGGAGGGGATGCTGGAATAATTCGCTCACCTAAAAACAAGCGGGGGTTAGAAAGAAGCGAGACGACAAATAGCGAAGAGAGAGGAACAAAAGAATACCCTCGCCCGGGAGCACTGGGAGAAGCGAGTCGAGGCCTCGCCGCAAGAAGTTGACCTCGAAGTTCTTGCCAACTAGGTACTCGCACAGCAGCTTCTCTGGCCCACTGACTTGGGGGGTGGCGTAGAAGCTCTCTGGCGGAGAGACCGGCGCGAGAGGGATGCCGCCGAAGTCAGCCCGGTCTCCCCGGATGAAGACGAATCGGGTGAGCCAGTGATGGTTCTTGTTAGGCGTCTCGCATACCTTGAGCCCCTGCCCAGTAAAATACGAGACGCCATCGGCGTTGGCGTGGTAGATGAAAAGCTTGCGGAACGCCGTCAAGCTGAACTCGATGCGCTCCCGGCGCATATAGCAGGCGAACGCGATCAACACCGAAATCGCATTAGGGTTGAACTGTGCCGGGACGACACCGAAGTATTTGAAGGTCTGCTTCACCTCAGGCCAGAGGGGCAGTCGCAACCCCGCCTCGAAGTGTGAGACGGGGAAGGCGAGTTCCCCCGGGTAATATGTGTTGATGCACTCGCCGACCTTGGGGGGACGCGACTCGATCCCTTCCCCCAGATACTCGCGGGCAAACTTATCATGGTCTTCTCGAGGGAGCCGGCCGAGCGGGAAGTCATGGTCAGTAAACCTCTTCCCGCAGCGGCTGCGCCCCTCACCCTCCTCCACCTTCTTCTTACCCATCTTCTTTGGCGAATTGGCCCTCGGCGAGACGAAGGAAGAAATAGGCGAGAATGGGCCGGCGAGACGGAGAGGTCAGAAGGCCAAGACTCGGTTAACGGCAAAAGCGGAGAGTGCGGTATCTAATCCCGGACTAGGCATATTTATAACTGATGCATGACCAATGATTAAAAGGGCGGGAAAATAAGGGGGAGAGGAAGAGTCGATGCCTTTTCTCTCTCCTATACCTCGAACGGCGCGACCCGTCGCAATCAGGAAAAACTATAAATAAATATTTAGCATAAATTAAAGGGAGGATTAAAAAAGAAAAATTAAGCCTTAAAAATATATGTCCAGACATCATCCCGCAGGAGACCAAGCTCTCTGCATACTTTGGCGAGACTACCATTATTACAACTTTTGCGAGAAGAAGAAAAAGAATAGCGGGACGGACATTCTTCAGTATGGGCGCCATTCCCAGCGGCCGCCGCGAGCCCCCCCGCGAGGAGGTCTACTCCGCGAGTGGAAGGAGCGGATGGTTTTAAGACCACGTCGCGCGAGACGGAGCTGCATATCGGTCTCATTGATGATGGCCTCGGGGTCGGTGCCGTCGACATCCAGCTCGGCATTAGCTCCAGAAGATAGACGAGCGCACTCGCCCTCCAGCGACTCGATGCGCTTCTCCGCGGCCTGTTTGTCTAAAGTCAAGGAGTGGATGAGGCGCGCGTGCTTCCGGAAGAGCTCAGCCGTCTTCCGCTTCATCTCCACTGGGTTTGAAGGATCACCCAGGTGGTCTTAAATCCCGTCTGCAGGCGGAGGCGAGACGGAGAGTCGCTTTGGCTGCTCCTCAACAGGAGAGTTGGCCCGAGAATCTGCGCAAGGGGTGCAGAGGCAAGGTGGAAGAGGCACTCGCAGGAGAGAGTGAGAGTAGCGAAGGGGATTCAAAAGGGCAAGGGAAGGTCCCTTACCAGGATGGCGAGAGGTATCGACGGCCGGGGAGGGGTCTTCCCTCCTCTCGCTGGGAGTAGTTGGGGGAGTGGATGAGGGCTGCGAATCGAGCTCCTCGTAGCGGGCAGCAGTATCATCTCGCAGACTCTTCGGGGGCTGCGGAACCACAAGAGCCCCCTGAAAAAAGCATTAGTCAACAAGAAAGCACCCGGTCGCGGAGATAACAGTAGTAATAGCAAATACCCACCTCTTTTTCCGTGGAGGGCGCAGGAGGGGTGGGGATGGTTTTCAAAGCGACGCGAGACAAATCTACTGCTGCAGGTGATGGGCCCCCAGCCTTCGTCATTTTCAAGCGAGACGACGGGGCGAGGGGACGAACCAGAGAAGAGGTAAAAGCAGCCACGTTGGCCTTATGTTGCTCTCGCACCAGTGCGAGACGTTCGCAAAAACTTTGACTGTGCGTCATTCTGAAAAAACTCAAGAACAGGGAAGAAGAAGAATATGCAGAACGGGGCACCAAGAGTGCGGGGCAGGAGTCATATATTTACAGGCCCCGGTGGGGGCCTCAGAAGATTCCTCATAAATATGTTTTTTAATGCACCTTGAATAACGAGACTCGGTTGAACATTCTTTTTGAGCTTAGAGTAATCTCAAAAAGAGCGGGGATTGTGTACAACCTCGGGCTCGTAAAAGAGCCCTCAAGAAGCAAATAGGTCGAGACGGGCAGATGGGGCCAGGGGGGCCCACTCGCAAGAGGCGAGACGATGGACTCTCCAATGGGCAAAAATGCCCCCACCCAGAGGCGAGAGGGCCCCCAGAGGCGAGAGGGCCTCCAGAGGCGAAAGGGCCTCCAAAAGCGAGAGGCTCCGACGAGAGGCGCCGGCGAGACGGACGGTGGGTCCTTCTCGCCGGCAGGTGCCTTTCCTCTCGCCAGGGGGAGAAGAGGCTTTTTTATTTTTTTCTGTCAAGCAGGGGTTTTTACTCTTCTACCCCGGGTATTTTTACCCTCTTACCCTTAGTGGACTGCATATAGCTCCTCAGAACAGCGGAGTTTGGCTGTTGGCAGACCTAGCCAAGGGTACCCCGGTAATTTCAGATCGGTACAGTTTTGTTATTGGCAGTTCAGATTCTGAAATCTATAAATAAGCCCGTAGGGGTTCTTCAGAAGAGACCTTTTTTCAGACTCGGAAGAGGAATTGACAGTCTTCTGAAGAATTCCAAGCCCAGCTTTTGGCTTTGGAGGGGAAGCTCTCTGTGACCTTCCGGTAAGCGGTGGGACCTCCCTGCTGCGGCTTTGGGCCAGTTTGTTCTTAGTCCTTCACGACCAGTCGGAGGTCGAGCTTGGGCCTAGTAGGTGTCGGCTACGCCCCAATTTTGTGAACGCTTGTCGGAGTCAAATTTCGGCTTCAACAAAGCCGCTGGATAGAACTATGCGAACGAAGTTGCAAATGCTGGAGTGCTCCATTCACGCGCTCTCCCGCAAGCCAAACTTGCAAAAGCAATACTCAAAGGAGATAAAGGAAAAATCAAAATAACTAAATGACATGAAAATAACTGTCATACATATCAGCGCACATTAAGTGTCCACTACAACTGCAAAGCAAAAATAACACACGACACAGATGGAGGGGGGGGGGGAGAGTACAAAAACACACAAATGCAAAAAGATGAGGTCGTTACTCATCAGCAGCATCAACATCAGAGCGCTCATCCTCGTAAACATCGTCAAAGCTAAAGCCAGAGGTGTCGCATCCTAGGCGCCGACCGACAAAACGAAAGGCCTTCGCCGCACCTCGCCTAAGGCCTAACTCACGGGCATCTTCCACTTGAGGATCCACCTCCTTGGACCAGATCTCGTCACACACCTCCTCCGCGATCAGGCTACAGTCTCTCATGTAGTCCAATGACTGTAGGCACTCCACAAGTCCGGTAGCCTTCAGCTCCGACACACGGCCCTCAGAAGACAACATCTCCACTCGGGCCTTCGACGCCCGCAGGCGAGTCTCCAAGCCGGTGGCTTCCTCATGGGAATGCTTTCAACATCTTGGTGGTCCTCTCCACCAGTGCCTTCTCTACCTCCAATGCTGTACGTGCATCCTCCAACTCGGACTTCAGCCCGGACCCTATCTGATGGAATCGTGAAACGTCGCAGGCATGATCTTCCCTCGAGGAGGCAAGCAGGCTCGTCGCCGATCTAAGCTTCTCCTCGAGGGCCAAGTACCCGTACTTCAAGCACACAAAATGGTCGTTCCAAGTAACGACAGTTCGGTCTTGAGTGTCAGTCTGCACAAAGGAAAAATGAAAATTAGCATAACAAGGTAAAGTTTGAAAATTTCACGCAAACAAGAGCGCTTACCACTTCATCTGTCGCCTTCGAAGAAGAAGATAGCCTCGGAGCCGCCGCCCCCGTAAGAGAAGACTGGGGGGCAGACGAACCAAGCACCTGCATCTCGGGGGCGAACCGCCATGACCACCGGCAAGAGAGGCATCCCTCGGAGAGGACGAACAAGGCACCACACTCCCGCCACCTCGGGAAACTACAACGGCCTTCCGCTTCCGACTGCCACCGGAAGGTGCCTCTATACTCTGCAAATAATCCGAAGAAATGCCGCACTGCAACAAGCGTCTCTCCTCAACAAATGAGAAAATACTAAACAAACGATTGGCCAACTCGCGAGGCTCCGAAAACCCCAACATCGGGGAAAATTCCCGCTCCTTCCCCTTGTGTCAGTGACAACGGTCGGGAAGCGAATTCCACACCAAATCAACGGGCAGCCGTCGGGCGACGACCCTCGCAGCGTGTTACGGTAATGCGCGCGCGGCCAGACGCGCACTTCGCACAGCTTGGTCCGTGCGCCCCCTCGCGTACCCGCACGTTCGCTGTCGTGGCGCTGTCTGGTTGTGGACGCGTCGTTCCCCCCTCTCCCGCGGAGATTTTTTAACATGTCGTTACCTGTGCTCGACGAGCGCCGCTCGCGAACGTTTCTGGCCTGTTACTGGACGCCGTCATAGTCAAGGAAAATAAGAGAAAATTCTTGCTCTCTCGCTCATGGCAACCTTCGACAGCAGAGGATTTGGGGGGCAATTGATGGGGATGGAGCCCCATTTATATAAGAATAAGTGTGCACTTAGTCATCTCTCCCATGATCCCTCCTATTGTGGAGATCATGAGTTTGACTAGTCAACCCACTACCCCCATGATCTCCATCATAATAGGAGAGATCATGGTGGCCTCCCATTCAGCAACTACCACCGACCGCCGGCCCCGCCGTCGGCCGCGGGCCGCCCGTCATCGGCCCCGCCGCCGGTCGCCGGCCGCCGGCCGCCCGCCCGCCGCCGCTCGCCGCCCGCCGCCATCGACCGCCGCCGCCGCATGCAAGTCGGTCACCATCCAATCGTTACTGAGCATCCATTGACGTCCGATCTGCAAGTAACCACCCACTAAGCCACTAAGTTAGTGTGTGCGTGGGGGGGGGGGGGGGGCATAACTACCTCCTGAAGGCTTTAAAAAGAGGCACAGACCTCCTCATTTTTCACCTTTTGCCCCAGAGTCTTCTTCTTCGTCAGGCCAGAGCTCTGCCGAACTCCTCCCTCGGTTAGAACCCGCCAACCCATTAGTTCATATCAAAACCCAGGTGTTGAGATGAAGGGTGGCGGAGTACATGAACACAAAGGGGAGAAGACTGCAGGCGGTGTGAGATTAACCCCAACCACAGAACCACGGGGATATTCCGTCACAAGGGCCCACCGGGGTCAACACCCAGACCAAGAACGCAATGGGTAAGCCAAACACGCAGTCCCACACGCACGAGTCCTGCTGGATAATATAATCTCAACACATCCCCGCATCAGGACAACCCGCTCTGATACCAAGTTCGAACCCGCCAACCCATTAGTTTATCTCAAAACCCAGGTGTTGAGATGAAGGGTGGCGGGGTACATGAACAGAAAGACGAGAAGACTGCAGGCGGTGTGGGATTAACCCCAACCACAGAACCGCACGTATATTCCGCCACAAGGGGCCCACCGGGGTCAACACCCAGACTAGGAACGCGATGGGAAAGCCAAACACGCGGTCCCACACACACGAGTCATGCTGGATAATATAATCTCAACACCCTCGAGCCGTCTTCAAGCCGCCTACGAGCCAAGTCCCCAAGTGCGCAGAAGAAGGAAGAAGACGGCAACCGCCAGGGTTCAAGCACACCAGCCACCAAGTTAGCATTTAACACTCATTCGGCGCAGCCTGTTGCCCGTTGCGAGTCAGGAGTGTCAATTTGCCGTTTTCACCGACTATGTGCGCGCTCGACCGTCCCGAGAGCTAAGGTGGTCAAGTTACTCCGGTCCTACCGGGACGCCGAATTTGCCCGCAACATTAATTAACATGAAATATTTACATTTAACTATTTAAGTGAGGGATTGCTAGTTTAAGTATAATTGTTTTTTTTGTTTTTTTGCAAGATAATATTTTAATGACAGTTTTAAAAAATTAAATGTGCTAATAGATTACTTGAGTAATTTGATTATTTAGTTTAATTATAAGTTGGTTAATAAAGCATTTATTTAGTTTAATTATTAGTTGGTTAATAAAGCATCTATTTGTTTCGGCGTTTCGCAACTCCGTTTTGGGCAAACGCCGCTGGAAGGAGGGTAAACAAATGAAGTTCCGGCGGCGTTTGCTCCGTTTCCACCGGCCCGCCTTGAGAAACACCCAAAAAAAGCTCCGTTTGAAGCAGCAACCTCCCCCTCCGATTCGAACTCTCCATTTCCACCGACGAACATCCATGCAACTACTGGGTTACTTTGGGTTGATGAGATTAAATCTCAACCATTGCTTCTAATCTGATAGATAGACGAGGTCAATCTTTTGTTGCTTTTCTCCCCACTCGATATTAGAGAGCCTTGGCTGCCCTAGCCGCCCAACGCAGGCATAACGAGAGAGATCGGGAAGGCGAGGGTCGGTACCGGCGGCGAGGCTTCTGGTTGATGAAGGTGCGGTAGGGCTGCGGTATCCGTAGTGATCTGTAATACCGCTAGTATTGGAGCTAGTGTTCGGTTAGAGGAAGGAAACAAAAACGATTGGAGGAGGGATTTTCTAAAGATTTTAAGGGAACATTGCCAAGTTCGAGTTAAGTGTTCTCTATTTCCTACCCAGTGATTTTGTTTATATTTCTAGTGATAGCTATTGTTATTCTCTTTATTTTATGTCTGATTGGAGTTTAGGGTTTGTAAAGTACTGATTTTCTTCCCTGATTTTCTCTCGGATTAAATACATTTCTTAAACATGCTAATGGATCTGCGTTTAATTTTGTTTTTCTTTGCGGATGGAGCTTCTGGTATATCCATTGGGTTGATTTGGTTTGGCGTCATCACTTGTTTTGTGAGTTTAAGTTACGAACGCGGATTTAATTGATTGTTTTTTTTTTCTGTTTATGTTTTTTCCACCGAATATATGCATTGTTCCCTCGTTTCAAAGTTCAGGTAATATTTGGTTCACTTAGCAGCACTTCTTTACTTTACATCGGATATTCAGCTGATTATTCTGCTCTAATTATCTTTTGTTTATGTTTTAGATAGGATGATAACTTCTTTTTAGTGATGTCTTGTATATTTGTGAATGTCGATGGATTCCTGTAGATTGATAGTTCAATCTTACTTGGCGGAAAATAAATTGTTGGCAAACATTTTTGATCCAGATACAAGTAGCGCTAGTTCTGCCATGGAATTTAAACATGACCCGGCACACTTTTTTATTTAATATAACTAAATTTCCTCGATTTGTGTTTTTTGTGGCTTAATGGCCTGGCGCAATGTTGCTTCTGTGCTTAAGGTTGGCTGCTTAGGCTTCTTGCTCAAATTATTGGATGATTTTTTCAGTGTTAAAGGCTTGCTGGAGATCTATATGGGCACTCTAGCAATGATATTTTCTTTAGTAGTAAAAATGAGTCTTCAAGAGGGATGAGTGGCATTTAAAGAAAAACATTGAGAGTGTAATTTGAATTATCCTGTTACTAATTTTTTTTATGATAATACTTAGTATTACTTCTCTCTAACTAATATGTATGTAGATATATGTATTGGTTGGACTGTACTCTAGATTATTGATAAACAACGCAAAGCAGCCAAGCCTAAAACTTTAATTTTCAATTTCTTATGGACTTTTGGCACTTTGCACCCCCAGAAATTTCACTTTTGACACTTTGACCCCAAATGTTTAAATATTGCACTTTGCACCCCCATTCTCATATTCTTGGCTCTTTGCACCCTAGCAAGGGTAGTTTCTGATAGCTGAATTCAAAGACCTAAAGTTCAAAGTGCCAAGAATATGAGAATGGAGGGTGCAAATTGCAATATTTAAACATTTGGGATGCAAAGTGCCAAAATTGATATTTACAGGAGTGCAAAGTGCCAAAATCCTTATAGATTGTGCGACAGTTGATGTAAGCCCATTACCATCAATCCTTTGGAGACATCTCATGGGAAGCTCGATACATAAGCTCTTCATCCCCTTATATATACTTTATATTGTAGTCCTTTGGAGATTTCCCAATCTTGACTATTGGATTATTTCTTGTTTTTGTGGAGAGTAGGCTACGAAGTCCCATTGTTTTCATCATAATTTAATCTAGTGCCATGCAATGTTGCTATTAAAGTTAATTCCTGTACTCTCAACACATCTTATAACCATTTATGGCCTGTAAATGAATACTATTGTTTCACAAGATATTTAGGTTTAAATTTGTCTTGTGAATTTCTCCAGGTTATTGCAAGTTGGTGTAACACATGTGAAGGGTTTCACACGCTTAGACATTAACAATGGTAAAGAAGAAAAATCATACAGTCTTCTTAGACATATCTATTGATGGCGGACCTCCCAGAAGAATGGTCTTTGAGGTACTTTTCATTTTCTTAAGAATGAACCATTAGACTTCCATTATGAAAAGTGAATTTGCATTCGAATTTGAGATTTGCATGCACATACTTGCAGGGCTCCTGTTTGCCAAATGGCTGAGCAGTAGCTTCCTGTTTAGTTCAAGTATGAATGCTTTATATGTTCTGGCATTTGCTTTAATTTTATATACACACAACACCATACATTTATGCCATATTTTAGGAAATTTTTTTATCTATGTTGAAGTTGTTCTGAGGTATTCTTACCGGAACTATTTGATGACTTGTAGCTCTTCTCTGATGTTGCCCCGAAGACTGCGGAAAATTTTCGAGCTCTTTGCACTGGTAATTAAATGCAAGCTATGTAGCTTGAACTTGTCTTGGATGTTTATTTCTACAACACTAATATATGTTTTATTTTTTCCCTTTAATGCATTGAAGGTAATTAAAGAGAGTGTACTATTAGTAAACATCCGCTTTCAATTCTGATCTAATTGTTCATTGTGATACCAGAAGTTGTGAAATTTTGATATAATTTTTGTGCACGGAATTCCATCTCTGAAAGAATTGTTTTTTTGGAAGTCTTCAGTTATGTGATCTTTTGTCTGTTCGGTTAGCAAATTAAATAATTCTTATTGATTCTTATTTGTGTAGAAGGTCCTTGTTTTTTTACTTAAATTCATTTGGGCTTTATGATCTCTGAATTTGAAACTAGCATGATAAATGCAAAATTTTTTATTTTTTTATATGACATTGATTTGCTTCATCTTGAAGATGGGTCATCAAAAAATTATTCGGATTATGTTTGACAATGACTCAATATACAATATTTGCTCATTTATATGTATTTCTTAGTACATAAACACACACCTCTATTCATGCATACGCAGCACACTTATATAAACATATATTGTGCATATATATTATGTCTCATACATGATTGCGCACATAAATTATCCCTATTTTATTAAAAGATAGGTGCATACTAATATTTTTCTTTACTAGTAATAACTAAAAAGTATTTTAGAAAACTGACTTGAATCATCTTTTAACTTGATTTCGACTATCATATTGTACCGATTTTTCTCCGGCCAAAACGAATTTTTGATTCTGGGCTGAAACCAACAGCCGGTTGACTTGAATCTATGAATTCTTCGTTAAATTAATCAGTGCTTTCTGTTATTGAGTTTCTTCACTGTACTTCTGTAAATGAACTATTTTTGTTTAAGTATTGTAATTTAATTCAGAAGTTTCTACAATGATTCTGAAGATAAGTCATTAAATGTTTCATAATAATAACTGAATTGGACATTCTTAATTCTTAAGGAGAGTAATTTGGTATACTTCAGTGGTACTTCTATTCTGATTGACGAATGGTTATAAGTACATAGGTGGTTATTTAATTTTTTTATATATTGGGTTAGTGATGTTGGATGCTGTAAAGTGGTGTATCATGTATGACAATCTAGTTTTTTCAATCCCTTTTCTTCTCTTTTTGATGATGTAAATTCAGGATGGGAGGTTACCTTGTAGCTGCAAAAAATTTCTATTTTTAACATACAAGTAAATAAATTATGATATGATTTCGTCCTTGTTGATATGCATCTCGAAATAAATGCTGTGTTGTGTTTCCTAATTTTTGTCACATTACAGGTGAAGTGGGCATAGGTCGCACAACTGGAAAACCGCTTCATTTTAAAGGATCAATTTTCCATCGCATTATTAAAGGATTCATGGCACAAGTATGTTCATCTGGTCCTTCATTGTAATTTTGTCATCATCGATGCAATGACTGGTTGTCGAAATATAATAATGAGTTGCCGCGAATTAGATGCTATTGTTTTGTTTATATTAGTCGGTTTGTCATGTTTATGATGTAGGATACAGGAATGATGGTCAGGGCCCCTTTTCTTGGGTTTTAGTAATTAAGGTTGTGATTTGCTATATTATCAATGTATTTTAATTGCGTTATGCACTTCTGCCTACTGAAGTCATTTTTTATTTTATTGAAGTTCATTCTTTTAAGTTTCTTATATTTTTTTTATCTTGCAGGGAGGTGATTTTTCGAAACGAGATGGTATGTCATCTGCTGCTTTTGCTCAACTTTTTTTCTGAGCATCTCTTTTGCGTATTATTCATCTAAGATTTTTGCTGAGCATATTTTTTTATATAGCCTATTGGCCATTTACCTACTATTATGATTATTTTTTATTGCACTAGTGATTTATTTTATGTTTAGCATGTGTTGCTGGGTTATGCATTCTTGGAAAATGTAGTTGAACTTTTGACGGTGAAGTTATGGCTGTAGTGTTTCCAAAATGGAACTTACTCGAGAGAGAGCTTGCTTGAAACCTTGCCTCGAGAATACTGAGTTTTTGCATTTTCTGTTAGATATTCTGTTATGCACGTACTAGGGAAGAAGAAGAACTAGAGGAAGAAGATAGAGATTAGGGTTGGAATGAGGGAGGAAGGGAATACCTTGGATAATTCTTGCATAACTCCAAAAGAGAGGGGTCCGGGTATATATAACCCGGGACCCAAGGCCGGCCAACCGAGGGGCCGGCCGGCCCCCATGGGGCTGAACCAAATGTGGTTCAGCCCCCCCTTGAGCCGATCTTTTAAGAAGAGGGGGCTGAACCCATTGGTTCAGCCCCGTTGTTGCCTTGCACGCGCCGTTGCCGCCGCTGGTAATGTTGCCCAAATAGCCTAGCCTCGTCTGGAGGCTTAACATTCCCGTCCCCATCAAAAGCCAGCTTGTCCTCAAGTGGGTAATCGGGGTAAAGCTCCCGGAACTCCAGCAAGTCCACCCAAGTATTTTGCTCCGCGGAGAGATCCTTCCATTTAATTAACAGCTCTGGACAGTACACTGTGCCCCGACGTTTCCACTTGATCAAGAGTACATCGGCCGGAATGGGGCGAAGCTCGCCTCCAGAAGTAGCCTCTGGCAGCACGGGAAAGACCGGAACAGCCTCACCCAGCTTACGCTTCAACAAGGAAACATGAAAGGTAGGATGAATCCGTGAGCCCTCGGGCAATGCCAAGGTATACGCAACTGGCCCGACCCGTCGCGTGATCCGAAAGGGTCCATAGTAGCGGGGTGCCAACTTCTGATTTGTCCTCTGCGCCACAGACAACTGCCGGTAAGGGCGAAGTTTGAGGAAAACCTCATCCCCCACCTGGAACTCTCTTTCCGTCCGATGTCGATCTGCCTGTGCTTTCATACGATCCTGCGCCGCCCGAAGATTCTCGCGCAAGGTGGCGAGGGTCCGATCACGATCACGGAGTGCCCGATCAACGGCTGCCACTGCGGTACTGCCGGACTCATAACTGCTTAAGGAGGGAGGTGGCCGACCATAGACGATCTCAAAAGGGGTGAGTTTGCTAGCAGAGTGATACAAAGTGTTGAAGCAGTACTCCGCCCAATGTAACCAACTGGCCCATGTCCTTGGCTCATCCATAATAAAGCAACGAAGATAAGTTTCCACGCCCCGATTCAAGACTTCCGTCTGTCCATCGGTCTGGGGATGGTGAGCCGTACTAAAACGCAATGAAGTCCCCTGCAAGCGAAAGAGTTCCGTCCAAAATCTGCCAACAAAAGTAGGGTCCCGATCGGAAATGATCGCCCGGGGAATCCCATGCAAGCGAACAATCTCCCGAACAAATAAAGCCGCCACAGACTCCCCTGTGTAAGGATGGCTCAGAGCCAGGAAGTGCCCATACTTGGACAACTTGTCCACCACCACTAAGATAACTGTTTTACCCTGCGACTTGGGCAGCCCATCAATGAAGTCCATAGAAACCGTATCCCAGATTTGATGCGGAATCTCCAAGGGGTGAGTAGCCCGGCTGGAGAAGTAGTCTCAAATTTCTGCCTTTGGCAGACATCACATTTCTGAACAAACTCCTGAATGTCACGGCGCATCCCCTTCCAAAAGACATTTGCTCGAGCCCGCTGGAGAGTGCGAGAAATACCCGCGTGGCCGCCCGTCGGCGACGAATGGAACTCATGCATCATCACCGTCCTCCAAGCTGACTGCCAAGGAATGACCACGCGTCCCTGATAATATAGCCGGTCATTTTGTAAGTGATAACCCGGGTCACCTCACGAGCCTGCCGCAGGTTCTCTACAATAACCCGTAACTCGGGATCTCGCTGCACCTCCTCCTGAATCTCATCCATCGACTCCAGCTGTGGCATAGAAATGTGCGCCAAGGCCCCCACTGGTAAGCGCGACAGGGCGTCAGCTACCCGATTGTCCTTCCCCGGTCGGTATTCGATCTCATAATCATATCCCAACAACTTAGTGACCCACTTCTGTTGAAGAGGGGAAGAAATCCGCTGGTCGAGAAAGTGCTTCAAGCTCTGATGATCTGTCCGTATTTTAAAACGATGTCCCAGCAGGTATGGCCGCCATAGGGCCACCGCATGAATAACCGCTAGCATCTCCTTTTCATACACCGATAGGCCCAGTGTCCGGGGAGCCAAGGCCTTACTGTAGAAAGCGATCGGCCGTCCCTCCTGCATCAAGACCGCTCCCATGCCCACGCCGGAAGCATCCGTCTCCACCACAAACTCCTTAGTGAAATCGGGAAGTGCCAGCACTGGAGTCATCATCATCGCCCGCTTCAACGCCTGAAAGGCGGTCTCGGCCTCATCCTGCCACGAGAAAGCATCCTTCTGCAGCAGTTGCGTAAGTGGCCGAGCAATCTTCCCATAATCCCGTACAAAATGCCGGTAGTACCCAGTGAGGCCCAAGAACCCCCTCAGCGCCCGAATGGTCAGAGGCCGTGGCCAAGAAATCATACTCTCGATCTTCCGTGGGTCGGCTTTCACCCCATCCGCGGAAACTAGATGCCCCAAGTACTCCACCTCCTGTTGTCCAAAAGAACACTTGGACCTCTTAGCATAGAGCTTATGTTGCCGAAGAGTAGAGAAGACCAGAGCCACATGACGTAAATGATCCTCCCAAGTAGCGCTGTAGATCAGAATGTCATCAAAGAAGATCAAGACGAAGTGTCGCAGGAATGGCCGAAAAATCTCGTTCATATTGGCCTGAAAAGTAGCTGGTCCCCCCGTCAAGCCATTCGCCATCACTAAGAACTCATAGTGGCCGTCATGAGTCCTGAAAGCCGTCTTATGCACGTCCTCCTCCTTCATAAGAATCTGATAATAGCCGGATCGTAAATCCAGCTTCGTGAATCTAGTCGCCCCACGCAACTCGTCCAACAGCTCCTTAATCACGGGAATCAGAAACTTGTCCTTCACGGTAACACTGTTTAAGGCACGGTAATCTACGCAGAAACTCCACGATCCGTCCTTCTTTTTAACCAGAATAATCGGTGCTGAGAAGGAACTGGTACTAGGCCGTATAATGCCGGCCTCAATCATTTCCTTCACACTACGCTCGATCTCTGCCTTCTGCATGTGGGGATACCTGTAAGGAGGAGTGTTGGGCGGCTCCGCCCCCGTCTGTAGCACAATCTGGTGATCACGGAACCGTGACGGTGGAAGCGTCCCCGGCTCCTGGAAAATGTCATCATACTCCTCCACTAATGCCCGCATCTGGTCAGGAACCTCCGTCGGTCTATCCTCGTCAGACCTCACCCCCAACAGGACCGTCATCAGACTACTGGACTCCTGAAGCTGCTGTAGGCTGCGAATGGAGATCTCTTTGACCGGAGAAGATCGGAGCCCTTTCAAACAGAACTGGCGCCCCCCTTGCGAGAACTCCATCGTCATCTGGTCCCAGTCAAAAGTCACCCTCCTCAACTGCTGCAGCCACTGCACTCCAAGCACCATATCTGAGCCTCAGATCGGTAAGAGATAGACATCCGTGCACCCCACATAACCCTGCATCCGAAGCTCCATTGCCTTCAACACTCCCTGACACTGTAGCTTGCTGCCGTCTGCAACCATAACCTGGAACGCCGCTCCTACGTCAATCACGTGCCCCACTTTTTGTGCCACATCTGGATGAATAAAATTATGAGTACTCCCACTGTCCACCAGAATGGTCACCCTCTCCTGCCGAATCCACCCCGCCAGCCGCATAGTAAGCGGAGGTGGATTGCACCCTTCCATGGCATGTAGGGACACACCCAACTCCGTCAAGTCTAAGTCCCCCCCAGACTCCAGCTCCTCCTCCGGAAACTCGTCCTCCTCCAGCTGCTCCTCCTGATGCAACATAAAGACCTGGACCTTCTGGCACTTGTGTCCTGTCGTAAATTTCTCATCACAATTAAAGCAAAGGCCTTTCTCCTTCCGAGCTTGTAACTCGTTCCAAGACAACCGTGTCACCGTCGGTCGGCCGGCCACTGGCGTCTCTCTCCTGGCCGCGGCCGGTGTAGTAGTGTGTCGTGCCATACTGCGGGCTCGTTGCCTATTTAACTTTTCCTCTTGGATGCGCGCCAAGCTGATTGCGTGGTTCAGACTACGGGGCATGTAGGCATGAACCTCATCGCGTAAGTGATCCTTCAGTCCTGATACAAAACAGCTGAGGAGTGTCTTTTCTTCCCACTGAACCCTGTTGACCAACTTCTCAAACTCCGTTCTGTACTCCATCACTATACCCTTCTGCCGTAGCTTCTGTAAAAGCGCCTCAAAGTCTTCAAACTCCAAAGGCCCAAACCGAGCCGTGAAGCTTTCCACAAACTCCTCCCACGGAACATACTCCCGTCCTCGCAAGAACCACTGTGTCCACTGGAACGCGTCGTCCTCCAGATGGAAGGACGCTAGCTGCACCCACTGAGCCTCTGGCACCTCCTGATAGCTGAAAAACAACTCAGCTTTTTGCACCCACTCCAAAGCGTCGCCCCCACTGTACCGAGGGAAATTCATCCGAGTCAACTTGGGAGCCATGTACGGCCTTTGGCCGCGTTCCCCCGCCATTGGGGCCCCATGACGGAAAGGCCCCCCTTCTCCCCACTGCACCCCTCTACCAAAGCCTGGTGGTTGCCCTCTTCCTGCCGGTGGGGGTAACAACCCATCCCGACCTTGCCTCCAAGGAGCGTGCTCGGTAAAAGTCCCAGCCCTTCCGTCAACACCGGTTGCGAAGCCGCCACCCCTGCCGGCCATGTCCAGGCCTGCCGGCCCAAATCCGGCCCTCCCCGTGCTTGCCCCGGGGGTCCAGCCACTCCGAAGCCACCCCCAGCCATGCCGCAGCCACCCGGCCCAAACCCGCCGCCCTGATGGCTCGCCGACCCCGATCCGAGCCTCACAGGGGCCCCTGATGCCCAGCCGACCCCGCTGGAGTCGCCTGCGGCATTTCCCGCCCCGCTGTAGCCCGCCGGGACGAACCCGACCCCCTGCATGCTCGCCACCCACGATCCAGCCCAGCCGCCGCCAACAGCCGCCGATCCGGGCCCCTGCGTGTGCGCAGACGCCGATCCCGACCAACTGACGCCGCCCCAGGCCGATCCGGCCCCTCCGTGGTACGCCGCACCCGATCCAGCCCCCGCCTGGCCCGCAGCACCAAATCCGACGCCAGTCGGCCCCGATTCGGCGCTTCCCGCACCCGATCCACCAAGTCCGGGCATTTCCGGCCTATTCCCTGTAGATCCGCCCGGTTCCTCCTCCGCCACCGCCTTGCCCTTCAAATTTTGCGCTAATAGCGTCATGATATCGTTCAAGCGGTCGTCGATTCGCTCTTCCAACCTTTGAGTGGACGTTTTGACATTTTCTTCGATGGCGGCTACCGAATCGGTAAGCCCCATCAAATTCTCCTGTAGGGTTTCCAAGCGGTCATTCTCCTCTTGCGAGCGTGTAGTCACCATGATGGAGGAAGGAATGCTTTGATACCAAATGTTATGCACGTAATAGGGAAGAAGAAGAACTAGAGGAAGAAGATAGAGATTAGAGTTGGAATGAGGGAGGAAGGGAATACCTTGGATAATTCTTGCATAACTCCAAAAGAGAGGGGTCCGGGTATATATAACCCGGGGCCCAAGGCCGGCCAACCGAGGGGCCGGCCGGCCCCCATGGGGCTGAACCAAATGTGGTTCAGCCCCCCCTTGAGCCGATCTTTTAAGAAGAGGGGGCTGAACCCATTGGTTCAGCCCCGTTGTCTTGCACGCGCCGTTGCCGCCGCTGGTAATGTTGCCCAAATAGCCTAGCCTCGTCTGGAGGCTTAACATATTCCCTATCATATCTTAGCTATATCACAGCAGTGCCTGAAAATACTGCAAATTTCAGCTTCTTGTGCTTTGCATCAAAATATCATATCTAACATTAGCCTGTTCAGGAGGACATGTGATTAGAAGTTAAGGCTCCGTTTGGGGGTATTTTCAGCGGTCAAGCGGTTACGACCGCATGTACCGGACCTATTTCCGGTACATGCGGTCGTAACCGCTTGACCGCTGAAAATAAGTCCCCCCAAACGGAGCATAAATCTATTGTTTGATGGCTTTATCTTCCATCATCATTCTACATCTTTCTCGCTTAGAACCATGCCTCATTATGTCTTTGGCTGAGCCAACACACATGAGCTGGGTGTTAATCAATCTTGTGTTGGAAGATGGTTTAGCATAGTAGTAGTATGCTAGTGAAGGAGCAACTATCTAGGTTTTTCTAACAGCCTACTGTTGTTGGCACAAAGAAAAGTGTATCTTCTCCTTGGTGCCATTTGGACGAGGTATGGTTGTATAAAGGCGGAATTGGGTCTGAAATAGCTTTTATTCCATGCAAGCACCTTAAATTCTAATTCCAAGGCAGAATTAGAGGCGGAATAGGGTCTGAAATTGTCTTTATTCCATCCAAGCCCCTTAACTTCTAATTCCAAGGCAGAATTAAAGTAGATCATTATTCTTTTGTCTTTTGTGGAATAAGTAATTCCCTGAGTAAGGTGGAATAAGCCTTATCCCTCCCCTAACCCGATTCTATCCCCCAAAAAATAACCCTGCGACTCGTCATCCCTCACTCCCATTCTGAGTACCCGACACTCAACATAACCTGGAACATACATCTTTCTTTCCGGAGCCACCAAGCACACTTGCTTTTAACCTGGAACACACATCTTTCTTTCCGGCGCCACCAAGCACACTTGCTTTCTGTCCTATTCCAGCTCGCCGGAACTTCAACTTAGATATTTTTGAGTCAATTTTTTGGTTGACATGGTGAAGTTTATTTGTTCTTGTGTTGTTGGAGTAGCAAGTGGAATTTCTTTTATTTTCTTTTTGGTTTTCTATAACAAAAGTTCCTCCAAGCTTGTCGCGATCATCTCTACTTCCTTTGTTAGTTCTTAGTGAAGTAGAATGTATATTCATTTCACTTTTTAATTCTTTATTATGTACTTCATACATTCTAATATTGAATTTCTTTGCCACCACATTTCTTGAATGTAGGCTTTTTTATCCCTTATTTGTGAATCAAATCACTTCAAAATATGAATTTGTGAACTTTAATGATAACAATCAAGGTTGCAGATGCTAGATTCATATTTGTTTGTGTATAAAATGTCAGATGCCAGATTGCATGAGATATTTTGGGATATTTAGAATTTTATTTTTTAATAATTTTATTCATATATATATATATACATTTTTTGTAAATATGTACAATTGTGCACATAATGTATATACATTACATAATAAACATATACACACATAATGTATTTTTATAAATTACGCAAGGAAGAGGTTATGACACCAGTAAATTACATAAATAGCATCAAATGAGAGCGATACGAGAAAGTTGCCGAAGTTAGATGCAGAAAAATGCACGAAATGAAGCACAAAATAAAATATTGTTGTGGAAAATATATATTTAATACTCTTGCCGATATATGGGACTCAAAATATGATATATCGGATGATATTTTCAAAAAACATATTTTTGCTTAAAATTTCGATGTCATGACATTTTTTCCCCAAAACCATTATGTCGGACATGTCGGCCTACATCTACAACACTGATAACACTAACAATAACAACAACACTCAAGCCTTTACCCACTATAGTGGGGTCGGCTATATGGATTCTTTGTCGCCATTTTACCCTAGCTTTAGTCATATTCTCTCTAATGCCTAATTTCATCATGTCTTTCCTTATAGTTTCATTCCAAGTCTTTATTGGTTTACCCCTCCCCCGTTAAACTTTCCTAGTGACTAAACTCTCTCAACGCCTAATAAGCGTCTCTAATGGTCTCCTTTGTACTTGTTCAAACCATCTTAGTCGAGCTTCTTGCATCTTCTCTGTAATAGTGCCACTCCTGTCTTATCTCTGATATATTCATTTCTAATTTTATCCAGTTACGCGTGTCCACACATCTACCTAAGCATTCTCAACTCCGCAACTCCCATTTTTTTCTCACGTACACAATTCACTGCCCAACACTCAAAATCGTAGAGCATCGTTGGTCTAATTGCGCCTCTCCACTTCAACTAACCTGCTTGGGTTGGTCTAATTGCGCCTCTCCACTTCAACTAACCTGCTTGGATTCTATGTATCACATTTTTATCTACACCTCGTAGATATCTTGATCACCTAGCTTAATATCGGAGTCATCCGTCCTCGCAAACTCATTTATTGAAAGAGAATAATATGACACACGACAAATAACATGATAACAATCTGTACAATATTTTCAACATATGAAACAGCTAACATATTTATGGAAAGAGGGGTTTCTGAAGGTTTTTGAGGAAATGCATTCCATATTGGGCTTTAAAATTTGGAATATCTCAACAATGCAAACTCATTCATTACTTGTTTATAATAAGCTTATAATAAGCTTATTTTGAATCTAGAAAATTTGACACAAGATTCGCGAAGTAAATGTTTAATTTATTTGTTTCTGTTAGAAGATAGTAGAAAGTTATGTAAAAGCCCATTGTAATTGTGGCCCATTTATGAACTCAAGGTTGTATTAGGTTTAGTCCCACATTGTATTCTTGGGATTTCTCTCTTCCTCTCTACCTATATATTTGTACTCATACTTAAAGTTTATATATGAAATACAGCCTACAAGGTTCCTTGCTTACTTTTTCTACATGGCATCAGAGGGAAACTGTCCGACTTGTCTGTTTCTGTCCGCCAGGTCCTCCTGATTAACCGGGCGGCCTCCTCTGGTTTCTAACCACGGCTTCCCGTGCGGTTAGTTTTTCTATCCGCTTCTCTTGCTCTCGTTCGCCTCTCTCTCGCGGTTTTCACCTTTTCTTCCCTCTTACCCCACATTCCCTTTTATAGACCTCTCGGTCAGTGGGCCCTCTTGTTCCCCTAACCGGGCGGCCTCCTCCCGTCTTCTTGCGGCTTCCCTATCAACCTTGTCTTCCCGCCTTCTTGCACCGCATCTTGGTCGCGGCATTCTCCTGTGCCGCTGGTGTGCTCATCGTGACCGTGCAGTCTGTTTTGCTTCAATCTCTACGACTCCCCTTCCCGCTGTTGCTTCCTACCCGCTGCGACCTCTCTTCTCGCGCTGCGGGCTCTTTCCGCTGCGAACAGGCTCCATTCCCGCTGTTGTTTCTTGCAGGCGGCCTCTTCTTCTCGTTGCGGCTTTGCAAACCGCTGCGAGCACCGCATCTTGGTCGCGACACCTTTGGGTGTTCTCGCCGAGACCGTGCGGTCTCCCTTGCTTAAGTCGCTGCTGTTTTTTTCCCGGTCTCTGCGGGCTTCCGCACGACCTTCTCTTAGCCGTTGCCGCGGTCTCTTGCCGCTGGTGTGTTGACATCGAGACCATGCGGCTTCTCTTCCTCTCCTCCGCCCGCTTTCTTCAGGTTGCGGGTTGCCTCTTAGCTGAAGCGGCCTCTCTACCCGTTGCGGGATCTGCATCTTGGTCGCGGCCTTTTGCCGCTGGTGTAGTGACACCGAGTCCGTGCGGCCTCTCGTCTTTTCCTCTCCGCTTTCCTCAAGTTGCGGGTTACCCGTTACCGTTGTCCGAGACTGTGCAGCTAGTTCTGTCCGTTGCGGTTTCCCTCTGCTGTTGTCCTCTGTCCGTTGCGGATAGCTTCTTCCCGCGGCTTCATGGATTCTACCACTGCCTCCGGCGAGTCCGCTGGTGCTTCATCTCCGCCCCCTCGGGCTGCTTCCTCTGCTACTGAACCTCGGGATGAACTCAGGATTACCACTATATCTCTCTTTGGCAAAAGGAACTTTGTGGAATGAGTTCATTCAGTTCGTCGGGTGCTCCAGACAAAAGGACCGCTTCATCAGTTGACCCGAGCTATTCCTACCGTTCCTACTAACGAGTGGCTTCGTGATGATGGCCGTGTGCAATCCTGACTTCTCAACTCCATGGATACTGAGCCATACAGGATGACCATGTATCATGACGCGACTAAGTCCATGTGGGAGGAACTCCACTCCTATTTTGGCCAAAATAGCCTCCAACATTTGTTTGACATCATCACTGATCTTCAATCCCTTGATCCCGGGATACCTGGCGATATGACCTCCTTCGTTGCCAAGGCCAAAACACTTGTTGAGGCATGAATACAACACCAACCTCCTACTACTGATTTGGTGTGCCCAGCTGGCACAAAAAGAAGCTGTCAGGATTGCAATGATGATGACAAGGGTTCCTTCGCATCTGCACAGTGTTCGAGCTCAGATACTCTCCTCTGCCACTACTCCCTCTCTCTCTGATGTCTGCTCCATGCTTCTGAAGGTCACTCCGCCACCTGAGGCTCCTCCGCCTCCCTCTCCAGCTCCTCTCCAGTTACCTTCACCACACCCCTTCACTCGCGGTACCTCGACCCGTGGGGGTCGCCATTAGAGGACGTACTGGCAAACCCCCACTTAAATGTACTTTCTGCGGCCGGGAAAATCATCTGGAGGCTACTTGCTATCATAAACATGGTCTGCCACCCCACCTTGCTGCTTCTACGATGGCCGAGTCTCCGCCCTTGACTTCTCCTTCGACTCCCTCAAAAGCTCAGTCTGACATTGATGCTCTCCGCAGCCAGCTCCAGCAACTCCAATGGGTGATTGCTCTCTCCTCGGGCTCTGTGGCTTCCATCGCCAATGAAGGTATAACCTGTCTATCTCGAACTTCCCACTGAATTGTGGACTGGTGCCACCCACCACATTACAAGCCAGAAGCCGCCGCAATACTTGGCCGCTCCTCATCCCAAGTTCATTACTGTTGCCAATGGTGACTCCACCCCTGTCTCAGGAGCTGCTGATATCCATCTCACCCCAACCTCTCATTAACCTCGGTTCTTCATGTTTCGGGCTCCTCCGTTCAACTTGCTTTCTATTAGCCGACTTACACAGGATCTCGATTGCCAAGTTACATTCTCACCATCTTCTTTTGTTGTGCAGGATCAGCGAACGTGGAAAATTATTGGTAGCGGACGGCTATCTCATGGGCTCTATCTTCTT
This sequence comes from Platanthera guangdongensis, assembly GCA_039583875.1. Taxonomy (NCBI): domain Eukaryota; kingdom Viridiplantae; phylum Streptophyta; class Magnoliopsida; order Asparagales; family Orchidaceae; genus Platanthera; species Platanthera guangdongensis. The sequence continues at coordinate 1,478,517 of CM077166.1, read as the reverse complement.
GATGTCCTTCCATCTACCCTTTTTGTCGTCTCTTCAGTTGAGCGACATCATCGGCTTGGACATGCTTCCCTCCAGATTCTAAAGCAAACTCTTCCGGATGTCTCCTTAAATGAGTTTTCCTGTGAGTCATGTATCTTTGGTAAACAACATCGAGTTCCTTTTAGTCCTGTCTGTAATCGGAGGAGTACTCTTTTATCCATTGTCCATTCTGATATTTGGAGCCCTTATAAAGTCCCTAGTGTATTTGGGTATCGCTACTTTGTTACCTTTATTGACGATTACGCTCGTGTGACATGGTTATATTTACTACGAGATCGTACCAAACTCACTTCTATATTCCGTACGTTTGTTACTGAACTTCGAACTCAGTTTTCTTCCCCGCTTAAAATTATCCGCACTGACAATGCGCGGGAATATACGAGCCGAACGTTCACCTCACTTTGTGCTGAATTTGACATTATACATCAAACATCTTGTGCTTACACTCATCAGCAAAATGGTGTTGCTGCGCGCAAAAATCGGCATCTTCTTGACTTTGCCCGCTCCTTTATGCTCCAGATGCAGGTACCAATCAAATACTGGAACTTTGCAGCTTCGACTGTGTGTCATCTCATCAATCGTCTGTCTTCCTCCGTTCTCAACTTCGTCACTCCGTTTAGCCTCCTCTTTCCTTCTCAATCTCTGTTTCCTCTCCCACCTCGGGTGTTTGGGTGTGTTTGCTATGTCCATAACCTTGGTCCACCTACGGATAAATTTGCCCCTCTTGCAACCAAATGTATGTTCGTAGGGTACTCTCGCACTCAAAAAGGGTATGTGTGTTACACTCCTGTCAACCGGAAAGTGGTGTCCGCTGATGTTACCTTTCTGGAAGACCAACCATTTCTGTCATCCACTTCAATACCTCCTTGTGTTCAACCTGTGCCTCGTCCTGCTATCCCAGTCACGACTTCTCTACCTCCTCTTCTTCCAACAACCCACATGGAACCACGAGCCCTAATACCACCAACACCCAAACCACTAGCAACCAAACCCCCCTCATCCGTGTCTACACTCGCCGCAGTCTGAACTTCGGAGCCCAACCACTGCTACCGTCTACCAGTAATATCTTGCGGCCAGCTGACCCTGCCCTCGCTTCTACGGCTCATCCTCTGACCAACTATATTTCCCTACATCGGCTCTCTCCTCCTCTGCTCAAATTTGCTCTTGCTCTTTCCTTTATTTCTCCGCCTAACACTGTGCAGGAGGCTCTCCAACACCCTGGGTGGCGTGCGGCAATGGAAGCTGAGATGTCAGCCCTTTGAGCTAATCACACTTGGGATTTGGTACCTCTTCCATCTGCCCAGTCCTGCGTTAGCTGTAAATGGATCTTTGTCATTAAACATGCTCCGGATGGGACTATCGATCGCCTCAAAGCCCGTCTTGTGGCTCGTGGGTTCACTCAGCAACAGAGCTTGGACTATGAGGAGACTTTCTCCCCTGCCGCCAAACTAAATTCTGTTCGGGTCCTTATCTCACTTGAGCTGGACATTAAAAATGCCTTTCTTAATGGGGATCTCCAAGAGACAGTTTTCATGAACCAACCTTCCGGGTTGGAGACCACGAGGGAGTCTAGGGTGTGCCGACTGCGTAAAGCTATCTATGGTCTCAAACAGTCCATTCGAGCTTGGTTTGAAAAATTTAGGAAGGCTGTTCGTGATATTGGCTTTCAGCGAAGCTCGGCTGACTTCTCTCTCTTTACTCGTCATCAATCAACAGAGGCAGTAATTCTCTTAGTTTATGTGAATGATATTTTGATAACTGACAATGACTCTACCGGGATACAACAGATCAAACAACATTTAAACTCCGTCTTCCAAACAAAAGATTTAGGGAACCTTCGGTACTTCCTTGGACTTGAGGTTGCTCAAAGACCTGATGGCCTAGTTCTATCTCAACGAAAATATTGTCTTGAACTTCTTCAGGATGCTGGTTATTCCGAATGTAAAATCGCAGAAACACCTATGAATGTCAACCACAAGCTAAGTGCTCATAGAACCGAATCAGATTTTCTACTTACAAATCCTGAATATTATCGGCGCCTTGTAGGAAAATTGATATACCTAACAGTTACCAGACCCGATATTGTTGAAACCGAAATTCGGTCTCCTGTGGAGTTCGGGGTCCCTAGAAATCGGTGACCTCACACCTACTACACCCGGAGGAACGTCACGGACGAAAGATCAAGAAGCTAGAAACAGACCCTCGGCTCTAGCGCGGAGGTCCCACCTTACACCCGAAGGCTACCTGAGCACTTCCCCTCCTTAGCCAATGCTCGAGCTAGGGTGCCTTGGAGGAGCACTCTCTACTCTACCAAGAAGAAGCTAAGGGAGGAGGAAGCAAGCCAAAAGTCCCTCTCCAAAGGCACCCAATGGGGTCTATTTATAGTTTTCCTCAAGTCCTGAGGGTAAAATGCCTGAAATACCCCTACGCCCAATACACCTTGGGCAGTAGGAAACGCCCACACCGTGGGGCAGAGGGGTAAAAACCCCCTCAGGAGCACAGCGGTAAAAGCACGCCGCCAACACCCCGCCCCAAACACCCGAGGCGGTTCCAGGCCGCCGGGCAGGCCGCTTGGGCGAGACCAGGCCACTGGCCGTCTCGTCCGCGAGCAGGCCGCCCGAGCGAGGGCCAGGCCGCGACCGTCTCGCCCGCTTTGCAGGCCGCCCAGGCGAGAGCCAGGCCGCGGCCGTCTCGCCCGCGAGCAGGCCGCCCGGGCGAGAGCCAGGCCGCAACCGTCTCGCCCGCGAGCAGGCCGCCTGGGCGAGAGCCAGGCCGCGGCCGCTTCGCCCGCGAGCAGGCCGCCCGGCGAGAGCCAGGCCGCAGCCGCCTCGCCTGCCCCTACCTCGGACTCAACAGGCCGGGGCGGGTGCTAGCCAACTTGCCGCCCCCTCCCCCCAACAAAGGAGCCATTGGGGGATGCCAATTGTTTCCTCCCCCTAATAGTATATTTCCAAGCTAGAGCCAAAATCGGCCACCGAGAGTGCAAAATCTCCAAAAAGCTTAAAAACGCGTTTGCCTTGTTTGGGGCCCACTCTTCGCGAATACGGGGTTGTACACAATCCCCGCTCTTTTCGAGGTTGGCACAAGCTCGGAAAGAAACATCCAACCCGACGTATTCGCGGAGTGTAACTTCCCCGCGGGGTCAACCTGCCATGCCAGCTATGGGAGCCGGGGTGGCGAGACCTCCTCTGGGTGAAAACACTTAGCCTCCCCGAGGGGTCAACCTGTCACACCAGCTAATGGGAGCCTCGGTGATGAGACGGCCTCGGAGTGAAAACACTTAGCCTCCCCGAGGGGTCAACCTGTCAAGCCAGCTAATGGGAGCCTGGGTGACGAGACGACCTCGGGGTCAACATCGGAGCAAAGGACTTGGGCTACAACGAGAGATCAACCTGCCCTGCTAGCTAGTGGGAGCCTGGCAGCGGAACCATCTCGGAGCAAAAAGGGACTTGCTCTCCCCGAGGCACATTCGACCCAACCAGCTAGTGGTAGCCTGGCTGAGGAGATCCTCTCGGGGGCGGGGCTTGATCTCCCCGAGGCACATTCGACCCAACCAGCTAGTGAGAGCTTGGCTGAGGAGATCCTCTCGGGGGTCGGGACTTGATCTCCCCGAGGCACATTCGACCCAACCAGCTAGTGGGAGCCTGGCTGAGGAGATCCTCTCGGGGGTGGGGCTTGATCTCACCGAGGCACATTCGACCCAACCAGCTAGTGGGAGCCTGGCTGAGGAGATCCTCTCGGGGGTGGGGCTTGATCTCCCCGAGGCACATTCTACCCAACCAGCTAGTGGGAGCCTGGCTGAGGAGATCCTCTCGGGGGTGGGGCTTGATCTCCCCGAGGCACATTCGACCCAACCAGCTAGTGGGAGCCTGACTGAGGAGATCCTCTCGGGGGTGGGGAACCAGGCGTGTCACTTGAACTCTACCAAATCCAACATCCTCAAACGGGGAACAAGATGGGTTACATGATCCCCTGACTCAGCCGGTCAAGGGTAGAGCTTGTCACAAGGTAGGAAAAAGAGGAAATACTTTACCAAGCGATGCTTCTTCAGGTGGCCTAGGTGTGATGGCCGTCATCCTTCCCCTCGGAGACCATCTTGCTCAGGCTTTCTATGATCCTCTCCATCTCCTCTGGATTCCCCCTGAGTTGAACCTGAGGCACTGGTGGAACGAAGACGACACGCAACGGAAGGCGCTGATGAGGGGTCTTCCGAAGCAGGCCTCCCGCGCGAGACCGGCCCCTGGCCGTCTCGCCTGCGAGCAGGCCTCCTGCGCGAGACCGGCCCCCGGCCGTCTCGCCCGCGAGCAGGCTCGCGCGAGATCGGCCCCCGGCCGTCTCGCCCGCGAGCAGACCGCCCGGGCGAGAACCAGGTCGCGACGGTCTCGTTCGCCTGTAGACTTCCCGCGTCGAGATCGTCACTACCTCCCTGACCTCCAGCCATGACACTCCCCAGAGATCTTCTGTGCTGGTCACTCTTCACGCTCACCGCACCAAAATGTTGAAACCGAAATTCGGTCTCCTGTGGAGTTCGGGGTCCCTGAAAGGGGTGACCTCACACCTACTACACCCGGAGGAACGTCACGGACCAAAGATCAAGAAGCTAGAAACAGACCCTCGGCTCTAGCGCGGAGGTCACACCTCACACCCGGAAGGCTACCCGAGCACTTCCCCTCCCTAGCCAATGCTCGAGCTAAGGTGCCTTGGAGGAGCTCTCTCTACTCTACCAAGAAGAAGCTAAGGGAGGAGGAAGCAAGCCAAAAGTCCATCTCCAAAGGCACCCAAGGGGGTCTATTTATACTTTTCCCAAGTCCTGGGGTAAAATGCCTGAAATACCCCTACGCCCAATACACCTTGGGCCAGTAGGAAACGCCCACACCGGGGGGCAGAGGGGTAAAAACACCCCCAGGGGCACAGCGGTAAAAGCACGCCGCCAACACCCCGCCCCAAACACCCGAGGCGGTTCCAGGCCGCCGGGCAAGCCGCTTGGGCGAGACCAGGCCACCGGCCGTCTCGCCCGCAAGCAGGCCGCCCGGGCGAGAGCCAGGCCGCGGCCGTCTCGCCCCCGAGCAGGCCGCCCGGGCGAGAGCCAGGCCGCGGCCGTCTCGCCCGCGAGCAGGCCGCCCGGGCGAGAGCCAGGCCGCGGCCGTCTCGCCCGCGAGCAGGCCGCCCGGGCGAGAGCCAGGCCGCGGCCGCTTCGCCCGCGAGCAGGCCGCCCGGGCGAGAGCCAGGCCGCGGCCGCCTAGCCTGCCCCTACCTCGGACTCAACAGGCCGGGGCGGGTGCTAGCCAACTTGCCGCACCCGCCCCCCAACAAAGGAGCCATTGGGGGAGGCCAATTTTTCTTCCCCCTAATAGTATATTTACAAGCTAGAGCCAAAATCGGCCACCGAGAGTGCAAAATCTTCAAAAAGCTTAAAAACGCGTTTGCCTTGTTTGTGGCCCACACTTCGCGAATACGGGGTTGTACAGATATCTCTTTTGCTGTTGGAGTGGTTAGTCGCGTTATGCATTCACCAAGGACATCTCATCTACAGGCCGTCGAACGCATCCTCACATGCTTGAAAGCTAGCCCCGGGACGAGGGTTGGTATACAAGCCATCCTCCTCTTTATCCCTTGTTGCGTACACTGATGCTGATTATGCGAGATCGCTTGACGATTGACGATCCACCACTGGTTTATGTACCTACTTTGGAGGAAATCTCATCACATGGCGCAACAAGAAGCAATCGGTTGTTGCTCGCTCTTCTGCTGAAGCTGAGTATCGTGCTATGGCTGTTGTCGTGTCTGAACTTACCTGGTTAGAGAGTTTTCTCTGTGATTTGGGTGTCAAACTCTCCTCACCTGCTACTCTATTCTGCAACAGTCAGGTTGCTATACATATTGCGAAAAATCCTGTGTTTCATGAGCGAACAAAACACATTGAGGTTGATTGTCACTTTGTCTGGGAGAAGGTCCAACTGAAGAAACTTGAATTGGAACATGTTCCAGCCTCCAAGCAAGTTGCAGACATCTTTACCTCTAGCTCGGCCATTGTATCAGCAGTTTCTATCAAAGTTTGGTGCTTACAATTTGTATGCTCCAGCTTGCGGAGGAGTGTTATAAGGTAGTAGAAAGTTATGTAAAAGCCCATTGTAATTGTGGCCCATTTATGAGCCCAAGGTTGTCTTAGGTTTAGTCCCACATTGTATTCTTGGGATTTCTCTTGGGATTTCTCTCTTCCTCTCTACCTATATATTTGTACTAACACTTAAATTTTATAGATGAAATACAGCCCACAAGGTTCCTTGCTTTCTTTTTCTACAGTTTCCTTTATCATTCTCTTTATAATCGTTTTTTGAATATCCCAGCTTGAGATTTGCGAGGACATTGGATTCTTCTTATAATTTTGGAATAAAGCGATACTATTAATGTCAAAATCGAAGAAACAGAACTATGCTCCTATAAGAAGCCCTTAAAATTGAAATCTTAATGTAGATTGTTGCATGAAAGATTGAAAGCTCAATGGATCATGTGATATGACATGGCCCTTAAGAAGAGTTGTTTCAGCCGAGTAGAAAAATGCGTTTGAGTAGTTTTGTTGGTCATAGATTGTTATTGGCCATAGATTGTTATGGTCTAATGAAATTGAATCTCTTGGTTATATAAGTTTTTATCATACCACATCTAATGAATTTTTTTTACAAGCCAGTAGGTACAGTTGTTATGGGCAAAGACAATGCGTGGACAATTGTTTTGATGCGATAACTTAGCATGGCACATGATGGAACTGTAGGCTTCTGAGAGGAGAAGTGGGATAACCTATGCCAACTCTGAAGAAGAATATTATCTTTTTCTCTTGTTTAAATCCCAATTGGCGCAAGTACACTTGGTGGAGTTTGCATGTTTCTTGGTAGAGCATGATAATAGTTGCAACGTTGATGATTTACCTCGAATTTAGTATATGATGTTTGGATGTATGATATAGCATGGATTATTACCTATTAGAGTTGAAAAAGTGAGGTTTTCCTTATAGACTCTAGTAGTTTTGATTTGTAACATTATTTTTATTTACTTTTAAGTTTTAAGACATTGGCATATACAGTTTTGATTTGTAACATTATTTTTATTTACTTTTAAGTTTTAAGACATTAGCATATACGATTGCTCATGTATTAGTTTTTTGTTAGCTCAGCCCCTCTAAATCATTTTTGACTCCAACTACTTTTCCTCGGTTATAACTTCCGACTTACAATTCCTTCCACTCAACAATTTATTTTGACCCAAAATTGAGTTGAATATTGTAGAGGAACTTGCCCAAACTCAAATTGTTGTCTGTGTTTGGCGAGCCCGAAGCCGCCGGCTACGTGCCTGTGAATCCAACTAGATGGAGGATCACGCGTTCGCACTATAGCAGATCACACGTTCGCACTATAGCAGATCACACGTTCGTACTATAGCAGATCACACGTTCGCACTATAGCAGATCACACGTTCGCATTATAGCAGATCACACGTTCAGGATCGGACGACCCAGATTGCTTGTTCACACCTTTACACAAGCTTATTCGCATATGATCTCTCCTCTCTCTCTCCGTATATATGTATATATATATATATATAAGTGAAAAACATCCTTTGGTGCAATATTTGGATTTCCAATTTTGCCCTTGCACCAAGGGTGTTTTACCCTTATAGGTAGTGTATATATATATATATATATATATATATATATATATATTTATGTATATTTTTTTCTTATGAGCCGGGTACTGTCGTCGTGGTGAGGGCGAAGCCCGCCGCCAGGAGCCGGGTACTGTCGCGCAGGGCATAGAGGCGGAGCCCCGTGTCTATCACTCATATATATATGCCAACTTTTTTTTAAAAAAGAAAATATAAAAGGTAGAAAATTAATATTGAACAAGTAGAATTACTACCAATTTAAAGCATATAATCCTCACATACATAATAAATAAACACAATAATCAAATTTAAATAATTATAATTTGAAACACATTTTATTATTATAATAAACAGATACTATTAGTTGTATTTATGGGTCAAATTTTTTCTTTTCTAAAAGAAATGAAGAAGAATTCTGTTTACTTAAGAAAAGCCAAATCCTATCACAATATGCAGAGCGATCTGCCAAGTCCGAGCATATCCGCAGACTAGAGTAGCTGGTGTATCCTCTGAGTATCGTGTGATATCAATACTAGAAACGCACCAAGCATGGATATGAAGGCCTCATGAAAGTATCGGTGCTTCATAGCCGTCGACAAAGTTAAGGTTAACCGTTAACATATTGTTTATATCTATATGTTTGTATATTTAACTATGTATATATGGATATTTATTTTTATGTATCATAAAATATGAATATATGATTATAACCTATACCAAATTCACTCTCTTCTCTCTTCATATATGTTGATAAATGGTATATGTATTCGCATGTATGGATATGCATAATTGTCTATATTCCTATACTCCTAGTTGAATCTTATATTTTATTAAAAAATTTAGAAATATGCTTTGAATTTGAACTTAAATCTAAGGATGAGTCTAAACGTGCACAAGTATCCGTGGAGATTACTTGAGTTGTCTTATGTATCTGACCTAAAAGCCATAGTCCTGAAATTGAATTCGTGGTTAGTCAGAACATTTACTACCAGAGCATCTCACCATCTCATTAACGAGGAATTGTGTAGGAAAATTCTCTTTTTTGCTTGACATTGTGCATATTGATTTAATATATGTTTCTATCCTATTAGGTATATCAAGTAATATGAAGTATCATTTGAAGAATGTAGACTTAAAATTTCATTTTAGGGAGCATTGTGTATAAAATTTCCTTCATAAAATAATAGGTTCAAAACAGCTTTTATGACCATAGATGGCGCCTCATATTATTTTTAATAATTATGCACTTCAGTCTATTGTACTTTAAATAATTAGTTTGTCTTCATAAAATGTTTATTTTTATCAAGGGCTAGTTTTAATATTGGGATATTTTTTTGTTTTTCTCAGAAATTGTTATTTGTTGTTATAACTTTACCCTTAATAATGTCATTATTTTTCTTACCAAACCCATGGTTTTTTACTTTCATTATGCTCTATACGTCTTGTTTTGATTGTCTTTCGTTTATCATACTTCATGTGCATTTATTTACTAACAATAAAAAATATGTATAATTAAAATTTTATTGCTCTAGTGTATGTTTATTCTGCTTTATGAAACAATAGTGATGAAAATTATGGTATTGACATGTATTTTCCTTGCTACATTCCACAAGCAATAGCTTGCTTACAAGACATTCAAGCCTTACCACTATCTTTAATAGGATAATCACCAGTGCTTTAATACTTGCTCTGCCTTTCAATGAATGCTAATCTTATTTTTTATATTGAGGATATTTACATCATCAGTGTATTTTGAGTCTATGAATCTCCTTGATTTTTTCTTTTCTTTTGCATCCATTGAGCATTGTCAGTAGCAGCTCTACCACCCTCAATTATGAAATAATGAGAAAATTCAGTGTGTCGATATTACTTCAGATCCCTTGGGTTGTTAGTATTGCTTCATCCATTGATGTCATCTATCTTCAGATGATTCATGCTATACGTAAGGATTATTCTTATTGTACAATTTCCAAGCAGGGTGGTCATCCTGTTCTATAACTTATGTGCTGCAAATCTTGGCAAGGAAAGAGCCTCAGTCTATTATAGATTGAGGCTCTGGGAGTAGCATTTATTAAAGAATTGTTTGAAACGAAACTTTGGTGGATTCGAAGGTAAAGTTGGTTTACATTGTAAGCCAGCATGTTAACTCAGATGTAATGGATGGAGTAGGATTTGTGAAATCTTTTACAAGTAGTTGGGATGTTTAATCATGAAGTTGATTGGAATGCTTGTTATTTCAACCATTTTTCTCATGTTGTTTCAGCTAAATCTATTTAAAGTTAAGCCCTGGGTTTCTTTGTCCGAATTTATATCCTTATGGGTGGAGCTACTGATTTCCCCGGACTCTACTTTGTTTTTTGTTGAAGTTCAAATATTATCATCCTCCAGGCTCCAGTTGAACCTGTTTTTTTTCTTCTCCCTCTGTTATTTTTATTTCCATTATTAAAATGTTTTCATCTTTGATCTATTATTATTTTCTTATTCCTTCCATATTTCAGGAACTGGTGGAGAGAGCATCTATGGTGGAAAATTTGCTGGTAATTTTTTTTTCTACTGTCACATGGTTTCATGTATCCTCGTCCTTTGTTTAAAATGAATGCCTATGCTTGGACTTGCAAGTCTTGTTTAGTTTTCGTAGACTCTGAAAATCTATGATTTTCATTTCTGTAATGATATGTTTCCCTAGAAGAAATTTATTCTCTCACAACGTGCATAGTCCTGCTATTATTCTTGTACTAATTTTTATTTCTTCAACCCTTCTTTTATTATTCAGGTTTGTATATTTAACACCAAAAAGAAATTTTAGGTAATAGGAGATAAAGTGGCCGCAATGAGTACTTATTAAATCTATTCCAGGTGGATCGTACCTGCGCGTGGCGATGCTTAGACACCATTTGTTATATGTTATCATAGCGTTTAATATTTTTTTACAATTTTTGATTTTGTTTTATTACTATAATGCCCATGGATGGGCTTAGATACTCTAGTCATCTTGTATTAAGATTATCCTGGATGAATGAAAAGTTGGAGCGTAGGGATGGACAAGAATATCTCTTGGTAATCTCCTCTTCGTTAGCTTCCTGGTATGAATCCCTAGAAATCCTATTAAGTAACATTGGTTTGACCTAGCTGCTTTCTCTCGCTGTACGTTGTCGGATTTGAGTCCATGCCTTTTTTAATTCTTTTGCCTCGAATGTCCATCCTTCTTGCAACTGTGTTGATGCCTTCCACGACCAATGTCCACGGAATTGATCTTACGTCAATTTCCGTCCACTCAAATCCAACAACTACGAGCTCCTAAGACAACGATCGCTAATTCACCTTTCTCCAATAGTTGGTCTATTATTTGCCTGCGACTCCCTATTCCTCGCTCCCCAACTGATCCAAATATTGCGCTCAACAGTGAATCTTGATCCCACACCCATCTTCTACTCCTGGTTCAATAGCATATCTTCTTCCAATCCGTCATGCTGCTCTACTCCCAAGTTGCCTGGCACTCCTGATTCATTGCCATGTGACCAATCCAAATCTTGCGCTCGACAATGTGTCTTGATCCAGCGCCCGACTTCCACTCAGGTTCAGGTTCAGATCCTCTTCTGATCCGACGTTGCTTCTTTACTTCAACAATCACGAGTCAAGTTCCTCCTCAAAGGATTCAGCGACTACATTTTCGTGTGAGAAGTTCCTCATCTCATTGTGCTTGCGGTGTCAGCCGTTGGTCAACTGGACTGCGCCGTTTGTCGGTTGTTGCTCATAGTCGCCGCACTGCACCCTTGTTATTGCCACCTTCAGCTAATCTTGGGTAGCAAACTTCCGTGCTGTCCCCTCCATGCATGCCCCTCACTCATGCTCTAATCAAGGCTCTTCTGTATGCCATTGAACACCGCCTCGAGGAACACAGAAGCGTCCTCTTTTCCACACACCATCTCGCAACGAAGCGTAGCCCGCAATGCTCGTGCATAACAACTTGTCGTTTGTCCTGCCATTCCTGACGCCGCCTTCTCCATTCTTGGACATCCAACTAGCACCCCCCCCGACATTCCCACAGCGGCCTAGGCCACCCTATGCTATTCATACTCTCGAAGCGCGCTCCACTTCAATGATTCCGACTCAATCGATTGGATCATCTAAGTAGAATAATTTTTTGACATATAATTCACGATGGAACTGCAGAAGGTATCGATTTTCCACTTGGGAATGGAAGCGTCTGCTCTTCACTAGGTGCTCTGGCTTCGTTTTACCACCCACGATCTCACATGTGGAATTAAAGCATGCTCCATCGAGAGGTATGATCACAACTACTCGGGCAGTGCCATCGAGAGCCTTTGTGGCCTACTCTATGCAACCACCATTGACTGCTATATTGATGAGTTCATATAGGTCATCAATCATGTCCCTGACCTTCCTCTAGAATACGATCACGACTTTTTCATGCAAGGATTGTAACCAAACATTCACTACCATATTTGGACTTTTCACTTAGTGTTAAATTTTCGATGCCATGGAAGGGGTGCCGGTGGTCGAAGAGGATTTCATTATCACGACCACAAATCGCGTCCAATTTTCAGCCGCCACCTTCACTCCATGCAGTCACCATCCGATCTACTGTCATCATCCGATCTACCGTCTTCCTCCACCCCACTTGCTTGTTGTCAATACAGACACCTCTCCTGCACCAAAACCCTCCCTAGCCAATGACCTCGTCCATTACCGACCCATCACCTCTCCAATCAAGAATACCGTGGTATTTGTAATAAGGGGCTCTGTTTTTGTTGCAAACAACTATACATTCTCGCTTCTTCTTGCAAAGACTATGACCGCACATTCGCTCCCATATTCCGATTCATCACCTAGTGTACATCTCTATTGCCATGGAGGGGTGTCAGTGGTCGAAGCGGATTTCACTATCTCGACCACATGCTACGTTCGATTTTCAGCCTCCTCCTGCATTCCATGTAGTCACTATCCAAACCTACTGCCACCCTCTACCCCGCATACCTACTATCAATACAAACACCCTTTTGCACCAACACCCTCCACGACCAACTACCTCGCCGACTGCCGATCCATCGCCTCTCCAATCTGGAATACCATGATCCGTGCAGCAAGGGGTTCCGTTTTTGTTGCAAGCAATGATACTCATACGCTCATGATTGTCCTATCAAAATGATGCACTTCATGATTGAGGTTGATGAGCCATAGGTCACACTCACACAAATTTTGATATTTCTTTTTTAATTTTGCGGTCCATTATTATTGATTCAACCTACCTTCGTTGTTGAACCCATTTGATGTATTTTCAAAATATGGTAATTTTGGTATCGACTCCTGTATATTTCTATACATGACGATATTAGATGTTATCTTTTGAAGGTTTTTTTAATGGGGATCGACCACATGATCGACATTAGACTTCGTACCACCACTTGGCGGGACCTGCATTTGTGTACTTGCGCATTAGGCGTTGATCAGATCGGCTATCCGAGGCCACAAGCACGTCCGCAATGTTATTTACATTTTTTTAATGTAAATTTTTATTTTTTGGATCGATCGTTCAAAAAGATGAAATTATTGATAAAAATGTGACCCAAAATCCAAGTGGGTTGGTTGGAGTGGAGAGACGCATTAGGGATCTTATGTGATTGTAAAGTACCATTAAAACTTAAGGATAAGTTTTGACCGTACTGCAATTTGACCAGCGATGCTCTATGGTTTTTAGTGTTGGGCAGTGAATTGTGTACCTGAGCAAAAAATGAGAGTTGCAGAGATGATAATGCTTAGGTGGATGTGTGGACACGAAACTGGATAAAATTAGGAATGAATGTATTAGGGATAAGACAAGAGTAACACCAATTGCAGAGAAGATGCGAGAAGCTCGATAAAGATGGTTTGGATATGTACAAGGGAGATCATTAGAGGCACTGTTGGGAATATTGCCCTTCATTGTTCTCTGGATATGAAAAGACATTACCATCAATACTAAGAGCATAGATGTATTTGATGCATGCTCTAAGTTCAGTGTGTGCAATATGTTCATTGTCACAATGATTAGACAGGTTGCCTAAGTGACAGTGACAGGTGGACACAAGGAAGAATGCTGGAAAGACAGGAATTTGTCTAAGTTCACAGGCGTTGAGTGAAGCCAGTTCACTCAACGCCAGATGCCAAAAAGCGCGGAGTAAAGCATGACTGTCAAAGCCCGACTGATTGATAAAGCAAAATTCTGGTTAAGTCCACAGGCGTCGAGTGAAGCCAGTTCACTCAACGCAAAGCAAAATTCTGGTTAAATTCACAGGCGTTGAGTGAAGCAAGATCACTCAACGCAAAACAGTCCACATGCGTTGAGTGAAGGCAGTTCACTCAACGCCATATAACAAGAGGCGTCGAGTAAAGCTCAGAATGTCAAATCTTCAACATTGACAAGGAAGAAATCTGGCCAAGTCCAGAAGCGTCGAGTGAAGAAAGCTCACTCAACGCCCGAAGGAAGAAGCGTTGAGTAAAGCTCTATGCTGTCAAATCCAGAGGATCTGAGAAGAACTCTGGCTATGTCCAGAAGCATTGAGTGAAGCCAGTTCACTCAACGCCAAGTTCAGAAAGTGTCGACAGAGCAAGCTTCAGTCAAAGCCTCAGAAGGAGCAAACAAAAATCTGTGTACAAAAGCGTTGAGTGAAGACAGTTCACTCACCGCCTACTCAACAAAGAAATCAGGTAAGTACAAAAGCGTTGAGTGAAGACTATTCACTCAACGTCTCATCAAAAATAACAGACAAATGCAAAAGCGTTGAGTGAAGACAACTCACTCAACGCCTTCAGACATATGAAAATCATCTAAGTACCGAAGCGTTGAGTGAAGGTTGTTCACTCAACGCCTATCAAGAAAAAGTTTGTTTAAGGACAAAAGCGTTGAATGAAGGCCTCTCAACTCAACACTTTCTCAACAGAAATATTGTTCAAGTCTGCGTTGAGTGATGAAGGTTCACTCAACGCCTATGACTGAAAGACTATAAAAGTCTATAATTCGTCGAGTGATGACAATTCACTCAACGCCCAGTGAGACAGAAATCTGTCTAAATGTTTTTGCGTTGAGTGAAGCTTGTGTGAAGAACCAAAATCTCCGGGCTTCCCATTGATTTCAGGAATTGAACAGAGAGTCAATAGCGTCACAACATATTTAAGAACAATACAATTTTATTCCATACTTTTATTTATTTACATCACCATACAGTCGTTTACTCGAAATCTGCTAAGAATTTACAGTAATTTTCTGAACATAGTAATTTATGACTCTCAGAAGCTTCCTCGATTCCTTTGTAGACATTGAGCCATACCTTCTCTAATTCTTCAGGTGCGAACCTTCCCCGCACACCTGGAGTTCCTCCTGTTGTCTGAAAAAAAATCCACTAAGGGTTAGTCATAAACATTTATGACTATGTGAGAACAGTATTTTGTGAAACAAGTTATACATGCAAACAAAAGGGATGATACCATTATGCATACAGTACAATAAAATTAGTCACTTGATTCCAATACTAGTCTCTAAATTTCCCTTTAACTTTAGTTACATAAAATGAGAAATGCTCCTATGATGCATCTGAATTGGGCCCCGCCCCCGAAGAGCGTAAGTGTAGGCTCACCCCTACTGGTGAATCCATCAGTGGATGCCTCCACATCATCGGATTCGAAGCCATCACATTTTCCCATGCAGACTTTTAATTGAATTTTATCTTGGCGCGTAAATAGGAGTTTTTAATAAAATAATTCCCCTCAGAATAATTATCGCTTCATTGTCCCCTCGCCCACTTTATTTTTTAGCGATATATTTTTAAGGCGAAACTCATATGCACATGCAAGTTTGTTCAAAGACATTAAATATGACAAAATAATTGAATACCCATAATTTTAAGAAATAATATACTCACTCTTTCCTTTCCTTTATTCATATCCCTTGCCGCATGTATGTCACGGTTGTCACGGGACGCCATACTCGAAGTTTTAAGCTTTGGGAACCACTGAAATAACACGCATCGTAACTTGGGTTGCGTCTCCTTGTAACATGGAGCGTAAGAGTTGTATTGGAAAGTTAAAATAGTAAACCAAAAATACCAATTAATTGCTAAAGGCCAAAGCTTTATGCTTTGCAAGACAACTAGTCATATGCCTCAAAATTGGGCTAAAAGCCTGCCCCCAATTGGACTTCCCGTCCTCTTAACCTAATTGTCCAGCAATCTCCCAAAATCTGAAATGAAAATCAAGAATTAATTCAAGTAGAGCACATAAACTGAACCAGCCAAATGAAAAAGGCAGCAGGGAGGCGACAGCTCGGGAGCGACGGGAAAATCGCAGAAACAGGAAGGAGACGGGAAAGCATTGCGGGAGAAGAAGAGCAGACGGGCTCATTTTATACAATGATATCAGCGGCTAGCGACAATGTCCAGCCAAAGCACCGCTCCAGGTGTTATTAATCAAATCCAAATATATATACACAGTCAACACCTAGCACAGCCAACACTTCCAAAACAGCCAGCACATAATTCCAGCCAGCACAACACACCCAACCGACCAATTTAGCCCAAAACACAACCAACAACTATAATAAAGCCAACACTGTTATTCAAGCCCATTTTCCTTTTCTTCCAGCTCAATATCAGCCCACCAAAACAAAATAGCAAAGCCAGCACAATAACATAGATCAGCCCATAAGCATAGGTAGCAAGCCCATATAAATTAAAAGGCAACCCACAAAAATCATCATACAAGGAAAAGATCATAAAATATGTGCCTTATCATCGAGGATATTCTCAAAATATTTATATGGATTTTTATTTTTGGTCGTTACAAATCCTCCCCTCCTTTAGGAGTTTTCGTCCCCGAAAACTACTATAAAAATGCCACGTTTCATAAACCTATTTTCCATAGGTATAAGCCCGGGGAAAAACTAATCGATCTGCTGGGCCTTCTTGAGGTGGCGTTGGGGCCGGTACAGGAGCAGGTGCAGGTGCATGTGCAGGTATTGGTGCAGACGCTGGTGATGGTGCTGATGCGAATGATTCAGCAAGTATTTGATATAATTGCTGCAGTGGAGGTTGTGAATTGATTGCTTTATTCCGGAGCTTTGTGCAATTCTTCTTTGTGTGACCCGGATCACGACAATAATAACAAACGTCAGTCAAGCATTCGCCTCGGTGATTTCTGCCACACTTGGCACATTTCGTCAAATTTTCTTGAGTCGTAGTACTGGTTGATGGATCCGTTTGTATTGTCTTAGCAACATCTTTGCTTTGTACTTCACTTTGAGTTGAGATTTCCGTGTTTGGCTTTTCTTTTCCCATATCGGTGTTTTGCGTTTTGTCTTGATCGATTTCCACTAATCGTGCTCGTTCGACAAACTTTCCATATTCTAGGATATCCAACGGTACGAGTAAATTACGTATGTCGTCCTGCAGTCCGTGTTGAAATTGCCTGCAACGATCTTCCTTGGTAGTACGAGAGAATCAGCATAGTAGGCCAACTTGGAGAATTCTGTCTCGTATTGTAGCTCCAACTCGGATCCTTGGACGAGTCGTAAAAATTGATCGTGTAGGACTCGTTTTTCCGATCGGGGTACGAACCAATTAGTGAATTCTTGAAGAAAATTTTCCCGTCACAGTTTTACGTCCCGTAAATTTTGTGGCGACTAAGTTATTCCACCAACGCTTCGCGGTGCCCTCCAGTACAAATGACACGAGTTCAACTTTCCGGTCCTCTGGGCAACGAATGACTTGGAAGATTGTTTCAATTCGCAGTATCCAATCTTTGTTTCTAAGGGAGATAGGCCTCCAACAAACGTCGGTGGTTTTAATTCCATAAACTGTTTAAGGTCGAAGTCCATTTGACGGTGTTGGGGCGTCAGAACTTCTACTCTTGGAGGGAGATTTGGAGAAGGGTTCATTGAATGTTGCTGTGGCTGATGTGGTGGAGTAGGATTTTCTTGAGGAAGTGTGGTTCCTAAAGTGGCTAACGTAGGAAAAGCTTTCTTAAAAGCTTCGGCTATTGATATCACGAAATCTGAAGGACGCCGAGGTTGTTGATACCCGTTGTCACTTTCCTCGGATCTGGTGGCCGCTTGATAGACAAGATCATCTTGATTCTCTCGACGGCGTTGGCTGCTAGAATAGACTTGGACAGGTTCCTATAAACGAATGTAACGTCCTTAGATTGAAATGTTTTCGTACTGTTTATGTTACGACATATTCTATTGACACCTGAACAACCGTGCTCTGATACCAAGTTGTGAAGACCCAAAATCTCCGGGCTTTCCAATGATTTCAGGAATGGAACAGAGTGTCAATAGCGTCACAACATATTTAAGAACAGTATAATTTTATTCCATCATTTTATTTATTTACATCACCATACAGTCGTTTACTCGAAATCTGCTAAGAATTTACAGTAATTTTCTGAACATAGTAATTTATGACTCTCAGAACCTTCCTCGATTCCTTTGTAGACATTGAGTCATACCTTCTCTAATTCTTCAGGTGCGAACCTTCCCCACACAACTGGAGTTCCACCCGTTGTCTGAAAAAAAGAATCCACTAAGGGTTAGTCATAAAAATTTATGACTATGTGAGAACAGTATTTTGTGAAACAGTTATACATGCAAACAAGAAGGATGATACCAATATGCAGACCGTACAATAAAATTAGTCACTTGATTCCAATACTAGTCCCTAATTTTTCCCTTAACTTTAGTTACATAAAATGAGAAATTCTCCGGTGATGCATCTGAATTGGGCCCCGCCCCCCGAAGAGCGTAAGTGTAGGCTCACCCCTACTGGTGAATCCATCAGTGGATGTCTCCACATCATCGGATTTGAAGCCATCACATTTCCCCATGCAGACCTTTAATTGAATTTTATCTTGGCGCGTAAATAGGAGTTTTTAATAAAATAATTCCCCTCAGAATAATTATCGCTTAATTGTCCCTCACCCACTTTATTTTTTTAGCGATATATTTTTAAGGCGAAACTCATGCACATGCAAGTTCAAAGACATTAAATATGGCAAAATAATTGAATACCCATAATTTCAAGAAATAATATACTCACTCTTTCCTTTCCTTTATTCATATCCCTTGCCGCATGTATGTCACGGTTGTCACGGGACGCCATTCTCGAAGTTTTAAGCTTTGGGAACCACTGAAATAACACACATCGTAACTTGGGTTGCGTCTCGTTGTAACATGAAGCGTAAGAGTTGTATTGAAAAGTTAAAATAGTAAACCCAAAATACCAATTAATTGCTAAAGGCCAAAGCTTTATGCTTTGCCGGACAACTAGTCATATGCCTCAAAATTGGGCTAAAAGCCAGCCCCCCAATTGGACTTCCCGTCCTCTTAACCTAATTGTGCAGCAATGCATAAAAATTGAACTTGGCTCCACACAAGCTCCCAAAATCAAAAATGAAAATCAAGAATTAATCAAGTAGAGCACATAAACTAAACCAGCCAAATGAAAAAGGCAGCGGGAGGCTGCAGCTCGGGAGCAGCTACAAGAAGCGGCGGCAACCTCGCGGTGGCAGCAGCTACACATGAGAAGCTCAGGAGCAGCAGGAACCCTAAATCAGGAGCAGAGACAGCAAGAGCAGAGACAACAACTGCAAAAACAGGAGAAGCAGTACTCGGGTGCAGCTGTAGAAGAAAAAGCAGAAGCAGAGACATAATCGGCCAGAGAAGAAGAAGGAGAAACCTTGAAGCAGTAGCAGAAGGAGATCGACAACGGCAGCCCTAACGGAAGAAGAAGGAAGCAACAACAGCGCTACAACAGCTCAGCAGAGAAGAAGAAGAGGAAACAGAGCAGCCCTAATCGGTCCAGCAGAGTCGTCAGCGCACGTGATTCGGCGGCAAAGCAGCGTCAGCACGGGAGCACGACAACGACAGCTCAAGTGGCTCGGCACAGAGAAAGGGATGAAGTCAGAGAAGGAGTAGTAAATGAGGGAAGAGAAGAGCGCTCTCTGTCGTAGTGGAGCAGCCTGAGGAAGAAGGCGACCATAAAATCGCAGAAACAGGAAGGCGACGGGAAAGCAGTGCGGGAGAAGAAGAGCAGACGAGCTCATTTTATACGGTGAAATCAGCGGCTAGCGGCAATGTCCAGCCAAAGCACCGCTCCAGGTGTTATTAATCAAATCCAAATATATATACATAGTCAACACCTAGCACAACCAACACTTCCAAAATAGCCAACACATAATTGCAGCCAGCACAACGCACCCATCCAACCAATTTAGCCAAAACAAAACCAACAACTATAATAAAGCCAGCCCTGTTATTCAAGCCCATTTTCCTTTGCTTCCAGCTCAACATCAGCCCACCAAAACAAAATAACAAAGCCAACCCAATAACATAGATCAGCCCATAAACATAGGTAGCAAACCCATATAAATTAAAAGGCAACCCACAAAAATCATCAGGCAAGGAAAAGATCATAAAATATGTGTCTTATCATCGGGGATATTATCAAAATATTTATACGGATTTTTATTTTTGGTCGTTACAGCTTGTTCACTCAACGCCTATACTAATTTGCTTGAATTTGGGTAAGTCCACAATGTTGACGTTATCAAAATTCAAAATGTTGCGGGAAGTATACAGTACGCGACAAACGGCGCCGCATGCCTACTGTACGACATTGTCTCATAAAACTAAGTTGCAACCAACAACTATTGGTGGTCCCGAGGCTCGAAGAGCCGTTGGACGACGAAAGATAAAAAGCGACTAATCAGCGAGAAGAAATTAACTTTTGGAAAAGCTCTCGACTTCGTCTTCTTCCTCTCGACATTATTGCAGAGACACAAAAACAAGTTTTAGCTGATCTGGAAGTTGAAAGAAGTTAGCTGTTATCTTTCTCACCTTCAACAACAAGTTCGAAGAAACGTCTCTGAGAACGAAGAAGCAGCAAGGCCAAACCCTAGCTGCAGCTGATCCGAAAGTTGATACAAGGTAGCTGTTGCCATTCTCACCGCCAACATCAAGTTCAGAGACACTTTTCTGAGAAAGAAGAAGCAGCCAAGGCAAGCCCTAGCTGTAGCGACTTCACATCCCAAGCAGATCATTCCTGAAGAACTTTTTCTGGAGCTGTGGAGAAGATAGGGCCGAGTTAGTCTCAGTCCAGGAAGGCAGGCTCAAAGAATATTTCTCTGGAGTCAAATCAACACCAACAAACCATTCTCTCTGTAGGATCCTTTGGATCTAAGTGTAGGTTTACTGATTTTTATAAAGGCTGTGGTAGGATTCCTGTGTGGATCTGAGTTGTAGGGCAGCTTGCCCGAGGTAGGATCCAGTCTTGGATCTGAGTTT